>CM027399.1:49883499-49905879 GCA_015711505.1 Sylvilagus bachmani | reverse complement strand
TCTGAAACTAAAAGAGGTGGAAGAATAAAAAGAGGCATATTGCCTTTTTTTTTAAAGATTTATTTTATTTATCTGAAAGACAGAGTTACAGAGAGAGGCAAAGACAGAGAGAGAGAGAGGTCCTCCATTTGCTGGTTTACACCCCAGATGGCCGCAACAGCCGGAGCTGTGCCGATCTGAAGCCAGGAGCCAGGAGCTTCCTCCGGGTCCCCCACATGGGTACAGGGGCCCAAGGACTTGGGCCATCCTCCACCGCATTCCCAGGCCACAGCAGAGAGCTGGATGGGAAGAGGAGCTGCTGGGACTAGAACCGGCGCCCATATGGGATGCTGGCGCTTCAGGCCAGGGCTTTATCTCACTGTGCCACAGCGCCAGCCCCAGCATATTACCTTTATGTTTTTAACTTTGAAATCACCAAATTAGGGAAGATAATGTTTAGTGTTAACGTTTTAAAATTTTTTTCTGTTAATAATATAGAAATACAAAGATCTATTATGCTTAAATAAAATCCAGAGCTCTTCAACTGGGTGTATACCAACATGGGGTGATCAGCATGAATTCTGGCATTTGTCATAGTGATACCTCCCACACAGTTTCCATACCTATTTTGTCTCATCACTCCAATATATATAATATTTATGAGCTGTTACAAACTTCTTTGGGATCCATAACCCTGTACTCTACCATGTTTAGTGCATTATAAAATATTTTCTTGAAATCAGCATTTGGGTGATTTGGTAAAAGAAAATTGTAATTGGATGCTCACATTTTTCAACACAATATGAAAGATGAAAGTGGTCAACTTTGATGTTCAAAGCTACAAAAAAAAAAAAAAGATTCACCAATGTTTCTTTTGAAAAGAACTTGAAAAAAACCCTTTTACATCAAGTGCACTTTTTGAATAAAACACAAAACTGGATAAAAAGTGAAATGCTACCTACTGAATTATTCAGATATTTTGGTTACTTGGTTAAAGGGAAAGAAGCATTAATGCATTACTATTATGATTTATTTATGAAGGTATTTCAAAAACTGTGTGAAAATGGACTGAAAAGATGTTTGTCTTGTTGCAAAAAATAGAAATGAAATTCGTGCAGAGTTTTTCAGAGCATGCATTTTCCATGAAATTTTGAAGATTCCTCATACCTTTTTCATTAAATAATGCCTGGATATAATTACCAAGGAGCAAACATAGGTTTTACTTCCAATAATAACATACATAGAACAACTATAATCAAAAAGAGAAAGTGAATATTGCCATAGAAGAAAAACACATCATGTGCTATGAAAAGTCCAGATTGAGGAGAGAGATTCATTCCTGTTAGCAGGATGAACAAACTAAATGAAGGGATATTTGAATGGGACCACTACAAATAAGGCCAATTTAGTTTCAAAAAAAGTGAAGAGAAACAGGAGGACAAAACAAAGTTGAAAAGAACAAAACTAAGCCAATGGGAGCCAGAGTGAGAGGTAGAAGTGGGCACCTGAAGAATTATAGGAACAAATTTTGAAAAGGGCAGGAGCATAAAGAACTTTGAGACATACACAAAAGAACTGAACTGAAATCAGTAGATGTATTGATATTACAGAAGTTCCAGTCTCAAATATTAAGTCCTTAAAACACTTTATTCATTAATAAAATTGAATATTTCTTATTTGTTCTGTTTAAGCAGAAATTAGTATACACATGGGTTGTTTCAATATTTTTGTGTTTTATCACATTTTATCTGTTGCTATGGACCGGTGGAAAAGGAAGGTCCATTTTGCGTTTTAGTTTAATAATTTAATTCATTTTCAAAAAGTACCCAAATGTCTGGCTGTCTATCTCTGTACAACTCTACATGCCAAGACTGAATAATTCAATCAGGCACCAAATGTTCTGTTAGAATAATGACAAACACCTAGATTCATTTGAGTCAGTCACCCAAATTCTAACTTCCTGAAATTTCTGTAGCCTCCATCTTAGATGTACTCTTGCTTGGCAGAGCTATTAGATAAACTTAGACTTCTTCCACTACATGTATATATTCTCTGGCTTTAGTGTATTTCTTTTTGTATTTATAATAAAATACTATTTGCACTCAAAACATTGACAATACTTGTACAACATTTTTAAATGAGATTTCTATTCAAGGTGATAACCAAGAAGAAAAAAGCTATATCCCATTAAATTTATTTGTAGCTTTGTTCTTTTCTTCTGCTTATGTTTAACATTTGTGAACTCATTTTTCAAATTTGCTGGAAGAGGAATAGAACTAGAAATTGCACCATGTGAAACCAAAGTTGATGAAAGAAAAGATGGACTTTTTGAAATGTAAATAATAAGATATCATATCTATAACAGACTTTATGATACACTGTGAGGTTGCTCTTGAATGAAAATTGTTTTAATTTGGTAAAGATAAGTTGACTAAAAACTGTCTTTCAATGTTTGTCTTTGAAAATTGTATTGAGATTTTTCAGATGATGAAATTAATTTTCATTCTAATTTTTGATTCTATGTCATACTAAAAATCAAATATAGTTGTCTAGATTATATAATGCCAATCAAAAACATAACAGTTTTCTTTTGTTTACAATCAATTAACTAGTTTGGCTTATTCCATGGTTGATTGTATAGTTTAATTTTTATATGTTCAGAATTTACATCCACGTCATTTTACCTTTTTAAATTATACTTTAACACTCATTACACTGTTAGGATTTCTTCTACATAAATTGAAGAAAATATTAAACAAACATCATAATTATTCTCTTTCTGCAAATCTATTCTTTTGTCTTCTAGTAATTCATTTCATAGGTGACTTTTTATTTAACAGCATTCAGACCTTTTTCTAAGTAACTATTCTCAATTTTTAAATACCTTATATACAATTGACTGATCATTAAACTTTTTCTTAATTTCCATATTCTTGGGATATGCTGATGCCATTGGAATAGATAAGGAAATTCCTGGTGTCTTTACACAATCTGTTGTTGCTGAAATGGAAGAAGTGAGAGGAAAGCTAAGCCTATGAAAAATGTTACTGTAGCTACCCCAATAGTGAGTTTTTTGTCCTCAAATGGTTTCCCACACAGTGTCTATATTTTTCATTTCATTGTATTTTCTTAATAAAAATTCCACCAGATTAAGAATAATTGAGATTTTATGCATTTTCCTTTTTAAAATTATAAAACCAACTGTTCACCCAGTACTATGAATCTAACTAAGAAATTCCTGATAGAACAGGAATGAATTTATGGAACAGAGAAACTAGAACATGTCTAGATTTAGAAAAGAATTCAAGGTAAATTCATTGTCAAGAACTGTATAATCTCAGATAGCAGGGGAAAAACGCTGGCAATAAAATCCTGAAGAAGAAGTGGCAGTACAGCAAATCAAATCGGGAGAGCAAGATGAGTGAGTCACTGGGCTCCTGTAACTGCAATCTTAGGAGACAGGCATTGCTGACTCCCTGTTTTCAAATAGGATTAGTACAGTGCTCCGTTCAGTTACTACAGAATGGGTTGAGATCATGACTAAAGTCCAAACTCTGGCAAAAGATAAATATCAACAGTTTCAAAAACTTGCCGGAGAAACACCCCCCCCAAAATAAAAGGAAACACTTGCTTTTTCTTCCTTCATTTTGCATCAAAACTTCCTCCCAAATCTCTAAATCTAGAGCTCTGTTAATAGTATTAATATCATATGCCTACTGCATAATTTATAGCACGGATACAAATTTACAGTGTATTATGTTTGAATTCTTATATTCCAAAATAAAATTTATGAAAATTTTGAAATAAATCCCAATCATAAACCAGGAAATGCCTGAAGGAAACATGTATCTTTAAATCTGAACATCCTGCTAGAGATAGTTGATTGAGCTATCTGCAAACAAGCACAGGATTTCCAATCACTTGTGGAAATTACGTATCCTTTGTTGCATCTTTCCTTCTAAGGAGAAAAACAGATTATTGGTTATTATGCAGAGAAGAATTAAATGATATCCTTATATTGCTATTTCTACCTGTAAAAGTGTCTCTGAACTCTTTTCTTTAGGAAATAACTAAAATTCTCATTTCTTTTCTATATCCCAATTACAAAACTACACAAAGAAATCACAAAAAATAATAGGTTAGTTACATACTATTTAACTCGATTGAAATACAAAGTGCTTTTTCCTTAGAAATGATCTGTTTTCCTTTATGTCCAACAAAAACTGTACGGTATTCAGTGTTGCCTCTGCATCAGAGAAATGTATAATTGTTACTATAGCTGTTTCTGTACCCATGTAGGTTAGGAACCCCTTTAGTTATGTATTTGGAGATCATGTGAGCTTCATTTATTGACTGTGGTGTTGATTCTTCCCACACCATGCAGCAAAGCCTACCAATCACCGTCCTGCAGAAGGCTCCGTGTCCACTGGCTCCTCGGGCAGCAGCTTTGGCAGTGGGTATAGCATGGACAGCGAGGGAAGCAGCAGCACTACAGGAGAGACTAATCTATTTCCTATTCCAAGGATGTAAGTGTATTTTTTTTTCTACAGTGTTAACAGCATCGTGAGTAAGGCATTCTTAACATTTAGCAGGAAAAAGCTAGCTCATTATTGGATTCTGAGTCATTGGCCCTAAAACACTTGTACTGTTTGTGCCTACATAAAAATAGGTAAAGACTGGATTAATTCGCTTAATTCTGAGAATGATTGCTAGTCACTAGAAGGACTACTTACTCTATGCAATGGATGCATCTACTATAAAAATTGCTGAAATACTGACTTGGCTATGCAGAATAAATTTTGGCAGCAGTGCACTGGTGTTACAATCATTTAATGACCAAACACAACCATTGTTGGTATTTGAGATAACATAGATTAATTTACTTTGAATCAGGAGAGATTTAACAAAGCCAAAGGACACGTATATCATGTTGGAAATACACACATGGAGCTAATCAGTTAAGCTTTTCAACTGTAAATCCTTGGTAATTAAAATGGAAGGTTTTTTATATTTCCTAGAACAAATATGGAGGAGTGCCTAGACCCTGAGTAGGTGTTCTTGGAATAAAGTTTGTTCATAATGTTAGATCTCAGGAAACTCATTTTGCTAATCAAATGTAAAACTAAAGCAGGTTGTTTTTAGAATGAGTTAGAATAAGTTTAGTTATATTGGTGGTAAATTTAGTAGCATTCAAGATGAATGCATATGTTATGTCTGTATCAAAATCTAATATCAAAATCCAAACTTCTGGAACTTTCCTTCTCCTCCCCATTAACTAGACTAGGTTTTGAAAAATGCCACTGGGCTAGGATACAGGACAAGATCAATCCAGCAGACTGCCGGGTTTTGTAAGGCTTGTAAAATAAAAATTACTTTTTGCATTTTTAAATGTTTTGGACACTTTTTTTTTTAAAGAATATTTTGTGACATAGAAAAATGAAATGAAATTTAAGCTTTAGCAAACATGAACTAAATCGTTTTGGAACATAGTCACATCCATTAGTTTATATGTTGCCTGATGCTGCTTTTGAATGATAAGGGCAGAATTGAGGCGTTATAACAGAGACCACCAAAAATGTTTACTATCCGGCCCTTTTCAGACCCCAGCTCGGGCTTTTGTTAAAGGTAGTTTTCATTTCCTCCAGTGTTGAATGAAGCTTTCCTGAGGAAGAGGACTTTTATTTCTCTTAATATCAAGTTTTTATAAATCTTTCCATTTGATCCCTGGAATAATTCCAATATAAAATATAGATAATGAATCAGGTTACAAAAGGAAGTGGAAAAATGGATTTTACAGGGAATAACATGTTTATTTTGTGGTTCTTAAGCTATATTTTTCCAACATAAATTAAGCAAATGTGTCATTTGTCCACCTAAAGGGTTTATTTTTGTTTTTGAAATTTTATGTATTCAATAGTTATTTGCACATAATTAGTTCTATTTTGTTGGAAACTACTTCTAAAAAGAATCTGATCTCATTAGTTTTTGTCTCTGATGATCCAGTTTGGCTAACAACAAATCTGCAGTTTCATCACATTTCTCTCTAAGCTGTGAATGTCATGAATTTGTAAAAATTTTGTACCACGCATATTTTGAATCCTTTCCATGTATCTGTAACTTTCAAAATATGTCATTTAACTCTGATGATAAAGTTATAACCTCCAGAGAATAAACTGTGTTATTTCCTCAATATCTGAATGTCTGAGGAGAAGTAAATGGTGTACAGTTTTACACACAAACCATATGCCACTTTTCTCCCACATTTCCCTGTTTCTCTTATAAGCCAAAGCTTCCCACGAATGTCTGGAGACAACTGTTTTGCCATAGGAGCACATAGAAAATTCACTTACTTATATAAGTAAGAAAATATATATATATATATATATATGTGTGTGTGTGTGTGTGTTTTATAAACATATATAAGAAATATATAGTGGCCGGTGATGTGGCATAGTGGGTAAAGCCACCACCTGCTATGCCTGCATCACATATGGGAACTGGTTCATGTCCCAGCTGCTCTACTTTAATCCAAAGCTCCCTACTAATGGCTTATGTAAAGCAGCAGAAGATGGCCCAAATGCTTGGGGTCCTGTCATCCACATGGGAGAGCTGGATGAAGCTTCTGGCTCCTGGCTCGGCATGGCTCAGCCCTGGCCATTGCAGCCATTTGTGGAGGAAACCATCAGATGGAAGATCTCTCTTCTCTATGTTTGTCCCTCTTTCTCTGTAAATCTGACTTTCAAATACATAAACAAATCTTAAAAAATTATAAACATATCTAAGAAACAGTATAAGCATATGTAAAAATAGTATTTGGTAGCTGTTGCTTGGGCCAGTATATAGATATAGATACAGATATAGATATTTAGTGACTGATTAAACATATGAATTATAAAATATATAGTAAGAATTTTTGAGCTGAAGAATACTTATTGGGAATTCAGAAGAATCACACCCCTCATGTTATCTACAGTTATGCTTCCCTTGAACTTCACTTGGATTCACAATGCCACTAATATCCTTGTATAATCTTCAAAATGCACTAACCACATATTTTGGTTAAGTATCTAAGGTTAAAAATCTGTTTTCATTAGAAGCAAAGGCTGTAGCTAGATATCACCACCAAAATGTGAAATCTATGACTAAAGAACAAATTTAAAAATTATCAAAAATTATTTCTTTATAATTACTAAAATTATGCTTTTTTATTGACACATGATATTTGTACAAATTTGTGAGGTACATTGATTTTTTATTTTTAAATATTTTTATGTATTTGAAAGGCAGAGAGGCAGAGAGAGAAAGAGAAAGAGTGAGAATCTTCAATTTTCTGGTTCACTCCTGAAAAGGCCACAATGGCTGGAGCTAGGCTGATCTGAAGCCAGGAGCCAGGAGCTTCTTCTGGGTCTCCCACACAGCTGCAGGGGTCCAAAGACTTGCACCATTTTCCAATGCTTTCTCAGGACATAGCAGAGAGAGCTGGATCAGAAGTGGAGCATCTGGGACTGGAATCGGCACCCATATGGGTGCGGGAATTGCAGACGGCAGATTTACCCACTAGGCCATAGCACCTGCCTCCCTTATGTTTTGATTCGTGTACAAACAAGGTAGGAGCTACTCAGGGTAATTAGCATATCCAATGTCTTAAACTTTCATCATTTCTTTGTAATGAATGCATTGAAAATCCTGTCTTCTACTTATTCTGAGATGTATAATGCATTATCGTGAATTATAATCACTTCGATGTAACATAGAACACTCGAACTTTTTCTTCCATTTGAACTGTAATACTGTACCCATTGACCAACTTGTCACTATCCACTTTCCCCCATAATCTCTCCACTCTGGAAACCACTGTTGTATGCTTAACTTTTATTAGATAAATGGTTCCACAGATATGTTATATCATGTGGTGTTTTCTTCCTGTACCTGCCTTACTTCACATAACATAAAGTCCTCCAGGTCCATCAATGTTGTCACAAATGACAGAATCCCATGCTTTCCATGTCTGAATAGTAGTCCATTGTATGTATAAATCGTATTTTCTTTCTCCATTCACCCATTAATATTAATGACCAAGTTCATTAAGTTTGGCATAGTATGCAGTGGTAACTTTTTTTGGTACTCTGATTAGCTAGATTCATGATACTTAAAAGATCCTCACTTTCAGTAGTTTCCCTCAGGAGCAATATATATATTAACTCACTCTATCAGTAGAGCAGACTTTACTGCTTACGGGGAAATTACTGCTAAATCATTAAGCTTTCTTTTGATCTCATAGTAACAGAATGAGAACAGTTCTTTTTTTAACTTAACTACTTGTGTTGAATCTAAATTAAGCAATTGAACAAAATGAAGTTTTCTGCACTACTTAAACAAGAATCCATATAGACACAGAGCACGTGTGTGTGTGCGTGTCTGTACACACAAATCTCAAACATGTTAGAAATTACATAATCTGTTTGCACTTGGTGCCTTACATAATCACGTAATAAATGCATGTTCAGAAACCTATGACCTAGAATTGCCATAATAGAATAACATAATGGCTTTCAAGAGAAAATAATTTCTGGGTTCAAATCCATTCCTCTTTTATTATCGAAGAAAACATGTCAGCATCTTCTATGGAGTAGAATATTAAGAGGATCTTTGGTGGAGTTTTCAAATAAGACATAATTGGTTCTTAAGAAATAAGTATGGCTACATTTTCATCAGTCCAGCAAGCCAAATACTTTTGTGAAAGTAAGAATTAATTTTTAGTAAATCCTGCTATGTTAGAAGTACTGTTTAGGAACCATGGTATCAAGATGTTCTCGTGTTAAATAACCTTTTTAATATGTAAGGGGTTTATTCCATTATTTTACAGTGTGTTATCCAAGTACATTGAAGATAATTCTGAAATCTTACAGATGCAATGTAGCTTCTTTCTTGCTGAAGAAACAATAAGTGGCTTACAGTCTTTCAACTGCTACCATTATCCACATTTCAAACTCTCAGTGCTCAAAGGTTCAGGGATTCTTCATTTTGGTGGCTTTCCAAGAAGTTTGAGGTTGAAGCTGAAAGCATGCAACAGATTGGAGCCTTGAATGAACAATTTAGCTGTGCCTACAATACATTGTTCAAGGCTTCTAATTTCTCAAGCACTGTGTTAAATCCTTTATAGACATTTTCCATTCGATTACCTCATAACCAAAAAGATAACTGTCACTAACCTTATGTTACAAAAGCAGACAGTCTTGACCACATAACAAGACATAGCAACTCCTGAAGCAGAGACCAACTTCAAAAGAAGTCTGATTTCAAAGGTCAGCTTGCTCAACATAGCTGAAAACAGGAAGAATCTGAACAAAAAAAATCATGAACTGTAGGAAAAATATCTGTTATTAGATTATTTTATGTTTTATTTAATTCAACCTCTTTCTTATCAAAGAGTCCTTCTCGCTTCCAAAATTAAAAAAATAAAAAAGTATCTAAGACTAAAATTTGAGAATGTGATAATGTTCTTATATTTTAATAAATGACTCCACAGCTGAGACTGACTGAATGTTGAGGTATTTTGTTTGGAATAAATAGGAATAATAATCTAGTCTCCATTTAAAAATTGACACCACTTAGAACATGCCATAAACAAGAGTGTCAGTTTGTTAAGTCAACAACAGGAGACACTGTGCACTTACTCCTCATGTAAGATCTCTGTCCTTAATGTGCAGTACATTGTGACTTAATGCTATAGCTAGTACTCAAACAGTATTTTTCACTTTGTGTTTCTATGTGGGTGCAAACTGTTGAAATCTTTACTTACATGCTAAACTGATCTTCTGTATATAAAGAGAATTGAAAATGAATCTTGATGTGAATGGAAGGGAGAGGGAGTGGGAAAGGAGAGGGTTGTGGGTGCGAGGGAAGTTATGGAGGGGGAAGCCATTGTAATCCATAAGCTGTACTTTGGAAATTTATATTCATTAAATAAAAGTTAAAAAAAAGAACAGTTGACTGTGTATACACTTACCTTTCAAACAGTCTGTTACAGGTTGGGATATATAATATTTTAGTTTTGCAAACTTAGCATCCTCATTTGTATTTGGGAGATTACATATGGCTAAATATTACATATGACATATGATTTTATTTAATTTTTAAATAGAGGGAAGATGGGACAGAATGGACAAGAGCCTGTAAAACAGCCAGGAGTAGGAGTAGGACTAGCAGATACTGAGGGTAAGTTGGAATTTATAGTACTGGATTTTGGTTTAGTCTACATATCATATTATAAGTGTTTGTTTTGTTTTTCTTTGAACATAAACGAAAATGTCTAAGTACTAATGGCCTAAGCACTGGGTAGTTAGTTAGTATCACTAAATGAGAATGACTTTGTATTTGTTTCACGATTTTCCAATTGCCATCTTTACATTTAATATTTAAGTACCTTGGATTACTAACAATACGAATGAGAAAGAGGAATGACAAGAAAAGAAAAAATCATGAAATTTTTTCAAATGCTTGGCTTTAAATATCATGCAAGTAGGAAATCAACTAAGAAATCTCATTTAAATCATAAAAATTCTTAAATACTCTTCTATGAAGCTGAGAAGAAACCAATGGTACAAAAATCATAATTTTTGTACCCTCAAATTATAGAAAATAATTGCTGAAGTAACTTCTGTTGCTTCAAAATTGTATGTATTTATGGGGTACTGCATGATGTTGTAATGCACATATTCTCACATGCCAGAACGAATCCATCCCACTGGAGCACAAGCTTTTGCCACGGAAGTCAAGTGGCTTGTTCAGTGAGCACTGCCTGGTATTATCTGGGCTGTATCAGATGTTAGATCTCAGGGTGTTGAGCACATGACTTCCCTCTTCATTCCACATTCCTTGGAGCTGGGATCTGAGTGACACAAGTGACTCTTTCCTCCTGCTTCCTTCAGTGAGATTCTGGGTATTATACTACAGCCAGGTGCTGAGGCCTCTCACCTGGCTTCCATAGCTCTTGTGAAGGTGACCTGGTGGGTGACTTTGCACTTTATATTGGTATCTCAGTGGCCTGGAGCATCTTATGCAACTACCATCTTGCTCCACCCTCTGAACTAACTTCTAAACTAAAACTCAAATGTAAGATCGAAGGTGATTTTATTAAACAAATAGTACATTATTAGGAAAATGCAAAAGGAAGTCTTTACTTCAGCAGGCGTGGAATAATAGTATCTACAAGCTGCACAATGAAGAGCATATCTTTGATAATATTATGAAAACCTCTTGTAGCTTTGTTATCTTTCATGTCTGCACCGATCTCCATAATTTTAACTCTTCCACATACTTTACACTATTCTAAGTACTTTTCATGTGTCTGATTTCATTCTTATATTATCTTATGAGGTGAATAGTAACATATACTGATTGACATGAAAGGAAACTAAAATAAAAACATCACACAAGATCAGAAAAGAATTATCCAAACCCAGGAAAATGATAACTCATGTCATGCTATTTAAAAGAATGATTATGGGAAAGGATATTTGGGAGGAAAATAGACTTGAGTTTCCAATCTGGTGTGTTTCCAGGTATGTGACCTGATTCCTCTACCTTCAGAATCTCATTTGACAAATTCTGGGTCTAAGTGAGAACTCGGTTTCCTCATGGAGATTTTTCTATTCTGAAACTCAGAATTCTCGATTTCTCTTTGTGCTCAATCAAAAGCTCTGGTTTCGTATCCTGTTGCCCTGTTCCCCAGGACTACTTAATTTCATTTTTCTTTAATGTAAAATCCTTTCTCTTACATTCTCTATAAAAACTCATTAACTCTCTCCTATATGTTGATTAGTTCCTGACCCACTGCTCTAACTAGTCCCTGGAATTCAAACTCAGATAATTAATGTCTACGAGCGTTTCATGTCCAACCAGGAAAATAGAAACCACTCAACATTTGAAGTAGAAGTTGTTTATGGGTGGTGACTGATTATATACTTATGAGAGAGGCAGAGAATCTGAGTGGAAGACAGTAGAACAGCAGAAGGAAGTTACTTTCCCGGTAGCCTAAGGGCCAGTAAGAGGTGAAACTGGAACAAGCCTATATGGCAGGGAACAAGAAACAAGGCAGAAACACATCTAATTCCAGAAATATATCCTGAGGCATATGAGAAAGGGGAAAAATATCCCGATTTCTTCCCTCCTTCTGTTCTACACGTCTCCAGCTGACAGTGCTTGATCAAATCCCACTAGAAGCTGGCTCAGAGAAGTCTGGGAGACAGCCCAGGGGAGAGCCTGGGAAGAGAGAAAGGGAAAAGGTGCAAGACTGAATTTGAAAGCACCTAGGTATAAAACTAGCACAATGTTTTTCCTGGAAAATTTCTCTATGTTTCAAGCTACCAATGCCCCAAGTGTCATTCACTCTTCTCAATCTTCCCTCCTTATCCTCCTAGGTGCCCTGCAATTCACAAAATTCACATCCATTTATATATAATTTGTCTACTTTATCATGGTTGTGTGATTTCAAGTACCTGTTTCCATGACTGACTCCTTCACAAGTCTGAGCAACTCCCAGATCAGACGTGTGGTTTATTCATTGTGGTACCACAGCACTTAACAGAAAGTCTTGCCCCCAGATTGCTTAAAGAATGTCCACTGAATGGTTATTGGCTGTCATATAACTCTAGAATTCAGGTATATAGAAAACCAAGTTATCTGTAATTTCAGCTACTTAATTCCATCTTTGTAAAGTCTGTAACTAAAATTCTTTTAGTATAAAAGTTAACAGCTGTCAAGGAATAGAACTTGTTCATCCTAGTATTGCTTTCTTCTTTTATATTTGTCCCCCACAAAACATGCTTGTTTTCCATAAAGGAGCCAATCAGAGGCTACTTTATTTTTATTTAAACTTGTGAGTCAACATGTTTATATGTTAGTGAGCTGACCCCGATCAACAGTTGATCTCAGATTAGTTATGGAGCAGAGGGGCGGGGGTTGAAAAAGGGAACAAAATGGAATATGCAATGCAGTATGAGTCATGTATAGTCATGTGCCCTTTTGGTAGCAAAATCTGGACAAGTTGTTTTTAACTGGGTTATTACGTCAGTTATAGATCACTGTCATTGGACAGTGATCAAATTTATAATTTATATACCTACATGACATTATACATATATACCCATATATATTTATATGTAAAAGATACCTAATAATATAATAGAACTATAATACATATTAAACCTTTAGAAATTATTTTAAATTATGAAAAATAAAAAGAGAGAACACAGAGAAAATTATTGAATTAGGACTCTATTTGCTCCAGCCAGGGATAAGACATTAATTTAAAAGGCAAGATTTGTTGAGTCCACATAGAAATACAGAATCAACCTCATGTTGTACTTGAAGTATAAATATGATGTGTATTTTGTTTTCTTTCTATGATCCAGAGAATTGTCTTCACTTTCATTTGTCATCAGTCAACATTATCAATTCAGTAGGAAAACAAAAACCAACAAATAAACAGAGTTAATTCAAACTGTTTATATACAAAATATATAGTTTCATGAATGTATTTTAACTTATTTCAATTCTTTACCAAGGAACCAGAAAAACCGTCTCATTGTAAATAAGCAGAGTTTTCTTGAAACTCTAGGTCCATGTGATGTTACACTTCATCTTCAGTATTAAGCACTTTGTTTAAGGAACATGTTAGTCCCCTCCAATGGAAACTGATAAACGAAGATTTGTAGGAGAGCAGACTTTCACCAAGAGTATAGCAAATATTTCAAGTAATCACTTGTAAATAATTTGTTCTCATGAATTTTTTATTCTACTTTTGGCATTATAGGATGTGGAATGAAAAAGTAATGTTTCATAGGGTTGAAATTTTCTGTTAAGCATATTACCGAGGTTTTGTAAAAATGCTAAATAGCCATTTCCTTGCTGTAATTATTAAGTAAGTCTGTTTATTCTGGCTTCTGATTAAAAAATCAGTTTTCCACTTAGTCGTTTTCTCAAATATTTTGTCTTCTTTATAGCATACCCATAAATTTTAATCCCAGCAGGAGATTAATTTAATGGAGCAGGATATGAGACCTAATGAAGGTTCTGTGGTTCTGACCTAATTGTAGAAAAGAAAGTAACACTTTGAACTCTCTACTGATGAATGGCTGAGTTTCCACAGTTTAAACAGGTATATAATATAAAGTCCAAGTAAGCTCTGTGTTGCTACAAGGTTAATGCCTTTGAAGTGATAGCTGTTGCTAAATTGGAAGGTAGGTTGAAGGACAACCATTTGGATTCCATCCAAATGAGTGATGTTATTCAGGATTAATAAAAACATCATGCACTTGAGAAAATTAGTGCTACTTTTCTTTTTTTTTTTTAATTTATTTGACAGGTAGAGTTATAGACAGTGAGAGAGAGAGAGAGACAGAGAGAAATGTCTTCCTTCCGTTGGTTCACTCCCCAAATGGCTGCTACGGCTGGCGCTGCACCGATCTGAAGCCAGGAGACAGGTGCTTCTTCCTGGTCTCCCATGCAGGTGCAGGGGCCCAAGCACTTGGGCCATCCTCCACTGCCCTCCCGGGCCACAGCAGAGAGTTGGACTGGAAGAGAAGCAACCAGGACTGGAATCAGCACTCATGTGGGATGCCGGCGCCTCAAGCAGAGGATTAACCAAGTGAACTATGGCGCCGGACCAAGGCTTCTTTTATTAAAGACTAGATTAAACCAGTTCAATTTTCAAATTGTACAAATGAGTGCTTTCCCAATGTACATTAAAACCCTCTAATTACACCCTTCAGATAGCCTTTCTAGCCCTGTCCTACATCCCCACCCCACGTGGGTATTCGTTTAGTAACTGTCTGGATTCATTTATTTTCCTAAAGCAAAAACTTTAGCAAGTGTTACACTCATAAGCTTCTATGAGGTTTAATTTTCTTGGCTGTATGCATTTAAAAAGCAAATAATACATAATTTATTTTCCTAACTATCTTTGTGAGTTTCAATTTAGTTTCACTAAGAATGGAAGAAATAAACATCTATCATTATAGAAATATGCTAAACTCTACTCTTAAATGTATTCATGTCATTGAAAGTATAAAAGAACAACACCATTAATATTAACCTAAAGAGAGAAGAAAGGACAGAGGACAGATATGATTCAATATCTTATAGGACATTTTTATGGTAAAGCATACCCATTATGTGAAAACATTGTAAATCTATAATGACTGCAATAATCACATTTTAAGTAGCACCTCCACTTCTATTACATTGTATATAAACATGTATTTTATATGTAATTCTAACAGTGATTTATATGGAGCCTTTTTAAGTGAATGATCATATTTTGCAAAGCTTATAGTACAAATGTAGTACAGAAATGTTTCTCTGCATTAAACTGGTAAAAACCTACAGCCTCAGAATTAAAGTCCTTTATCTTGTTAAAAAAATTCAAAAAATATTTTAAAAATATTTTTCTACAAGTGCTTTCTCTTTTAACTAGGAAAGAAAAATGGAGTAAATAATTACTATATGTTTAAGGATTTGTTGATTGGAATATCTAAGAGTTCTATGGAAAATACTCACTTAATTTCTTTTTCCTCCCATTCAACTAAGTTATTTAAGAGGGACATTAAAGAGAAAAATGTGAAATCACTAAGGAAGATGGTCAATTAGAATATAGTTACCATTGTTATTAGGGGATCTAATAATCACTCCACAGATATGTGAGCTCACCCTGTTTTTACCAGTACATGCACTGCTCCTTTTATATTTCCAACATTGAAAAGTGCTAAATATGAGCAAATCTAGTATGTTCATGATATTGTGCTAAAGTTTTGGAAGATACAGAGATCACTTAATGGAAATACTGGTCTGAGGGAACATATGGTCTATGTGATATTATTTGGTTTTGTAATTAGACAGTGAAGATTCTCGCTTAACCATGTCTGTGCAATTGTGGTCGCTTAGATTTGTTGGTAGCTGGATACCAGTTGTTAAATATTTTAAAAATTGTCCTGAGGAAAGACTTTAATAGCCATGATACAAACAAAAAATTATGATAAAAATTTTTAAGCAAGAGAGCAAATTATGTGCTTTGAGATTTCAGCCTTAGAAAAATGACTACTTCAAAGGCTTCCATAGCCTAGGCAGCTCATGTCGTCAGCCTATGGTGGTCACTGATGTCATACATAAAGAGTGTTAATTGTTAAATGAACAACAGGAGTCACTCTGCACTAACTCCCCATGCAGGACTTCTGTCCTCAATGAGTTGTGTTATGAGAGTTAACTGTAAAACTAGTTCTCTAACAGTTTGTGTGCATGTGTGTGCAAATTGTTGAAATCTTTACTTAGTATAGGTTGGTCTTCTGTGTACAAAGTTAATTGAAAATGAATGGGACTGGGAAGGGAAGAGCAAGCAGGAGGAGGGGTGGAAGTATGGGTGGGAGGGTGTGTATGGAGGGAAGGATAACTATATTCCCAAAGTTGTACATATGAAATTTGCATTCCTTAAAAATAAATAAATTAATAAAAAGGGAAAATGACTACATCTCTAGGAGTCATGCTTTGAAAAATAGACAAGATCTAGCAATGCAGTAATAGGACAAATTCCAGATTGAAGGGATGATTTGAGTAAAGACACAGATGGAAGAAAGGTGTATAATGGGAATGAAATTCAGTGTAACTACAGCAAAGTATAATTAGAAATTTATACAAAGTTAAATCATATATGGGAATCCCAGGCTTTTGTGAATAATGGGAACTTACTAAAAGTTAATGAGAAACTGAGGAAATATCAACATTTTCAATATTGATTCTGCACAAGAAAAAAGTAGTCTTCTTCATTTATTCAAGTATTTTGGACTTTCTGAGTGTGAGTTACATATAGGAAATCTAGGCCTACAGGGATCTAGAGGTCAGGATGCAGGTCTCCTTCTGGCTCTAGATTTCATAGTCATGATGTAGAGATATCTATGTTTTACCTAATATGAACCAAGAGCACTGAGAAGAACTAACTCTTATAATATCCATTCACCAAAAAAAGGGAAATCCCCTAACAACTTTACTAGGCCTTAATTTGGGGGTCAGTGCTGTGGTGTAGAATGCTAAGCCTTCAGTGGCAGTTCCGGCATCCCATATGGGTGCTGGTTCAAGTTCCCACTGCTCCACTTCAGATCCAGCACCCTGCTCATGCCCCTGGGAAAGCAGCAGAAGATGGTCCATGTGTTTGGGGCCCTGTACCTATGTGGGAGGCCCAGATGAAGCTCCTGGCTCCTGGCTTCTGCCTGGCCCATCCCAGGCCATTTTGGCCATTTAAAGAGTGAAGCAGTGATGGAAAATCCATCTCTTTCTCTCTCTCCCCTTCTCTCTCCAAATCTCTGCTTTATAAAAAATTAAATAAATTTTTTTAAAAAAAAGCCTAATTTTCTTGCAATTTACTTACAAGGAAACTCTCAAAGGATTTTGGTGACTTTAGGAGCAAAGTCAAGACACAAACCCAGTTGTGTCTGATACTAAAACCGTGCCCTTAACTATTTTAAAACCTTGCCTCACCAATTTTTATGCATGGAATTTAAAGTTATTTAAAGTTGTTTGGTTACTGATAAGAACAACAAGTAGATAAAGGGCTACCCTGTTCCTTAGTATCAATGACATGGGATATAAACAAAAGATCGAATCTGATGCTTTAAAATGATCATTTAAATCCCAGCCTTTCATCCCTGAACTTAAATGAAAAAACATTTAGGGTCAAATTTACAGTAGCTTTATTTATTATTTGTTTATTTACACAGACGATAACAAATTATTCAGTGTATTTGTACCTGATAATGGGTTTTATGTAGTATTCCATTGATTTATGTGCCCATTCTGTCAATGCCACACTCATTCAATTACTCTAAATTTATTTTTAGTTGTTCTAAATTGGATTGTTTATTTTAAAAAGATTCTAAAGAAACTCTAAAGCTCTTCTTGTTGTGTAGTGAAAGAAATTCTGCATATTTATTGAAATTATATGGAAATTAATATAATTGTGACAGAGGTGACATCTTTATATTCCTATTCATGGACATAGTATGGCACTCTTTTTGTTTTTAATATGATGATTGAAATTTAATTTTATGCCAAATCACCATATTACCAAAGAAAAAGATGGTAGCATATCAGGTTTGGTAGTAGCCATATCAAATGGACAGCCAGGTGAGTTTAAGAGTATGCGTCCAGAAGCATCATTTATAATTGATTGGGACAGAAGCAAATAGAAATTTTGATTTTGTTTTTTTCAGAATCTCTAATCTCATAAAATAAGCAGAATATAATCACATACTAGAGAGTGAGGGAAAAGGGAAACTGACAATAAGAGTTTAATGAATTTTCCTAGAATTGGTTTAAGAAAAATCCTAGGCCAGTGGTATCAAGCAAGTTTCATCTTCTCTTTCAACACTAAACAAAAATTGGAAACTTCCTGGAATGCCATCTACTGAAGGATGCTGAGAACAAGCCCAGGCCCAAGGGGAAAGGGTAGAATGATACATTAGGATTTGTAATGAGAGTCCTAAAGGAGAAAATGGTGATTGTTTCAAACATTGCTATTAAGCAAATTATTCAGATTCTCAAAGTCTTTGATTTTTAATCTACGAAAGCAAGAGTAACAATAGGACCTACCTTGGTGAGTTGCAAGGATTCATAATGAGCATAAAGTGCTTTCCATTGCCACTGCACACAACCAGTATTAGCTGTCATCATCCCATTCATCACCATGTCAGATGAGTGACTTCTAACTTTTTTCTGTGACCTTTTAAACTCACATTCTATTACATGTAGTCTCCTTTTTGACATTCAACTGAGAAAAGATGCCTATAAGGAGTCCTACATTTGCCAGTTTGTTTCAATAGGTGCCTAAATATTTCAAACTATTCTTCTTTTTCTAAAAACATCTCATGTTTATGTGTGATTCCCTGTGTAGAAAGCCCTGGAGCATGGTTTCATCAATCTTATTGTCTCTCCTACGTTGGCTGAGTGTAACATCCAGTGTCTCTGACTTCTAGTCCTGCATCATTTGCTGGGAATTTAAAATGGAAGGCATTTACTGAAAAATTGTCCATCTTTGAAATGTGAAAATATTCTGAGTGCTTGAAATGTAAAAATTATCTCTACCTTTGAAATATAATAATATTCTGAGCATCTTTGAAATACAAAAATCCCTGAGCTACCCATCTTTGGAGGCACTAACTGACCACCAAAAAATGAAATTAATTAAATTCCTGGAAGTTACCTTTAAGAATAATATTTCTGGGGTCAGTGCTGTGGTGTAGCAGGCTAAGCTGCTGCCTTCGGCAACAACATCCCATATGGGTGCTGGCTGGAATCATGGCTGCTCTACTTCCAATCCAGCTCCCTAATAATGCCTGTGGGAAAGCAACAAGAGATAACCCAAGTCCTCAGACCCCTGCACCCACATGGAAGACACAGATGAAGCTCCTGGCTCCTGGCTTCAGCTTGTCCCAGCCCCGGCCAATGTGGCCAATTTGGAAATGCACCAGCAGGATGGAAGACATCTCTCTCTATCTGTCTATCTCTCTCTCTGTCTTTCAATTAAATACATAAATCTTTTAAAACAAAAGAAAATTTTTTAGTACATGTCAAAGGATTGGCAATTATTTAATTTAAAGCTTAAAGTATTTTAGACTTTTAGAGATTAATATATCAATTGGTGATTTTTAATTTTTTTTAAAATCGCTTTCTTTACCTAGAAATTCCACAAATGTTTTCTTTTGGAGTTGATACTGATTTACTTAAGAGAGAAATATTTTTTTTAGTTAAAATAAGGACTCTAAAATATAATGAAGAGACTGAATGAATGTAAGGCAAGAAATTTTCCATCAAAGATGTCAAAAGTTAACAAAAGATGTATAATATTACAAATAGGTAGTGCTTATTTTACTCTGAATGCCTTTGTATTATTTGCTTAATTTGTCACAAAACAATAGGAGGCATAGATGTAGAATAAACGGAATAATAATTTCCATTCTATAGCAAGGGATACAGACCCTGGGTAATGAAACCATTCACCCAGAGTTATGTAGCAACTTATTAAACAGTCAGGTTCAGACTCTACAGATAGATAATCTAACAGTGCCCAACTTTTACCATTATACTTACATTTATGTCAATATTGATGGTTACAGTGTTTCACAAAAAATTTTTATTCATAGAACAAATTTGTAAGATCATTTTTTTAAAAAAAGAATTTATTCACTTATTTGAGAAGTAGAGTTACAGACAGAGAGAAGAAAGACAGAGAGAAAGGCCTTCCATTCTCTGGTTCACTCCCCAGGTGGGAGCAATGATGGGAGCTGAGCCCTTCCTAAGCCAGGAGCAAGGAGCCAAGAGCCAGGAGCCAAGAGACAGGAAACAGGAACTTCTTCTGGGTCTCCCACACAGGTTCAGGGGCCCAAGCACTTGAGCCATCTTCTACTGCTTTCTCAGGCCATTGCAGAGGACTGGATTAGAAGAGGAGCAGCCAGGATTAGTACTGGTACCCATGTGGGATACTGGCACCACAGTGGAAGGTTTAGCCACTACACCACAGCACCAGCCCAATTGTAAAATAATTTCTAATGATTTGGGAAGAGAAATATCCTGTAATGGCGATGATTATGGCCAATCAACTAATATCAATGCTGTTTATATTAAAGGCCCTTGGTATTTTACCACCCCCAAAATAAAAATTCTATTTCACCAATTTTACAATTTTCCAGAGAAGTAGATTTGATGCAGCAGTTAAAACGCCACTTGGGACACCATTATCACATGTATGGACTGCTTGGATAGAGTCTCAGCTCTGATTTCAGCTTCTTGCTAATAAACACCCTGGGAGGCAGCGGATAATGACTCAAGTAGTTTTATCTCTGCCACCCATGTGGGAGATCCAGATTGAGTTCTGGGCTCCTAGCTTTGGCCTGGCTCACACAAGGCTTTGCAGGAATTTAGGGAGTGAATTGGCAGACAGAAGACTTCTCAATCTCTCTCTGTGTCTTTCAAATAAAAGTAAATAAATGCGAATTTCCATAAAAGTTACTGGGCTGGTGCTGCAGATCACTCGGCTAATCCTCCACTTGCAGTGCCAGCACCCCAGGTTCTAATCCCTGTTGGGGCTTCGGATTCTGTCCCAATTGCTCCTCTTCCAGTCCAGCTCTCTGCTGTGGCCTGGGATAGCAGTAGGAGATGGCCCAGGTGCTTGGGCCCTGCACCCCATGGGAGACCAGGAGAAGCACCTGGCTCCTGGCTTCGGATAGGTGCAGCTCTGGCTGTTGCGGCTATTTGGGGAGTGAACCAGTGGAAGGAAGACTCTCCCTCTCACTGTAACTCTACCTCTCAAATAAACAAATAAAATCTTACAAAAAAAGTTACTGAACTCAAAACAGCATTGTGTTAACACAAAATGGACTGTTAGATAAATGGAATCACATGGTTCACAAATGTTCTAAAGTAAATTATTATTATAAACTATAAATCCCAATGGTATTATATTCTTTTGGTAGAATATGATGGTCATAACTTTCTTCTGTAAGCAAAGGAAATCAGACTTCTGTGTTAGTCAATATATCAAATAATCTTAAATGAAATTAAGATAAGGAGTAAAAATAAAATAAAAATATTTGAAGCAAATTTAGGGGAATGTTGGTATTAGTTCAGGGGACACATTCTAAGCAAGAAAAGAGGCCAACATTTAAGCCATCAAAGAAACAACAGATATTTTTTAAAAGATTTACTTATTATTTGAAAGAGTGACAGGTAAAGATGGAGAGAGAGAGAGAGAGCAATGTTCTGTCTATTGGTTTAATCCCTACATGCTCATAACATCCAGAGCTTGGCCAGGCTGAAGCCAGGAGCCAGGAACTCCATCTGGGTCTCTTATATGGATGGCATGGAGCCAATTATTTGAGCCATCCTCTGCTGCTTTTTCTGGAGCATTAGCAAGGCACTGGATCAGAAGTAGAATAGCCAGAACTGGAACCAGCACTCAAATATGTATGTAGGCATAGAAAGCAGTGGCTTAACCCACTGCACCACAATGTGTGCCTGAGCAAAGACATAAAAATAATAATTAAATCAACTTGGCAAAATAAACCAATGATGAAGGCAACAAACAAATGAGGAGTAAACTTTGTTTGCCTAACGACTATGTTCTCAATAAAAATCTCCACAGTTTGCTCAAAACAAGGACAAAATAGAGATAAAGCATGTTGATTGGTTAAGAACTGGAATTTCAGTGAAAACTGTCTTGCACTGAAAAAAAGTTACAAAAAACTCACAATTCTTTTTTTTTTTTTTTTTTTATTTAGAATATAAATTTCCAAGGTACAACTTGTGGATTGCAATGACTTCCCCACCCATACCTCCCCTCCCCCCGCTACCCTTCCC
>CM027399.1:49851713-49882999 GCA_015711505.1 Sylvilagus bachmani | reverse complement strand
AAAAAAAAAAAAACTCACAATTCTTAAGACAAGAAAATGAAGATGGGTAAGGTTCATAGTCCAACTAGTAGTAATTCCAAAGAAAAATGAGAAATATTCGAAAACATAAACACTTTTTACTTAAATTGAAGAAAGCAGTTTCCCACGTTGAAAAGACAATGAATGAAAAGACTATTACACCCAGGGACATCTTAATAACTTGGAAATAAAGAGATATAATGATGATATCAAATATTTCTACAAACAGTGAACTCTTATTCATGGTATACTGCTGTCTTTTTAATAATTTTTGAGTGTTTTAAAATTTATTTTGTATTAATGAAGTTAAAAATCTTTAACTTATTTTTATTATTTATATTATTAGTTATTTATAGCCATTGCCTATTTTCCTGTCAAACTATGGCCTTTTCACTTTTTATTAGGAGAACTCTTCATTTAGTAGACCATTAAACCTTTGACTTGTTTTTGAGTTTTTGTTTTTTTAAGATTTATTTATTTATTTGAAAGGCAGAGTCACAGAGAGGCAGAAGAAGAGAGAGAGAGAGAGAGAGAGAGAGAGAGAGAGAGAGAGAGAGAGAGAGGTTTTCCACCCAAATGTCCACAACAGCCGGAGCTGTATGGATCTAAAGCCGAGATCCAGGAGCTTCTTCCAGGTCTCCCATATGGGTGCAGGGGCCCAAGCACCTGGGCCATCCTCCACTGCCCTCCCAAGCCATAGCAGAAAGCTGGATCAGAAGGGGAGCAGGTGGGAATCCAACCGGTGCCCACAAAGGATGCTGACACTGCAGGCAGTGGCCTCACTCACCATGCCACAGCGCCAGTCCCCAAGCCTTTGACTGTAACGTGCATTAAAAATGTGTTATCTGAAAAGAAAGTAATGCAGAGGTGAGCTGAAACACTCACTGCCTGTACCTTAATTGTTTAATTGATGGGCCCTAAAAGAATCAATATATTCTATTATTGTTTTGTTCTAATGAAAACTTTGGAGAAAAAAAAGATCATGCTGTTTAAACCTTTTCTTTTAAAAAAAGAGTTGCTAAGAACTCACGTCATCTTTCGCATTTGAGTATTTTCCTGCACTAAGCAGATGCAATTTTAGACTGTTATCATCCAAAGCAGATGATTACTTATCCAGGAAATTGCATGCTATTATGAATTCTGTAAATTACATTGCACTGTTGAGGGCAGACAACTGTTATTGGTGTTACAGAATACTAAGTAGAGGTAGCAAGACTTTTACCTTAATGCCATTGAATAATATATATTATAATACTTATATTACTTATACTATAATATATATTTATTCTACTCGATGACTCACCTTTTCCTGAAAATGCAATACATGCCATTAAAAACAATAACAACAACACCAGCTGCCGTATATTTGCCAAGCATTCTGCTGAGATCTTTAAAAGAAATTGTTGGCCTCTGTTCTTACAACCACCTTCTGTGATGGGCATTAGAGTACTTATGCTAGACTTCAGGTAGCTGATATCACAATAAAAAAGACAGAATTTATTTCAGAGTTTAGTAACTCTGCATCTTTATTGACTATGTTTCTTATTCCACAAAGCATAGCTGGATCTTTGTATGATGATTAATGCTAAGTTGTACCAGAGAAAATCCATCTCATGCGACAGACAGACATGTTCATGAACAATGGAGATATGAGTTCCAATAGAGATGAACGTCCAATGGATATCAAGGCACTCCGTTTGAGCTTGTGTTAGGAAAGTCTTGTGACAGGAATACATTTTTAGATAGTTCTTTTAAAAAACAGATTCATTTACTTATTTATGTGAAAGACACAGCGAGAGAGAGAGAGTGAGAGAAAGAGATACAGAGAAAGATCTTCCATCCACTGGTTCACTACTCAAATGGCTGTAAAAGCCTGGAATCAGGAATTCCGTCTGGGTTGCCCACATGAGTGGCAGGAAAGAAGCACCTGAGTCATGCTTCCCTGCTTTCCCAGGCAGTTGCAGCTTGACCTGATGCACCACAGGCACGCCCCTTTGGATAGATCTTGGAATTGAAGAATATGTAATGTAGCTAGAGGTTGGGTTGACAAGATTCCAGTGCGGGGAAACTTCATGCTCAAAGCCCTTTCAACTTGAGAGAACATAGAATATTAGTGAACGGAAGTAAGTCAGCTTGACTGTTGACATCATTCTGTGCTGGATGAAGTAGTGGGTGATAGAAACTGCAAAGCCGTCATGGTGCAGATAATTTATGAAACATTCAATGCTGTCAAGAGGAATTTAGACTCTACACCATATAAAGCTAATTGGGAGATACAGGGAGATTTTAAGAAGGAATTTTACACAGATTTGGTGCTGTGAAGAATAAATTATAGGGCTCACTGTCTGCAGTCTGGGAAGCCACAGGAAGGCAATCCAGAAGTCCAACTGAAAAATGGTCAGGACTGGAATGCAGACAAAGGCAGAGGTGGAATAAAGGGGGACAGAAAGTGTTGAGTTTTCTTAGAAGACAAATGAGGCTGTCTTTGTTTGAAAAGTGAGTCAAATCACCATGTAAATAAAACTGCTTTGGACATTGACACCCTAGAGACAAAATGACGCAATAATTGTCATCATTGTAAATGATCAGTGAATAAACATGCATGATGTTAAGAGGAGAAACCCAGAAAGTGTTAACAGAAGGCAATGTGAAAAAGTAAAACTTGGAGGAACCATGAGGAAATGATAAATGAAAACTATGCCTCACAGAATCTTAAAGAAAGAACCTGTCTGTTTAAAAAGCCATCTGGCATATACTTTGGAGTGCATTTTAAAAGATGAATTAAAAGAGTAAAATGGAATTTGAATTAGGTAAAATGCTTAAATGGTGGTCTCTTAAATTTGTATAGATTTGTCCCAAACGGGGAAAGCTTAATGAATCCGATTTTTCTATATCCTGATTTTAGCATGAATGTGTGTGTGTGTGTGTGTGTGTGTGTGTGTGTGCAGAACACATTGAGTGAAGGGAGAAATCTGTGGCAAACAAGTTCAGATAGGGATATGATTTTTTTTTTTCATAAAAACCTCCAGGGTATATCTTGGAGACAGTGGGAAGTTATTTCAATAGGTTTTATTTTATGCATGCAGAAGAGTATTATGCAAAGAGATTAGAAACTCAGAAAGCTAACATAAGGTATCAAAAAAGGCTTAATCAAAAGTTATAATCCTATAGTTGGAAAGATTTGTGAAGGATCTTCAAGAAGTTCATGGAAAATCCACCTTATTTTTAAATTCCATTCTTCCTGAAAACTTCAAGGCATCCTCATATATACGCATTTTACAAAATTCCCAGGGAAAATGAAGGATTTATTTGGGCCAAATGAAATTGAATTCATCAGAATACTCCATCTCTAAAGGAACTCTTAGGAACTATTGGTGGGAATGTAAATTAATACAGTCATATTTTTGTGTGGGGACTCCTCAAAACACTGAAAATAGATCTGCTGTGTGACCCCGCCATTCCCCTTTGGGTGTACATCCTAAGGAAATGAAAATAGCTGATAAAAGAGATACCTTTTTTTTAAAAAAAAAGATTTTATTTATTTATTTGAAAGTCAGAGTTACACAGAGAAAGAAGAGGCAGAGAGAGAGAGAGAGAGAGAGAGAGAGAGAGGTCTTCCATCCAATGGTTCACTCCACAGTTGACCACAACGGCCAGAGCTGAAACAATCCAGAGCCAGGAACCAGGAACTTCTTCCGGGTCTCCCACGTGAGTGCAGGGGTCCAAGGACTTGGGACATCTTCTACTGCTTTCCCAGGCCATAGCAGACAGCTGGATGGGAAGTGGAGCAGCCGGGTCTTGAACCAGCGCCCATATGGGATGTTGGTGCTTCAGATCAGGGCGTTAAGCCGCTGTACCACAGAGCCAGCCCCGATTAAAAAAAATAAAATAAATTTAAAAAAAAACAAAAATAAAAAAGAGGTACCCGCACTTCCATTGTTCACTACCTAGGTGTCCATCAGTAGCTAAATGGACAAATAAAGTGCACTCTGGATACACAATGGAGTGTTATTCTGCCATAAAATGAATGAAATCCTGACATTTGCAACACAATGGATAGGGCTGGAAATCATTAGGTTAAGTGAGTTCAACTGGATACAGAAAGAAAAATGCCACATGCTCTCTCCCATATGTGGAAGTTAAAAATCATGTATATGGTAATGATTACTGGAAGATGGGAGGATGGAAGAGGTGGATAAGAAAGGTTGGATGATGGGTACTAAAAAACAATAGGGTTAATGCAACTGGTTTTAGTGCTTTGCAGCAAAGTGGATTGACTCTGGCTTATGATGGTGTATAATAGTCACATGTAAAGAACTAGAGGAAAGGAATAGGTAGGCTCTAAAAACAAAGAGAAGGAAAATAGAAAAGCTGGTTACCTGGTATGTTCAGTTTATATTGTGTTTATGTGTTCAAAAGTTGCATGGTAGCCCTTAAAAAGAATCACTATGTTCCTAAATTTGTATTTGTTACATGCATGAAGTTTGTATCCTTTAAATAAAAGGTTTCAGGTTAAAAAAGTGTAAGTATTGTATGTTAATCTAAAATTTTAAAATAAGCTTTAAAAATACCCTATCTTCTGTAATAAGAAAGTTAACTGAGTTATTATTTGGCCCTTTAAAAACATTTTTTTATTTGTTAATGTTTATCACACCAAAGAAACATATTTATTGGTTGAACTGATTACAGCAATGTCTTTTAGTGATGAAATATCTGAGTCCATCTCATATTCCACCTTCTGTATTGAACGAGACAGGGATGTGCTCTGTTTGGCTGCTTCTAATTGTTATCATCAGTGGAAAAGGTAGTTGAAAATGATCTCAGCTCCTACAAGGGTCTAAATAATAGGAAAAGAGTCTCAATAATTTATTCCCAAGACAAATAGCTTCTTCAAGTGTTTATTACTTTTGGTAGTCTGATAGTTTCAGTTCATTTTCTTTTAATTAATGATGAATTCACTGGGTCAAAATTTTGTTTGGCTTTGAGACTGCTGTGATGTTTCCCAGTCAATTTAAAGTTCATAATTTTAAAAAGATTCTTTTATTTATTTTAAAGGAAGAGTGATGGAAGAGAGATAGAGATAGAGAGAGAGAGAGAGAGAGAGAGAGAGAGAGAGAGAGAGAGAGATGTCACTAAGAAATTCACAAGAGGAAATGACCCCAGAAAATACCAGCCTCTGGCCGGTTTTAGTGCTCAACCTTTTTGTGAATTTTTCTGTGCAAGGCTTCCTCAGTAGACTGAAGAGTTACTGGTCTCATTTTATGCTAACTTGAGATGCAGAGAGACAGAGACAGCTCCCATTTGGTTTACTCGCCAAATGCCTGCATCAACTGGGGCTGGACTAGGTAGAAGCCAGAGCCAAGAATTCAGGTTTCCCATGTGTGTGAAAGAAACACAACTATTTGGGACATTACTGCTATCTCCTGGGATCTTCATTTAGCAGGAAACTGGAGTCAGGAGGTAGAGCTAGGATTCAAACACTGGCACTCTGACGTGGGAATCAAGTGTCCTAACCATGATCTTAATCCATACCCTAAACACTCACCCCTTTCACACTCTTGACCCAAAGTAGAGAATCTGTCTCATACCATCCACAGTGGAGCACACTCACTCTTACTCTTCCTCTGGGGTCATGTGCCCGTCTTTGGAACATTCACTGTGGCAAAGGAAACAGAGGACGGTAGCTTCCAGCTTAACTGACTGATAAGGACCAGAGGGCAGACATTCTCAATGTATTGGTAGGGAAAAAAGAGACTACATAGATAAAATATGAGACTGTGCCAGAGTATCTCTGGTTGTACTTAAATATAAGTCACTATTAAAAATGCATTAAAATAAAAATGGAGCAGTCAAGGTTACAGCAAAACAAACATATATTCACCAAAACCCCTTGGGTAGATACCATAAAATTCCCTACTAAATATAAAAGGAAGGGAGAAATGTAATGGTAGGGGTTTTTAAATAGCTAAAACATATAAATAATAGTTACAAGAAGAAATGCAATAATTTCTTATGGGTATTATAGAAGAATTTAATTTAAAATGAAAAACAACTGAACCATAATAGATTCCTGAAATATTTTTTGATATTCTATAATATTTTATACTGATGTGAAAAAAAATTCAAAGTTTGTTTATGAAAACTGGATAGATTTTCGTATCTTGTTTCAAACATGACAGGAGTACTGTTTGAAAAATTCAGCATTTCTACTCTTTTCTTTTGACTTCCTGGGCTAAGCATAAGTTGCTGTAACAGATTTTTAGTCTTGGTTGCAGTGCAAAAATCTATCCTTGAAAATTTACATGATTAAGCAAAATAAATGAAAATAGTAAGAAAGCAAATGATTAGTAATTTGCTTTCATATACAGATGTTTGTTGCTAGAAGATGAGGGAGTGTAATTACATACAGTCATTGAAATGGCAATTCCTTTATATTCAGATTGTAAAACATAATACAACAAAGCTGTTTAATTAAAGTTGTATAAAAATGTTCAGGAGCATTAATTTTAATTTTATTTAATTTATGCAAGTTTCATATATTTCATAAATACAGATTTAGTAACCTAGTGACACTTCCTGCCCTAACCTCCCTCCCATTCCATGCTTCAACCCTTCCTTCTCTTCATTCTCACATTCCCACTTTTAATTTTTATAAAGATCTATTTTCAGTTTACTTAATGATCATATGGTTAACCATACAATAAGTAAAAGAGTTCAACAAATAGTACGAAGAAAAAAAAATGGCACCGTTTCTCAATGGAAGAGACAAGGGCAGGAAACAATCATCAGATCTCAAAATGTCTATTTTACTCCAATGCATTGCATTTCAGGTACTCTATTAGTTATCTCAGATCAGGGAAAACATATTATATCTGTCTTTTTTGGGGGGAAATGGCTTATTTCACTAAGTATAATGGCTTCCAGTTACATCAATCTTGTTGCAAAAGACAGGATTTCTTTTTTTATAGCTTAGTAGTACTCCACACTGTATATATACCAGAATTTCTTTATCCAGTCAGCGGTTGATGGACATCTGAGTTGATTCCATATCTTATTCTGAATTGTGCTTCAATGAACTTGCGAGTACAGATAAATCTTTCATATACTGATTTCTTTTGGTTTGGGTAAATTCTCAAGAGTGGCATGGCTGGATCATATAATAGGTCTATATTCAGTTTTCTGAGGTCTATATTAAGTTTTCACCATACTGTCTACCACAGTGGCTGCACCAGTTACATTCTCATCAGCCATGGACCAGGGTACCTTTTTCCTCACATTCTCACCACCATTTGTCATTTGTTGATTTGTATATGAGAGCCATTCTATCTGGAGTGAGATGAAACCTTACCATGGCTTTGATTTGCATTTCCCTGATGGCTAGTGATCTTGGTCATTTGAATTTCCTTTCTTGAAAAATTCCTGTTCAAGTCATTTGCCTACACCTTAACTGAATTGTTTGTTTTGTTGTTGAATTTCTTGAGCTCTTTATAGATTCTGGATGTTAGCACTTTATCAGTTGTGTAGTTTGTAAATATTTTCTCTGTTTTTTTGGTTGCCTCTTCAATGTGTTGAGTGTTTCTTTAGCATTTAGAAGCTTCAGCTTGATATAAGCCCATTTTCCAATTTTGGCTTTGATTGCCTGTGTGCTTCTGGGGTCTTTTCCAAGAAGTCTTTGCCGGTGCCAATGTCTTACAGAATTTCCCAGTATTTTCTAATAATTTGATGGTATGGGGTCATAGATTTAGGTCTTTCATTCATTTTGAGTGGATTTTTGCATAAGGTGTAAGATAAGGGTCTAGTTTCACACTTCTACAAATGGATATCCAGTTTCCCCAGCACCGTTTGTTAAAGAGACTGTCCTTGCTACAAGGATTGATTTTAGCTACTTTGCCTAAGATAAGTTGGTTGTAGGTGCATGGATTGATTTCTGGAGCTTCAATTCTGTTCCATTGGTCTACAAGTCTGTTTTTGTGGCAGTACCAGGATGTTTCGATTATAATTGCCCTATAGTATGTCTTGGAATTAGGTATTATGATGCCTCTAGCTTTGTTTTTATTGTATCAGATTGCTTTAGCTATTCAGTGTCTCTTGTGTTTCATATGAATTTTAGCATTTTTTTTCTAGATCTGTGAAGAATGTCATTAGCATTTTGGTTGGGATTGTGTTGAAACTGTAAATTGCTTTTGGCAGCATGGAAATTTTGGTGATGTTGATTCTTCCAATCCATGAACATGGAAGATTTTTCCATTTTAAATGTCTTCTATTTCTTTCTTTAGTGTTTTTAATTTTCATCATAGAGGTCTTTGACATCCTTGGTTAAAATTATTTCAAGATATTTAATTCTTTTTGGAGCTCATGTGAATGGGACTTATCTTAAAATTTCTTTCTCAGCGATGACATTGTCTGTGTATACAAAAGCTATTGATTTTTCTGTATTGATTTTATATTATGTCACTTTACCAAATTCTTTCATGAGTTCCAATAGTCTCTCAGTGGAGTCATTTGGATCCCCTGTATATAGAATCATATTATCTGAAAATAGGGATAGTTTGATTTCCTACTTTCGAATTTGTGTCCCTTTGATTTCTTTTTCTTGCCTAATGGCTCTGGTAAAACCTCTAGGACTATATTAAATAGCAGTGGTAAAAGCAAGCATCCTTGTCTGATTCTGTATCTTAGGGGAAGTGCTTAACTTTTCGCCATTCAATAAGATGATGGCAGTGAGTTTCTCATATATTGCCTTGATTGTGTTGAGGAATCTTCCTTCTATACTCAATTTGCTTAATATTTTCATCATTAGAGGATGTTGTATTTTATCAACTGCTTTTCCTACATCTATTGAGTAACCCTATGGATTTTGTTCTTCAGTTTTTTAGTGTGATGTATCACATTTATTGATTTGTGAATTGTGAAGCTTCCCTGCATTACAGGGAAGCTTCCCTGCATTACACTTGGCCAGAGTAAATGATCTTTTTCTGATGTATTTTGATTTAATTAGCTAATATTTTGTTGAGTATTAAGAATCTATGTTCATCAGGGAGATTGGTCTATAGTTCTCTTTTCTGGCTTAGGAATTAAGGTGATGCAGATTTCTAGTAGGAGTTTGGGAGGGTCCCCTCCTTTCAATTGTTTTTAATAGCTTGATAAGAATTGGAATTAGTTATTCTTTTTTTTATTTAGTAAATATAAATTTCCAAAGTGCAGTTTATGGATTATAATGGATCCCCCCCCACCATAACTTCCCTCCCACTTGCACCCCTCCCATCTCCTGCTCCCTCTCCCATTCCATTCACATCAAGATTCATTTTCAATTATCTTTATATACAGAAGATCTATTTAGTATATATTAAGTAAAGATTTCATCAGTTTGCACCCACACAGAACATAAAGTGTAAAATACTGTTTTAGTGCTAGTTATAGCATTAATGCGCACTGGACAACACATTAAGGACAGAGATATTCTTTAAATGTGTGGTAGAATTGAGCAGTGAAGCAAGTGATCTTGGGCTTTTCTTTTTTTGGGGGGGGGGTCTTTATTACTGATTTAATTTCTATCTTGGTTATTGGTCTGTTTAGGTTTTCTATGTCTTCTTGACTCAATTTTGGTAGGTAGATTGTATGTGTCCTGGAATCTATCTGTTTATTCTAGGTTTCCCAGTTTATTGACATACAGCTCTTTGTGGTAATTCCTGATGATTCTTTTTATTTTTGTGGTATATGTTGTTACATTTCCTTTTTCATCTCTGATTTTATTGATTTGTGTCTTCTCCCTCTTCACTCACCAAATTGCCTCAATGGTCTGAGGTGGGCTGATCTGAAGCCAGGAGTCAGGAGCTTCTTCTGGGTCTCCCATGCAGGTGCAGGGGCCCGAGGACTTAGGCCATCTTCCACTGCTTTTCCAGGGTATAGCAGAGAGCTGACTCAGAAATGGAGCAGCGGAGTCTCAAATTGGTGCCCAAATGGGCATTGGCATTGCAAGTGTTGGCTTTACCTGCTTTGCCACAGTACTGGTCCCATCTTCCTTATTCTTGTTTCTAAAATTTCTGCATTTATTTTTAGTCATTTGTGGAGTTCATTTTTGTTATATTCCTCTGATGTCTGTTATCTTTGAGCTATTCCTCTGTGGCTTAGTGGAATTTCTGCACTATCAGTGAATACCAAGAGGTGTGTGATAGGTGTCTACAGAGAGCACTGACCAGTGCTCCAGGGTGGGGCGAGTATACAGTGTAACACCCATATTGGGCATGGTAGATCTCAACGCCTGGGTGTTAGCCCCCAGTGTGTTCCACGCCACCACATGAACCCCACAAATGACCTGCACAATCCTCACTGTGAGCACAGTTCCTGCTGCAATGACCTGCTCTAGGCAACCAAGGAGCTCTGAGTGTATGGAGTCACACACAGTGATTGTCCAGAGACCCAACTTCACCCTGCACCTCCTTACGGAAACACTGAGTCCCCACAGTCTCAGCACACAAGTCTCTCCCAGTCGCAGGTTGCAGAGGTCTTTCTCTGCCCTACCAGCCTGTCCAGTCAGCAGAGCAGGAGCATTATTTTCATCTTACCTAAATTGGAGAATGTTTATAAATTAATTTGAGAATATTTCAATTTAAAAAATATTGAACCACTGCCTTTATATCTTTTCAAAAGTGCTACTTATTTTTTATTTGGATATCTATTGTGCTTTTTTTTAAAATAACTTCCTCATCTTCTAACTTTCTCAAAGTATTTGTGTCAATCAACTATTGATGAAGTACTCCATTTGAGTCTGTTTCTTTTTTAAAAAGATTTATTTATTTATTTGAAAGAGTTACACACAGAGAAAAGAAAGAGAGAGAGAGAGGGAGAGAGAAAGAGAGAGAGAGAGAGAGAGAGAGAGAGAGACAGAGAGACAGAGAGAGAGAAAGGTCTTCCATCCAATGGTTCACTCCCCAGATTTCCACAAGCACCAGAGCTGCGCTGATCCGAAGCCAGGAGCCAGGAGCCAGGAGCCAGGAGCTTCTTCTGGGTCTCCTACGTGGGTGCAGAGACCCAAGAATCTGGGCCATCCTCTACTGTTTTCCCAGGCCAGAGCAGAGAGCTGGATCAGAAGTGGAGCAGCCAGGTCCTGAACTGGCATGCCCATATGGGATGCTGGCGCTTTAAGCCAGGGCGTTAATCCACTGTGCCACAGCACTGGCCCCTTGAGTCTGTTTTCAAGGGTCATTTTATCATGATCTAAAGTTACATCTCAATTCTTGTAGTACTAAGAGTATAATTTCAATGCATGCTGGCCAATCTCAATTTTATGATTAATGAATTTCCTGTAATTTAAAACTTCTTTAAAGTTAACTACTAAAATCATATATATATATATATATTAATTTTGAGAATAATAATTCTAAACATTTTGATATCAGATACTAACTACTATTTGAGGAAAATGTCTCACATATGTGGGCTTAAAAGAATGTTAATAGTGCTACTTTTTACTCAGAGTATTACTGTGCAGAGTGTAAGGTTATTTGAAAGTCAGAGAAAGAGAAAGAGAGAGAGAAAGAGAAAGAGAGAGAGAGAAAGAGAGAATCTTCCATCCACTGATTCACTCCCCAGATGGCCGCAATAGCCAGGGCTGGGCCAGGCCAAAGTTGAGAGCCAGGAGCTTCTTCCAGGTCTCCCATGTGGGTAGAGGGGCCAAATATTTGGACCATCTCCCACTGCTTTCCTAGGTCGTTAGCAGAGAGCTGGATTGGAAGTGGAGCAGCAGGTACATGAACTGGCACCTATATTGGATGCAGGTATCACAGGTGGCATTTTTATGTGCTACACCACAGCATTGGCCCCTGATGGCTACTTTTGGTTAGAAAAAAATTTCAGGAGAGTGATGCCTACCCTCAGCCATTCGGAAAGACTGGAAGTTGGAAGCAGGTTTCCGAAGGAGGAGAGCCATTGGAAGGAGTCCACAGAACAAATATCCTACTGTTTGTCTTTCTGGATGAGTTTCTAAATTCCATATTTAGTTATTTCAACTTTCACAGCAATTGTGTTTTGTATTTGTCAAGAACTGTGATAACGTTGAATGTCTCATTTACCAAGAAGCCTGAAGCCGGTACCAGTCATGTGTGAACAAGCAGGAGGTTCTGTTCACAGAGGCCAGTCTGCAAATGGTACCCACTGGAGTTACCACTGGGACACTCTTGCCAGACAGTTGCAGTACAGCAGACTCTATGTCAGAAACACTTAAATTTACCTGAACTGCATGGGAAGGAATAATTTCTATCACAGAAAGGAAGAACTGTTAACAAGTAACACCTACTGGGAGTTAGTAAGCTGAGTACTGTATGAACTCATTTAATCGTTGCAAGACTCTTGCGACTTAAAATCCTTTTGTTACTGACTCATATTATTATAACTGGAAGGTAGGAGTGATGCTTGCATTTGCATCTTGTGTCCTGCAAAGATTAGACAAGAACATGAAAGCAGTGTAAACGTTACAGAGTAGAAATTTAAAAAACTTCCAGTTCCTAAAATCATTTCTGAGGTGCCACACCTTGTTACATTACAAACATAAATCTCTCTCTGTTTCAGCATTTTAAATTTGGTTTTCTGTTGCTGATAGCAGAGAACACTCCTTAAGAATGCAGAAGGAGGTGCCGGCACTATGGCAAAGCAGGAAAAGCCGCCACCTGTGGTGCTGGAATCCCATATGGGCGCTGGTTCAAGTCCCAGACACTCCTCTTCCAATCCAGCTTTCTGCTATGGCCTGGGAAAGCAGTAGAAGATGGCCCAAGTCCTTGGGCTCTGCACCTGTGTGGAGATCCAGAAGCTCCTGGTTCCTGGCTTCGGACCTGCACAGCTCCAGCCATTGTGGGCAGTTGGGGAGTGAATCAATGGATGGAAGACCGCCACCAGCTTCTGCCTCTTCTCTCTATGTAACTCTGACTTTCAAATAAATAAATAAATCTTTAAAAAAAAAGAATGTAGAAGGAAAAGAATAGGGGAAAGTACAATGAAAAGGGGAATGAAAAGGAAACTAGGATGTATTAGAAATCAACCATACCTCATGTTGATGTATTAAAACCATCGATACATGAATCTTTCATCAAAATAGATTGAATATATCTAACTACATATTGTTTACCCAAATATACATAATATAAACTCTTTAAGGTTAAAAAAGATATGAAAAGATTCATATAATGCAATTTATTTCATGACAAGGCTGTTGAGATGCTATCAAAGTCTGACAAAATAGAAAAATCAGCACAAGAAGAAATAACTTTCCTATGTGGCATGCAATGACTACTTCAAAATATGATTAACCATAATTAATAAAAACTTTTAACAATAGCAGTAGAAAGTCTAAGATTCTGGGAAATAATTCTAACAAAATACATATTTATGTGGAAATTGCAAAATACTGTTGAAGTTCATAGAAAAAATGAATGAACAGACAATATAGAGCATGACATAAAGATGAATATTATAAAGATTGTAGTTCCCAGATTAACATGCAAATATCTTGAATATTCAATGACAAAATGTTATTGAATTTTGTTTTTTTAATTTTTATAGAGACCAGGTTTCATGTTTATTATGGATACAGTTCCAAGAAGATAACCATACTTGCCTCCCTCCTCTCTCTTTCAATTCTTCTCCTTTCTTCCCTTCTTGACATAATTTCAACTCATTCTATAATCACAAGCTTAGTTCACAGCTAAAAAGTAGGAAGACCACAGTTCCATAGGAGTATAAAAGTGACAATCTTACAAGATGTCTGTTTTATTTCTATATATTTTTGTATTCTATATTAACCAACACATATCAGAGAAAATATTTGACATTTGTCTTTTTAAACTAGCTTGTTTCACTAAGTGTAATAGTTTCCAGTTGCATTTATTTTGTTGTGAAAATCAGGATTTCATTCTTTTTTATGGCTGAGTAATATTCCGCAGTGTATTATACAACATTTTCCTTATCCAGTCATCAGATGATGGACATCTGTGTTGATTCCATATCTTAGTTACAATGAATTGAGCGGCTATAAACATGGGGTATAGATAACCCATTTATATGCTGATTCTTCTCAATTGGGTAAGTTCCCAGGAGTAGGATGGCTGGGTCATATGATAGATCTATTGTAGATTTCTGAGGAATCTCCATACTGTCTTCCACAATGGCTGTACTAGTTTATATTCCCACCAATTTAGTCAGTTAGGGTACCAGCATTTATGGCATTTTTATTTTTGAATAATAGCTGTACTAAATGAATAACACTTTAAAACTTTTGCAAGAAAAACACAATATCCATGAACAGTTGAAAGGATTCAAAATTGTGGACTACCTACACAATGGAGTATTATTCAGCACTAAAATTGTCATCATTTGTAACAATGTGGATGGAACTGAAGGACATTATGTTAAGTGAAATAAGCCAGACACAGAAAGACAAATAGCACATATTTTCACTATTTATAGAAACTAAAGATGTTAATCACACAGAAATATAGAGTATACTGGTATGTGTAAGTTTAAAAAAAAGTGAATAAAGATAATTATCTCAATCTGATCATTACTCCTTGTATACGAATTTCAGCTAAAAACTCTGTATCCTATAAATAAGATGCATACATGAATTAAAATTTTTGAAGTTTCAGAAGGAAAGATAAAATATTTCTCTCATGTCAGAATAATAAGATTTTTAAAACATGAAACCAAAATCAAATATAAAGACATAAATTTCACTACATTATTATTAAGGCAAAAACATTGTTCAACAAATGACATAAATGAAAAAAAGAATACGAAGATTATATCAGATATTTGTTATGAAAAAAGCAATTAGATCAAAATTCAGATGTATGAGCCTATATATAGTGTTTCTAAAAGTCATCAAGAAAATGCCAGAATTCAGAGAAATAATGGCAAAGTGGTATTGTATATTTCTGACAAAAGATCAATGAGAATATTGGTATGCATACTGTGAAGACCAACTAGACAGTAAAAGCTAGAAGTGAAAATGTGTGTAGTTTACCAAAATGTCCTTCAGTAGGTGAACGGATTAAAAACACTTTGATATATCCTGACAATGAAATGTTATTGAGCACTGGGCCAGCGCCGTGGCTCAATAGGCTAATCCTCTGCCGGCAGCGCCAGCACACGGGGTTCTAGTCTTGGTCGAGGCACTGGATTCCGTCCCGGTTACCCCTCTTCCAGTCCAGCTCTCTGCTGTGGCCTGGGAGTGCAGTGGAGGATGGCCCAGTCCTTGGGCCCTGCACCCCATGGGAGACCAGGATAAGCACCTGGCTCCTGGCTTCAGATCAGCGTGGTGTGCTGGTTGCAGCACGCTGGACGCAGTGGAGGGTGAACCAATGGTAAAAGAAGACCTTTCTTTCTGTTTGTCTCTCTCTCACTGTCTACTCTGCCTGTCAAAAAAAAAAAAAAAAAAAAAAAGAAAAGAAAAGAAAAGAAAAGTTACTGAGCACTAAAAAGAAATGAACTATCTGACCCTAGAAGACATGGAGGAAGTTTATATCCCTAATATTAAGTAAAACCAGTCAATAAAAAAGGCTATATACCATATGATTACAATATATGATGTCAAAAATGGCAACACTGTGAAGAAAGCAAAAAGATCAGTGGTTGCCAAGGATTGAGGACAGAAGACAGGAATAGGGGATTCTTGGTGCAGTCAGATAATCCATGTGATACTGTAATGCAAGAAACTTTCCACCACTCACTTGTCCAAACCCATAGAATGCTCATCACAGCAAATCCTCGTGTAAATTACATGACTTTGGGTTATAAGAAGTATAATGATGCATCAGTGGAGCAATGATATGTCAGTGGAACAAATTCACTTTTCTGGTGGGAGTTGTTGATAAGGGATGGGTGGGGTAAGGTTTTGGGGCATGAAATTTCTGGACCCTCCTATCCATGTGTTGTGAACCTAAAACTGCTCTAAAGTCATCAAAAGAATTTTTTTATATCCTGAAGTTAATTTATAAAATACCTACAAAAATAACAACTCTGAGACTTCATTAAAAAATTAAAAATGATCAGAATGAATGCCAGGAAATTCTAATCAAATTATCAGCTGGGTATTTTTTAGGAACTCAATATATGTATTCAAATACTCCTATGAAATTCTAGAGATCTTCCAGTAGTGAGGCCAAATTTGAAAAAAAAAAAAAAAAGAAGTAACAGAGAAGGCTTTGGTCTTCGTTAGTGTTGCTCACTATTTGCACTTCTCTATCCTCTATACTCATGGGATAGTGAGTATTTAGTTTTAGCCAATGAGTCATGGGTGATAATAAGCAGCATCTGGGCTGAGCATTTAATTGCTGGCATGAGACCTGTGAACTCTGCTTTTTTTCCAGGCATGACAATCAGAAAAGGGGGAGAAAGGGGCTGTCCCATAAGCGTGAGAATTTGTGAGGATGAAGAGCAGGGACCCTGTAAATTTTCATGGATATGTAAAATGAGTGAAAATTAAATCTTGCAATTTAAGTCACTGATATTTTGGTAGTGCCTTTTGGTGCATTGGAATCTACTCTTGACACTCTATCCTGGTTGACACAAAGGTGAAGCTACCCTGTAAGGTGTCATATCATGATAACAAGTCTGGTCCTTGAGCAAGATGAGGGGAGTGCCATATCATACACAAAGCTCCAAGAAAGACCCAGAGATATATGGACTGAGAGTGGCATCATCCATCAAAGGAGATCGTCTTAGAAATGGAATCCGGAGAATGTCTCCCTGTAAGAAGGAAAAGAAATCCTGGATTCCTATTTAAATTCATGGGCAATAGTGGATGTCACATAAGGTCCTAGCAGGAATCAGTTGACATGCCCATGGGAATAATGAAAAGGAGTTTAATGAAAAGACCATTTACAAAGTGAGGAAGGAATCACTAAGGAAATGTGAGGCACTGGTTGCCCACAGAAAACCTTGGCCACTCCTTGATCAAGTGCAGCCTGGAAGGTACGCTGTTATCAGGAATGGGAGAGAGAGGGGGAAATAAATACCCTAACCCTCCTTTCCTGACCCCAAGATCTCCTGCTGGCACTTACTACAAAAACCTGGCTAGAAAGTCAGAAGGAATGGTTCAAAACTGTTGTATTTTCAGAATGGTAATCATGTGGGATGTTATATTCATTTCCAAACCATGTTCTTGTCTCCCACAGAGGTAAAAACACTAAGCAGAATATAGTACTGTGTACAAATAGGAACAGAATTTATTTAACAGTAAAGGTATAAATACACATTCATGTAGGGGTTGGAGGGGTTGCCCCACGCAGAGAAATACCCAACATGACTAAGCCGATCAGTTATCTGTAAGTGAGAGAATGAAAAAATGAAAACAGTACCTCTAAGCAAGTACTGGAGAGATCCACCCAAGAGTGGGTCAGGCGCATGGGAGTGCATGCCACAGTGGAAAGGAAGCTGTCTACCACCTTCCACCTCTTTTTACAAGGAAGGGAGTGGTAACCCAATTGGATATACAGCTAGGGTGGGATCAGAGCATGTATCCTGGCCCTGGATTTGACAGGTGCACCTGGGGAAGATGAGTGTATCATATTGACATTAAAGAAATAAGGTTACATTGCAGGGATGCAAGAGTTTACAGTTTGGAGCCAGAATTTTGGGTGCAGTGGGTTAAGCTGTTGCCTTTCACACCAGTATCCCATATAAGTGTCAGTTTGGATCCTAGCTGCTCTACTTCCAAGTAGCTCCCTGCTAATGCACTTGAAAAAGCAGTGGAAGATGTTCCAAGTACCTGGGCCCCTGCCACCCACAAGGGACACCCAGATGGCTTCCCTGGCTCCCAGCTTCCATTGTAGCTGTTTAGGGAGTGAGCCAGCAGATGTAAGATCTCTCTATATGATCCTGCCTTTCAAATAAAATAATTAAATCTTTGGAAAAAGAGCTTTCAGCTCTTATAAATTCTAACTACCAAGTTTAACACCATATAAGTAGAATTAAGTCTAAGGATGAAAGGAGACATGATGCACATAACATAATGGGCTAAGGGGAAACTTTGACTCCCACCAGATGTTTACCCTTCTTCAGGAGACACTCCCAAGTTAATGCAGAGGTGAGCTGGCTGCGTGGTGTCTACCTGCTGCTCTATGAAGCAAGAAATTCTTCTATAGTTATTGAGGCTGGACTGTTACAGAAACAGATATTTTTTATGGGAGATTCCTTAACATTACACTTTTCTTTTTTAAAAGATCTATTTTCCTTATTTAATAGGCAAAGTAAGGGGGGGGGAGGAGACAGAAAAAGAGAGAGAGAGAGATCTTCAATACATTTACTTACCAAATGGCCTGGACAGCCAGGGCTGGTCCCTGCCAGAACTCCATCCTGGTTTCCCATGTGGGTTCAGGGGCCCAAGTACTTGGTCCTTCATCCACTGCTTTCCCAAGCACATTAACAGGGAGATGAATCAGACCAATGTTTGAAATGGGATGCTGGCATTGCAAGGGGTGGTTTAATCCATGGCAGCACAAATGATGGCCCTGGTTTTATTTTCTAAATTCATTATATGGTAATGCCAATGTTTCTCTGTATCCAAACACTCTTCCTGGGGAGTAAACCGTCTGATTTTATTTATTTGTTTTTACGATTTTTACTTGTTTAAATCTGAAAGGGAGACAGAGACAGACAGAGAGGCAGACAAGAGAGATATTTCATCCAATGCCCACATCAGTCAGAGCTGAGCCAAGCTAAAGTCAGGAGCCTAGAATACAAACCAGGCTGCCCATGTGGGTTGCAGAGACACAACCAAGTATTTGAGCCATCATCTGCTTCCTCCCAGGGGGTAATTAGTAGGAAGCTGAATCAGAAGAGGAGGAACTAGGACTCAAAGCAAGCATTCTGATATTGGATACAGGTGTCCCAAGCACCTTGACTGCTGTGCCACATGCTACCCCATCCTTACTTTTAAGTGGAAGGTTCAAACCATGTGAGAGTTCTAGCCCAGGTCTCCTGAACTCCAAAGTTCACCCTGTCTTCTTTTTCTTGTCTTGATTCTATTCTGGGAAAGGACTTAATGAATGTGTTGTTCTATCATATCTGCTCTCTTGCTTCATTCCTGGGATTTGTTCTGCTGAAGTTTGGGGAGTTTTTTCAAAACCCTAAACATGCTAAATGTAATATCCATTTAAGTTTTCAGTTTTTATTCTCTAATAGTGACTTTTTGTTATTGTTGTCTCAAACCGGATAATAGGAGGCTTTCAATTAAAATTTTGAAAAAGAACTCTGGTTATTTTGAGTCACAGTAAAATGAATGCTGAGAAGCATGCATCAAAAGACAAAAAATGCCAAAAATATTGAAGATCAGAACAATCTATTTTTCTTCCTGAAATTATGTTCTTTCTGGCTTTATCTCAGAAAGAAAAGATTTCTTTATATAACAGAATACAGAGAATGTGCATGCTTGTCCTATATTCATGAAACTCTTAAATCTTTTCAGACCAGAATGCCAGCCTTATTGTATGAAATATCTCCTTGAATCTGGGTTACTTCAAATAAAAGTCCTAGTGAAAGCTTACAGAACTTTTCCCTGGAAAAAGCAATTTAATGAAAATACAGCAGAATGTTTCTTCCCTGAGACCCCACTTTGGCCTAAGGCATTTAAATGTAGTAGTATGCTACTCTGTAGCTTTGACTAGCAGCAACTCTGATACACACATAAATGAGAATGGAATTAAAGACCGACATGCATTCATTCATTTTTTTGAAGCCACAGCTTTGGAAAAGATCCCAAACTATCTGTCATTGGTGGCTAAGTGGAATAAGCATGGGTTTTGAGTCAGGCCAATAAATCACTTTCTTCAGATCTAGGTGGAAATGGTTTCTATCTTATAGATCTTTTATGCAGATTAGATAAATTACACAGATTCATTCATTAAGCATCTAATGTGGACCAGTTGCCTCCACCATTGCCAATTACTACCTCATAGGCTAGGAAGACAAGGATGAATAACACTTGAAAACTTTAAAGGCCATAGACTAATCCATAGTTCCTGGAACACAAGAACTGTGCAAAAAGTTGAGGTCATTCAAGTCAATCACAATCTCAAAAGTTAAAGATATAGACTCTAGTAAGTGAACAATTTGAAAGGATGTAGGCAAGCATTCATTTCCTGTCTTGACATCACAATCTTCCCACAAATCATGAATCCCTAATCCACATATGCACACTTATGCCCCTTCTCTAAGTTCCAAGTCACTTTTCCCAACACATGCACACAGTGGAATATACACATCAATTTGATACAATTTTTATCACAAAATAAATTAAAAACCACAATTTCCCTCAAATCCTTGAGCTATCTTGCTGGAAATATCCAATCCACTTGTGTGACTTTCGCCAACTCAAAATTTACAGTCTTTTTTTATTTAAAGATTTTGTTTATTTATTTGACAGGTAGAGTCACAGACAGTGAGAGAGAGACAGAGAGAAAGGTCTTGCTTCTGTTGGCTCACTCCCCTAATGGCTGCAATGGCTGGAGTTACACTGATCTGAAGCCAGGAGCCAGGTGCTTCTTCCTGGTCTCCTACGTGGGTGCAGGGGCCCAAGCACTTGGGCCATCCTCCACTGCCTTCCCAGGCCACAGCAGAGAGCTGGACTGGAAGAAGAGCAACCAGGACTAGAACTGACACCCATATGGGATGCCGGTGCCACAGGTGGAGGATTAACGTAGTGTGCCATGGCACCGGCCCCTAAAATTTAAAGTTTTAAAGTGAGAATAGTAATAGATACTCTATTTCACATGGTTAAGGAAAAATGAAATGATATGACAGTTTGCATATAATTGTTTAAATGATTTCATTCACATTTATCATTCATTGGTAAGTCTTTGAGATAGTATTATTCACTTGATTATTATGAGAGACTTGGAAACTGCATTTCTTGAAATATGAGGGCACTTCAAGCAGTTAATGGAAAATGGAACTGAAAGTTAAATTCATTTGGGTATAGAAACAGTTGAAATCTATGCTGTTTTTTAATATTACACGTTTTTCATGAACTTTTTTTGAAGACCCCCTTTATGTTTGGTAGATGAAGATTCTTTACTTACAAATGACTTACACTCCAAATAAATTAAATGTAATTCAAAATCTTTTTATCAATTGTATCTTAGGAGTTTTCTTTATTTACAGTATGTGTTGGTAAATAATACTGGACCCAAACATCTCCAGTCTCTGTTAGACATTCAGGTAGAAAGGGAGCTAGATAATGGAACTGGCCACAGTGGCACTTTCATTGTGTACCCAGGATGGTTTGTCAGGAATGGATATATGAGAGCTTACTATCAGGATGTTTGGAATAGAATCTAATACACTATAGAAAGCAGTAAACAATTTCCATTCTACTTCCTTCTTTCGAACACCAAATAAGTAGGATAAACTTTCAAAAATATAGCTCTTGATTACTTCTGTTTCATTTTCACATAAACTGTTCTGTATACATAAGAAACGAGTGCAGTGGAGGATGGCCCAAGTGCTTGGGCCCTGCACCCCATGGGAGACCAGGAAAAGTACCTGGCTCCTGCCATCGGATGAGCGCGGTGCGCCGGCCGCAGCGCGCCGACCGCAGCAGCCATTGGAGGTTGAACCAGCAGCAAAGGAAGACCTTTCTCTCTGTCTCTCTCTCTCACTGTCCACTCTGCCTGTCAAAAATAAAAATAATAATAATAATAAAAAAGAAATTTGTCCAGACAATACTTCTGAAAGTTTTGTTTTGTTTTAAATTTTAATTAAGGTATACAAATTTCATGTATTTTATATATACAGATTTAGGAACATAGTGCTAGTTCCCACCGTTAGTGATACTTCCCTCCCGCGCTCACTCCCACCCTTCTTTCTCATCCCTCTCCTAAATTTTAGAACATCTCAGTAAGTTAATTTATCCTTTGGAAAATAATATAGCAGAAGATAAAATTCAATATAACATTGATTGCCAGACTTGTCATTAAAACTCTAATATATGATATAAAGTTAAATGCTAATTACAGAGAATTATTGGGTCCGACAGTCAAAAACACCTTTGAGCTTTTAAAAGAAAGCTTTACAATTTCAGCATGGAAAGTGAAATTACTAACATTAAGACAGCCAATCGAAAGTTATAGAGACATTGGCAAATGGTACAAATTATAGAGCACTTACTTCCTCTTTAACAAGTTCAGTAAAGTAGAAAATGATCCATGTTATTTCTTTTGGTTATTTATGAAATTTCTATTTAAAACATATTGGCATATTTAAATATTTCAGGACATGGTTATCTTGTTTTGTTTTACTCTGAATAAATTGAGCAAGCAGCCTAATAGTGTAGACATGTTTGCTAGGTGTAAATCATCAGTTAGCTCTGAGGTTGACCTTCTACTGCATCAACAATGTTGGAGTATACACATATGTGAGGCGATGGTTTTGTTAATTAGTTTGATTTAATCATTTCACATTATAAACAATATCATAACATCACATTGTACTCTGTTTTTAATTAAAATAATATTTTTGTTTCAAAAGAAAGTTGAGAAATTAAAAAGAATCCATGCTTGTTGAGTGATTACCATTTCTGGCATTGTTGTAAAGTTTACCTTTGTAATCTTCATATTACAAAAAATCACTTAGATCTGAAGCTAGCAAAATAAAAAATTAAAAGAATGAAAACAAAATAATAAGACTTTCCCTAATGACTGGATTTGGAAATCCTGTGTAATCAGGTAAAAATATTTAGAACAGAAGATGTTTAATAGGTGAAGTGCCAGAACAAAATAGTATTCAGGAAATACAAGAAAAGTCTAGATGTTCTATTATCTTACAAAGTTGAGAGAGATAACCTTATTGCAAATTTTCATTTTACATATGAGGAAGCACAAACTAGAGACCTCTAATGACAGGACCACCATCCCACAGGGCTAGAAACCAGAAGTTTCTGATTTTGGAATCCATCTTAATTCCACATTAGATTTCTCTTGGATCTGGAGTGAGTCCTGGGAGCTGGGTAACAGTGAAGAGGTGAGAGACTGTCAGAGATAAATATACCTCTTAGCTAACACCAACTCTGACTTCATTAGCTAACACCATTGGTGTGTATTGCTTACTCATGGACATTTGCAAGTGCAAAAAATCTAAGTGTTGATTAGAATTTTGTTCACTCTGTGCTTTTTTCCTTCAACAGACTTTCTCTTGATACAGAATTATTCTTTCCTTTCCTTTTTTCCACATTTTGTCATATTTTACCTCTAGAAAGATCTTTGACTAAAATGATCTTGCACTGGCAAAAGCTGCTGAAGTTGTAGTAGACCTCTTAGAATTCTGAAAGACAGTTCAGCTCAGTTCACATGATGTCCAGCAAGTGTTACAGATACTGATAATGTAATTAAAAAGAAACATTTTCTCAATCAATAATCACTTCTTTTAAATCTAAAATAAAACAGTCAAATAGCCTCTGAAAATCCTTTCATTCTGATGCTGTTGCAAAAACATTTTAAAGAGAGTATTCCTGTGAATGAGTCCTTGTCTTCAGAATCATATTCTTAGAAAATAAGGGTGTTCACACGAGAGTTGGGTCCAGATCTACAAATCAGAAAATCTGGAATAAAGTTCTGCATGGGCTGTTTAACAGCTTGGCAATTTACTTAAAAAATCCAAACTGCTCATTGCTTTTCCATTTGTAAAAGGAATATACCAACCTTATTTTCTTTGTGAGATGATTGTTTGTAATTGTAATGATTTATTATAATATTAGAGTATTTATCTAAACTATAAGTTAGGTAGAAATATAGATAATAAATGTGTGAATATAAAATAAAGTATATGTAGACTTTTTCCTCAGAAAACGAAAAGTAGGATGGATGCTGCATATCTTCCTCAATGAAAGCACCAGAAATAGTAAAAAAAAAAAAAAAAAAAAAGACTTAGAAGATAAAAATAAGCCAGTCTGACAATTACATTTGTTGGAACAGTTCAACTAAGGAGATAGTAAGACCCAGTTTTGTTAGAATGGTATTGAATTATTCATACTCATTATCTAAAAATGATTGTATTGGTTTAACCTCATGAAGAGACTATATAAAAGTAAAAACAAAGTCATGAATTAATTGCAATAAATATTTTAGACACATTTTAGCTTATGAAAAAGCTCACTCAGTTTAAGAAATAGAACATGAAGATGTTGAGTAATTATGATTTTTAACACTACATTTCAATTTTAAATTCTACTGACTCTTGTTTAAAATGTAAAGAAATCTATCCTCTTCTAGTTTTTACACTTTCTTCTTTAATTTTTCATGGGGTTCCCAGGATTTCATTTTCAATTTTCCCCTCACTGTTTTTCCTGTTTTTTTTTCTCCCTTCCTCTGTTCCTTCCTTCTTTCCTCCCTCCCTCTCTTTTTCTTTCTTTCTCTCATTCTTTGCTATATGAGTATCCCCTGCCATGTCTTATAAATATCTCAGAATAGCTGAGTTTCTTTTATATATCAATTGGCTCTTTCACAGGACTTATCTTCCCTCCCCTGCATCCGTTAAGAGTATTTTTGTATCATTGAAGTATAATATTAAATGAGATATATCAATGTATCAACTTATTGGTATTTCTAGCAAAGTAATATGCTGTTTTAATCTGCAAACTTGTCCATATGGGAGGACTTTTTTCTATGATTTTAAATGGGTATAATTTTCCATTCTCCTGAAAATGCTTTTTGTGAAAAATCAGTTATTACTGGTATTTTTTGTTCTACATACCTTTATTCTCTAACTTCTTTACTCTGTTTACTTCCCTGAATTATCTTAAACCATCCCTTCCTCCATGTAAATAAGATTCATTTCTATATTATATAATTTTGTTCTATAATGTTTCTAATTCAATGATAGTTTTTAGATCATTTGTGTCTTTCACTCCGTAATCCTCATTTTTACTTCATTTATTATTTTGTTGCCTCATTTGTACTATGCCCTTGACATTACTCTATCCCTTCCTCTCCTATATATTGATTGATTTGTGTCACATTTTGGAATTAATATCTTCCTTAGAGTAGGGTTAATTTTTATTCTCTTTTTAAAATTAGTTACTTGAGAGGCAGAGAGGCAAGAGGAAGAACTCCCATATGTTGATCCAGCACCCAAACTACCTGCCATAGCCAGGGTTGGACCCGGCGAAGGCTGGGAGCTGGGAACTGGGAACTCAATTCAGGCCCCCATGTGGATGGTAGGGACCAATTAATTCTGCCATCACTGCTTCCTCCCAAGTTCTGCACTCACTGGGGAGCCAAATCAAGATCTAGAGGCAGGTGTCAAACCCAGGCTGTCCTACATGGAACAGTCTTTACCCCCTGGCCAAACACTCTCCCAATTTTCATTTTTTAATGTAACCAAAGAAGCATACATTTCATCACAATAAGAGACCTGGAGGATAATGAAAGTATTTTTTCTACTGGTTATTTAACACTGAATTACAAATCGTCATCATCATATATCATCTGTGTGTATGGCGTCTTTTTTGGTTCAAAGGCTCCAATGGCACTGGCCTGAGGAGAAAGTGGACACAGAGATATTTGTCTCCATCCATACATTTGCTTCAAAAGACAAAGACACTTGGGCTATTATCAAAATGACAAAAGCTAACAAATATTGGTGAGCATGCAAAGAAAAGGAAAATTTTTATTTATTTTTAAAATATTTGTTTATTCATTTGAAAGTCATATTTACCAAGACAAAGGGAGCGACACACAGAGAGAGATCTTCCATCCCCTTGTTCACTCCTCAGGTGGCCACAATGGCTGGGGCTGGGCCTGGGCCAGGCCAAAGCCAGGAGCCAGGAACCTCTCTGAGTCTCATACATGGGTAGCAGGGGCCCAAACACCTGCGCCATCTTTCATTGCTTCTTATCAGGCCATTAGCAGGAAGTTGGATCAGAGGAGCAGCTGGGACTTAAACTGGCTCCAGTATGGGATGCCAGCATCACAGGCAGCAGCTTAACCAGCTACACCACAACGACAGCCCTGAAAGAGGAATTCTCATACAATGTTGGTGGCCATGTAAATTAATATTGCCATTATGAAAAACCAGTATGGACTTCCTTCAGAAAACTAGAAATAGAAATAGTTTGATTCGGCACTCCTGCTATTGGGTATATATCCACAGGAAATGAAATCAATAGATTGAAGAAGTATGTGCACTCCCATGCATGTTGCAGCAGTAGTCACAGCAACCAAGAGAGGGACTCAACCTAAGTGTACAATAACAGATAAAGAGTGTACAATAACAATAAACCCTGTAACTTTTATAATTATTACATATCAATTTAAGAAGACAAAGTCACATGAAACCTATAAATAGTGGGTACAAAATGATCACCCACAATGAACACAACTAGCTTTTTTTTTTACAGGCAGAGTTAGACAATGAGAGAGAGAGGCAGAGAGAAAGGTCTTCTTTCCATTGGTTCACCCCTCAAATGGCCGCTATGGCCGGTGCTGCGCCAGTCTGAAGCCAGGAGCCAGGTGCTTCTCCTGGTCTCCCATGCGGGGACAGTGCCCAAAGACTTGGGCCATCCTCTACGGCACTTCCAGGCTACAGCAGAGAGCTGGACTGGAAGAGGAGCAACAGGGACAGAATCCGGTGCCCCAAGTGGGACTGGTGCTGGTGCGGCAGGCAGAGGATTAAGCAAATGAGCCTGGGCGCCGGCCACAACTAGCTCCTTTGAGATGACTTCAGTAAGCAAGTCCTATTCTTTATTAGAAAAATAGCAAACGGAACAGCTTTTGGACAGGGGGAAATGTATTAAGGACTTCACATGTATCACAATGTGAAACATGCGAAGCTAAACTTTCAAAGAAACAGGCAATGTGATGACTCAATATTTAATTGGCAAGTTTTAACACCAGCTCTCTCCATAAGTGACAAGGTGGGAAGTCACAAGTTTTACACGCTTGGTGTGTTGGGGTCTTAGGTCTCTAAAAGAATTGACCTGTAGCACTCAGTTACTCCCAGAAAAAACAAATGTGTGCGGTTTCATTTCCTCATGCTCATTATTAGTGTGATCAGTTCTGTCCACAGCTTCTATTGGTTCCAAATAGTGGGAGTGACTATTCTCTGTCTCAGAACCCGCTTTTCCCTTCCATCCTAGGTGTGGTTTGAGAAATGAAGTCCTATTTTGCAATGGAGAGAACAGATATGTTGGCTGCCTTCATTGATTAGATTTTACGGCCCCCTTTGAGGTTTCAATGAATTTTTTTTTTTTTGTCATTGTCCACTCCACCAAGCCCAGTTGTGTCTAATTTCTATGAAAAGATACTCTAAGATTTTCTACTTTCTTCTGTATCATTTTGGAGCTTCAGTAGTGGGAAGTCCTGGCTGTTTTTCCTGATTCTGTAGTGATGAACCAAGGCCACCTTTCTCCAAGGTGTAGCTTGACTTTTCCCAGGGACTGACATTCTCATTATTCTTCTATTTCTCTATGATAGGGGATTCAGAGTTTTCTCAATGCATTCCTGTTTTGCTGGCAAGATTTCATGATACATCCTGGGGTTAAGAATTCTAGTAGGTTGTGCCTACCATGATCTGCTTTTCTGTTCCTACATCACTTCTTGTGTTCTTTGTGTGGACATCACTTCTTGTGTTTTTGCACAGGAGGCTGTTATCCTTTCTTTCTTTGGTTGCTACTGGTTAACACTTCCTTAAATTTAACTTTTTTTTTTTCTAATTTCTCCATATATAGAGGGAGAGGGGTTTTAAAGATCCCTCCCATGTTTTTACTTTTTGTTTGGAGATTTTCCTGGGAAGTGCCTTTAAAAAGAAACAGATGGGCTTGAAAGAGTTTGTTAACTCTAAATTAAATTGGTTGAGTAACCAAAACTGGAGTCTCACAAGTTCCAGGAAATATATTAGATGACATTTGAGTTTTCCTATTTCTCAAGAATGTGTAAACAGAATGTGAGCCAATTAGTATGAGTATACTCATAACACTAAATGTTTTATAAAAAATCATTGAAAGGAGAGTGGTATCATAGTTAAGAGACCTCATGTCATTTTCTAAATTCACTACTGTTTTTCTATTTTGTTGATACTTATCAAAGTGGTAGACTTTTTTATTTATTATCTACTTTCAGGAAATCTCTACCTCATTTTAATGTGTGTCTTTGGTATTTCCTTCTTTATACTTTCTTTTGTTTTCCAGTGTTGTTCTTTTTCTAGTTTTGGGATTGGAATTTAAATCAATTGTGTCTTTAAAACACTTTATCAATAGCAATTCTAATATACATGAATTTTTGTCTGATCATTACTTTAAATGATGTGACAATTTAAGGGGATTTATTTTCCTTTGCACATTACTTTAACTGTCAAAGATTCTGATACATAGTGTTTTCATAATCATTTTAGAACTTCTGATATTTTCTCATACTATTTCAACATTCATCCAAGTTGCTTAATTAAATGCTTTTGTGTATATGGTTAGATAATGTTTATAATAACTTCATTTTATATAACTTATTGATATTTTTTTCATAATGTAACATGACTATTCTTCATGACTTATGGACTTTTAGCTTCGTACAGTTAAAGACTTGACTTGTTTCCTGCATTTTGACCTCAGTTCTGTCTTATCTGATAACAAGATCTTACCTTCTAAGCTTTTAGTGATTCCATATTTCTGATATATGTGCCAATCTCTATATTTTTGACTACAGCAAAGTTTTGTTTCTTGTTTGTAATATAATGTTAGGCTTTGTTTTATGAGGCAATCTAAAAATCTAGGCTCAGAAAACCTCCTTATTTTATTGATATAAGTAGATACATTGCTCTCAATTTTGCATTGTGTTTTATAATTATTATAAAATTATGGCATATTTTTAATTGCTCCATTTCTTGTTTTGGGACATTTTTATATTCTTTTGGAATTAAGAAAGTCTTACTTTTGTTGTAGTGGTGTTCTTTTCATTGATAATTTGTATAATGATCATAATCCCTGTTCTTTTTTTAAAAGATTTATTTATTTATTTGAAAGTCAGAATTACAGAGAAAGAGGGAGGGGGAGAGAGAGAGAGAGAGAGAGAGAGAGAGAGAGAGAGAGAGAGATAAGGAGAGATTTTCCATCTGCTGGCTCACTCCCTAAATGGCCACAACAGCCAGGGCTGGGGCAGGGTTAGGCCCTGCCAAAGCCAGGAGCTACACCCAAGTCTCTCATGTAGGCATAGGAAATGGAGCAGCCAGGACTCAAACTGGCACTCATATGGGATGCTGACACTGCAGATGAGACTTAACCCACTGTGCCACAGAACAGGCCCCAATCTCTGTTCATTTTACTGAGCTGCTCATTATCTTTTTTCTCAGTTGTAAATGGTATCCTTGATCTCGTGTCTATTATCTGTACAGAAAAGAAAAACCCTATCCTGCTGTCTCCTTTCTTTCCTCCTTCTGCTTTGTCAGCAGAGTCAACCTTCATATAGTACGTCCTGGATACTTTCATGCTTACAACGATCAGTTTGATACTGGAAAGACAGCTTAGCTGGATATAAAATCTTTAATCTACACCATATTTTCTTGAGTTCCTGAAGGTAAAATCAACATCTACTATGGTGAATTATCAGGCTGCTGAATATTGTGGCAATTATATTCAGGAAATTTATATTTAAGTTCCTCAATAATATGGAAGACACTTTAATTTTGGACTATAGTAGTTTTTGGATAGAAGAGAGATAGTAGGGCAATATATAGTGTTGGCAGATATTTTTCTATGTGTCAGGATGTATCTGGACATAAAAATAAAAATTAATTTAATTAAAGAGTTGATTAGCCCAGAAAAGATATACATGAGACAACTATATAACAAAAGTGTCACAAAATAAATAAAAGTCAACTGGGAGCTGGCACCGTGGCTCGCTTGGTTAATCCTCTGCCTTACGGCCCCGGCATCCCATATGGGCACCGGGTTCTAGTCCCAGTTCTGCTCTTCTAGTCCAGCTTTATACGGTGGCCCGGGAGGGCAGTGGTGGATGGCCCAAGTGTTTGGGCCCTGCACCCACATGGGAGACCAGGTGGAAGCACCTGGCTCCTGGCTTTGGATTGGCACAGTGCACCGGCCACAGCATGCTGGCTGTAGCGGGATGAGCCAATGGAAAAAGGAATACCTTTCTCTATCTCTCTTTCTCACTATCTAACTCTATCTGTCAAATAAAAAAAAATTTAAAAAATTTAAAAAATCATCTAATATTTTTTACAACTTTGCATAGTGCTTTTGTTACTTTGGTTTCTTCTCAACAATTAAATACTACTCTGTAGCAATAAAATATGATTCATAGGATCCCAAAGTTCCCCAAGACTGTGAGTCCATGAGTTCAAAAGCATTTTCAAAGTATACTTATGCTACTTTTCTGTTGACACTTACATCAATAGAACATAGCAATGGTACATAAAAGGACTGATGTCTTAGCACAAATCAAAGCAGTGACACAAAATGGACTTGTTTGTTTATTAAATGTATTCATTGCTCACCATGTACTTAGGAAGAAAAAATGCCAGTTTCACTTATGAATACAATTATGAATTACTTGACGTGATTGGCATTCAATCTAGACCTTAAAATTCATGTATTTCTAACACTCCAGGTAATGAAATAGGATATACACCAAAAACACTTTTATCACATTCCAAAATATGATACTTAAGTTGAACAAATTTTTTTGAGTTGTAAGCTCAACTAGCCTTTATTTAATGAAACACCATGTTTTAAATATTTTTCAGATTTTAATTACTTTATTATCTTTTGGTTTTATCCAATTCTTGGATTTTTAAAAATTTTTAATTAGTTTTTTTTTTTTGTGGGGATGGGAAAAAGAGAAATCTGTTCACTCAGTAGCTATTAAGCACTCACTGTATGTCACACATAATACTATATGGTAATTAGAGTAAATAACTAATATTTTATCTTTCAAAAATCCCTTCTCTTATTCTTTTTGTACCACACAATAGCATTTTTCTTTGAATCTCTCCTACTGTGTGTGGTTTACATTTGAATGACAATTATATTGTTACTAGAAAATGGCAGCAGAGAAAAGATTAGAAAAGACTAGAGCAGAAAAAACTAGAGATTATCTAGTTTTTTGTTTCTTTTTTGATTTTTTAAATTTAATTTTATTTAGGTTATACAAATTTTATATAATTCATATATACAGATTAGGAACATAGTAGGATTCCCCCCTACTTTTCCTTCTCCCCTTGCTCCAACCCTTCCTCTCCCTCTCTCTTGGATTCCCATTCTTAATTTTTAACATGATTTA
>CM027399.1:49830915-49851613 GCA_015711505.1 Sylvilagus bachmani | reverse complement strand
CATGCACAGTTCTCCAATCCGCCACTTGATCATGCTCAGCTGTGGAGTCACGCAGCAGGCAGGGCATCAGCGCCATCTTGTTGTTTTCCACGATCCTCAGCTAGATGGAAAGTTCAATCAGCTGCTACATCCACATTACTGCTATAAGCCAAGCCCAGCATGGGGGGTCCCATGGCAGGCCTATCCATGGGTCCCCACAATTTATTTTCAGTATACTTAATGATTGAATAGTTGACACTACTCTAAGTAAAAGAGTTCAACAAATAGTATGAAAAGAAAGAAAACAGAACAGAACAAAATATATATAAAAAAAAACACTGTTCCTCAATAGAAGAGACAAGGGCTATAAACAAATATCTATTCTCAAAATGTCTGTTTCACTCCAATATATTACATATCAGGTATTCTATTAGTTACATCGGATCATGTGGGGTTTTTCAAATGAAGCGATGGAACATGGGTGCCTCTATCAGAAGAGTGTACCACCGGTTAGCTCTTGACCAGCACATTTTATTAGAGGGTACAAGCAACTCCACAAGCTAGCAAGCACGTAGACACAGCAATACATTAACCAAACCCCACCATATGAACAGGAAAAAACAAAACCCTAAGTTCCAGGATGAGAGACAGCAAGCTGATCCCTACCATGCAGTACCAGAATAAGGAATATTATTTATAATATTGAGCTCCTGAAACTAATATTTACCATCAGTTACAGATTACCTACCCTGCTGTCTTCTGCCACTGTATTCCATTCCATTGGGAGAGTGTGCCCTCACCTAGCCTGCATAGGCAGAGACAGAACTGCAGCCATGCCCTATTCCAGGGGAGTGTGCTCTCTTGAGAACATTTAAGCAATATCCTCTACAGGATCAGGGGAAACATATGTGTCTTTTTTGGGACTGGCTTATTTCACTAAGTATAATGGTTTCCAGCTGTGACCATCTTGTTGTAAATGATAGGACTTTATTTTCTTTAAAGCTGAGTAGTACTGAATATTGTATATATACCATAATTTTTTATCCATTCAACAGTTGATTACTTAGTTTGTAACAGATTCAAAATAGTTTAGATATACAATTCTAAAGGATATGATGCTCCTTTCCTCTTTTCCTCTCTCCCTCCCTTCCTTCTCCCTTCCTTCCTTCCTTCCTTTTCTCCCTCCTTCCTTCCTTCTTTCTGTTATTTTTGAGATAACATATTTTAAAATTACATTACAATAAAAAGGCTTAATTCTTCACTAAATAAAAAAAGCAAAAAACCCTAGCTTAGCAGGAATATAGACAACTGTTATATGTAGTAATTTAATTGGTAAAAAATTATCATTCCAACCATATACAGTAAATTTAATATAATCACAGATCATTATAACTATAGTAGTATAACATCCTTAACCATTGGTTTGACAAATGAATATAACAAATTTTTATAAAAAACTATATCTTAAGCAATACTGATACACACAGGCATTTCTTCTTTCTGTGAAAGTGTATATTATTTCCTTGTCCCAGATCTGAGGAGAAATGCTTTCAGGTTTTCCAAATTCAGCATGATTTTGGCTGTTGGTTTGTGATATAGAGTCTTTATAAATTTATAAATTTATAACAAATTATACCTAATTGGTGGAGGGTTTTTATTTATTTATTTATTTTTGACAGGCAGAGTGGACAGTGAGAGAGAGAGACAGACAGAGAGAAAGGTCTTCCTTTGCCGTTGGTTCACCCTCCAATGGCCGCCGCGGCCGGCATGCTGCGGCTGGCGCACTGCGCTGATCCAATGGCAGGAGCCAGGTGCTTCTCCTGGTCTCCCATGGGGTGCATGGCCCAAGGACTGGGCCATCCTCCACTGCACTCCCAGGCCAGAGCAGAGAGCTGGACTGGAAGAGGAGCAACCGGGACAGAATCCGGCACCCCGACTGGGACTAGAACCTGGTGTGCCGGTGCCGCAAGGCAGAGGATTAGCCTGTTGAGCCATGGTGCCGGCCAGTGGAGGGTTTTTATTAAACTTGAAGGTGTTGATTTTCATCAGGTGCTTTCTCTGCATCTTTTGAGATGATCATTTTTTTTGTACTTCATTCTATTCATGTGATTTATGATGTTTATTGATTTGCAAATGGTGAATCACCCATGTTTCTGGAAAAACCAAACTTTATCATGTCGTATGATCATTTTTTATGTGGTTTTGGATTTGATTTGATAGTATTTTGTTGAGAATCTTTGTATCTATGTTCATTAACAATATATGTCTGTAGTTTTCTTTGGTTTCATGGTATTGGTATTAAAGTGATTCTGTCCTCATAAAAAGAATTTGGCAAAGTTCCATATGGTTCAATATTCTGGAATAGTTTCATAAGTATTAGAGTTAGTTCATCTTTAATGTTTTGTGGAATTCAGTAGTAAAGCCATCAGGTACTGGACTTTTCCATGTTGGAAGACTTTTGATTACTGCTTCAACCTCATGACGTGTTATGGGTCTCTTTAGATCATCTGTACTGTCTTGAGTAAATTTTGAAGGTAGGTTATATGTGTCCAAGAATTTATCCATTTTTCAAGGTTTTGAGGCTCATTAGCATACAGTGCTTTGTATTAGTTTCTTCCTTTGTACTTCAGTGGTTTTAGTTGTAATGTCTCCTTTTTCATCTCTACTTTTATTTATTTGAGTTTTTTTTTCTCTTTTTTCTTTGTTAATCAGCTAGAGGCTTATCAATTTTGTTTATCATCTCAAAAGCAACTTCATATTTCGTTGATCTTTTGTATTTATTTAGTTTAAATTTCATTCATTTCTGTTTTGATCTTTATTATTTCTTGCCACCTGCTGATTTGAAGTTTGGTGTATACTTTCTTATATTCTAAGTCTTACAGATGCATATTAGATCTTTAATTTGATATGTTTCTCTTTTTTCATAAAAGCATTTAATGATATAAGCTTCCCTCTTTTTTAAGATTTTATTAATTTATTTGAGAGGTAGAATTACAGACAGTGAGAGAAAGAGACAGAGAGTGAGGTCTTCTGTCTGTTGGTTCACTCCCAAGTTGGGTGCAATGGCCCGAGCTGCGCCAATCTGAAGCCAGGAGCCAAGTGTTTCTTCCTGGTCTCCCATGTGGGTGTAGGGCCCCAGGACTTGGGCCATCTTCTACTGCTTTCTCAGACCATAGCAGAAAGCTGGATTGGAAGAGGAGCAGCTGGGACTAGAACCGGCACCTATATGGGATGCTGGTGCCGCAGGTGGAGGATTTACCTACTGCACCACGGTGATGGCCCCAAGCTTCCCTCTTAATACTGCTTTAGCTGTATCACAGGTTTTGACACATTGTATTTTCATTTTCATTTGCTTCAAGAAAGTTATTGATTTCCTTTTAAATTTTTTCAATGACTCATTAGTCATCCAGTAGCATATTATTTAATTTCCAAGTATTTATGAGTGTTCTTTTGTTCTTGTTGTTGATTTATAGTTTTATTCCTTGAAAAGATACATGGTATAATTTCAATCTTTTTAAATTTACCTGGACTTGATTATGGCCTACACTAGTGAATGGTCCATTGCTGATGAGTATTACTTTCTGTATATTTTTGTGTGGTCTAATGTTAGGTACATATATATTTATGATTTTTATGTATTCTTACTGAATTGAACCTTTTATCACAATATGATGTCCATTTTTGTCTCTTTATACAGGTTTCATTTAAAGTCTGTTTTATCTGATGTCAGGATAGGTGCTTCTGCTTGTTTTTTTTTTTTTTGCTTGTTTGTTTGTTTTGTTTTGTTTTCACTTCCCTGGTATATCATTTTCCAGCCCTTCACTTTCAGTCTATGTATGTCTTTGTGAAGTGAGTTTCTTGTAGTCAGCATATAGTGGGGTCTTTTTTTTTTATTCATTCAGCCAGTCTAAGTCTTTTGGCTGGATAGTTTAATCTATTTACATTCAAAGTTAGTAATGATAGATAGGAACTAACATCTGTCACTTTGTTGATTGGATACTGACTATACCTACTCTGTTAGTGGACTGGGTGGTGTCATGTGCTTTCATTATGTTTACTTATAATGCAGAACTCTCTTCTGAATTACTTGTAAGGCTGGGCTGGTGCTGATGAATTCTCTGTTTTTTGCTTATCTGAAAAATAGCTTATTTCTCCTTCATTTTCTAAAAAGCTGTATTAATACAAAGAGAACAGATTTCATGTATTTCCTAGGTGAAATTCTAAGTAAATAATCATACTTCCCTTGCTCCATCTCTCCTTATTTTCCTCTCTCCCTCCCTCAATATGCTTCTTTCCTTTTTTTCTTCTATTTTTGCAAAAAAATAAAAAACCCACATGATTTAAATGCGTTCCATAATCACAGGCTTAATGTGCCATCAATAATAATATTCAGCAAGTAAAAGGTAAAAGACTGTATTTCCAAAGGATTGTGAACAAGGGTCAAAACCAACAATCAAATCTCAATAAGTCTCTTTCACCCCTATACATCATTTTTGTATTCTATATTAACTACCACATATCAGAAAAAATATGATATTTGACCTATTTGGCTTGTTTCAATAAGCATAATGGTTTCAAGTTCCATCCATTTTGTTGTAAAATATGGGATTTCATTCTTTTTTATGACTGAGTAGTCTTCTACAGTATATATATATATATATATATATATATATATATCTCTGTTGATGGACATCTGTGTTGATTCCATATCTTAGCTATTGTGCATTGAGCTGCAATAAATATGGAGATACAAATAACTCTTTTGTATACTGATTTGATTGCATTGGCTGTAACAATCTTGATTGGAAGTTTTTTCTTGTACAACCTTGAATATATTATCCCATTTTCTTATAGTCTGTTGAAAGATCTATTGTTAATTTAATTAGTTTTCTTATACACATGACTTGACACTTTTCTCTTATTGTCTTTAGGATTCTCTCCTTGTCCTTAACTTTTGACAACTTGACTACAGGATGCCTTGGAGAAGACCTTTTTTGGTTGAGTCTACTTGGGGTTCTTTGAGCTCCTTGTACCTGGATATCCATGTCTCTTTCAAGTGCTGGGAAATTTTCATTATTTCATTTAGGTTTTCAGTGCTTTTCTCTTTTTCTTCTCTTTCAGTAATACCTAAAATATGCAAAATTTGGTCACTTAATGGTATCCCATATTTGGTATACTTTCATAATTCTTTTGAATTTTTAAAATTTTTGTCTGGTTATTTCAAAACTCTTGTCATCAAGGTCAAAAATTCTTTCCTCCACTTGGTCTATTCTTCTGTTAATTATTTATTTCCCTGATTGAAGCCTTCATATTCAAAGTTTCTATTTGTTTCTTATTAATAATTTTTATCTCCTTAGTAATATTTTCATTATGCCATTCATTGATTTCCTCATTTCTTTAATCTATCTATCTCTATTCTCTTACTTTGCACTGAGTTTCTTTATGATCATTATTTTGAATTGTGTATTTGTTATTCCATAGACTTCCTTTAGTTTAAAGTCTGATTCTGGAAGATCAGTGTTTTCTTTTGGAGGTGTCATGCTACCTGGTTTCCTCATGTGTCTTGTGTCCCTAGGCTGATATCTACCCATCTGGAGAATTTGTCTTTCTTCTTTACGGAGTAGGTTTTATTGGAAAATAGTTTCTGGGTTAGCTGGATTGCAGGGTATCACTTGGCTTGTTATTTTGGGTTCAATGTGTTCCCAGGAGTGTGGTCTCTGGGTGATTTTGTTTGCTACCATCAATGTCAGCTTTGTCTATAAATGACACAGTGGTCTAGAGTGCTGCAGTTCATAGGGATAAAACTGTGGCTTTGAGAAGAATATGAGTTTACTAGTGTGTGTATCTTTAGCATAGAAATAGTCTGGTATCAGCCTTCCTGGGGGTTGTGACAGTCAATATCTTGTTCTTGGTGCTGAGGGAGACAAAGGTGTCTGTCTTCTTGACCCACCAGCAAGAGTTCATGGTGCTGAGGCTTGTGCACCAATTTCTGTGGCTCCTGACAGGAGAGCTCAACTGATGCTGTGGCTTATAGCACCAACATCCCTAGTCCTGGGGCCAGGGGATGTGAACTGAACCCTGCTCCAGTACTTCAGCGAAACTATAATGTCTACAAGAGATTTTACTGTGGTGGGCATGAGTTTAGAGGTGAAATTCAGGTAGGTTCTTCTCTAAGTCCACTGCATCAATACCAGTGGAATTGATAAATATCTAATTAATATTACAACCCTGGTATTGCAGGGTATAGTGAGGTCACTTCAGATATCCCAACGGGGGAGTAAATATTTTTATGGGCTACTTCTGGTGCTAGCACCCAGAAATTAAGGAGAACCCTCTTGTATGATCATGTAACATGAGTGAGCATAGCACTGGGGGTAGTGCCCAAAAACTCCCACAGCTGCAAAATGCAGGGAATTTGTGCTTTGCCCCACAGATTGTCCTGACTCTGACTTTGATTGATTCTGGTAAGAGGAATAGAGGCCCACTGCAAAACCTTTCACTGCTGAGTACTCTGGGTATTTAGGAAGGGAGGAAGTCAGTGCAGTTTCCCTGCTCCAAGCCCACCAGCTGCTCAGACCTGTCACCTTCCCAGCATGAAGTGAAAGTTAGTGGGTGACTGTGGAATTCCCTCTCAGTTAAAGCTGTGATTGGTGGGGAGTGTAGCAGTTTCTTACTACCTTGACTTGGTAAGATGGCAGCTCACAACCAGCAGCTGATGGTGCCATGCTGCCAGCCATAGCAGTGTCTCCATCTTCTCTCCTCTTGTCAGGAGTATTCATTGTTTTGTCATTTCTCCTCTGAATATTTCTGTCAGTCAGATCCCTGGAAGCATCGTCCTTCATTTGTTCTTTTCATATCTCAGAGTCAGCATGGCTGCCCTCTAATCAGTCATTTGGGATCACACTCATTTCTGCACTAAGGAATAATGGATCGCAAGCTTTTTCAGACTTGGTGCTTATTCAGACTGTTATTTACTCAAAAATTAACAAAGTAATTTTGTCACTATAAGTTCTGGGCATTAACTGTGCATATGATCACTATAGTTATTAATAATATATGGTTGTACATTGTTATAAGAGTAGATCTTAAATATTCCTACCACCAAAAAAATTAAGTGAAATGGTGAATGTATTAATTAGCTTGATTTATCAATTCACACTGTATGTCTGTATCAAAACAGCACACTGTACAACACAAATGTATACAACTTTTACTTATTATACCTTCACAAATATAGGAAAACTACACAGTTGATGATATTTTATATTAAATTTTAAGTTTGAGTCTGCCTCACCGAGTTTGACAGTTGCTCAGTATTTATAGACTTCTTGGGGTAGCTATTGTGGCACAGTAGATTAAGCTGCTACCTGGGACACCTGCTTCCTATAGTGGAATATTTTAGATCAGATCTTTCCTGTGCTTCTGGCCCAGCTTCCTTCTAAAGCACTAAGAAGTAAGAGATGATGGTTGCTGTGGGCATTTAAGGAGTGACCCAACAGATGGAAGATTTGTCTCTTTCTCTCTTGCTTGCTGTTTGCTCTCTCTCTTTATCGTTTCTCTCTGCAAATAAATAAAAATGAATATTTAAATATTTAAAAAGCAAAGACTTTCTTAATGAGCTCAGTATTGATATTTTAAAAGGTGCTTTCAATATAATATTAAATGTGTCAACATTTTAAAAACCTGCATAACTCAGTGAATCAGTATTTTCAAAAATTAAAATGTGCGATTGGCAAAGTCAGGTAAAATTAAAAGATCTGTTCAATATACAATGTGGACTGATGGATTTTTAAAGTATTAGTACAGAAAGTCCATTGATTTGGTATCAGCTTCCACATTATCACAAACCATTAAGAAAGCACACTTGTGAAGTCTTAGTGTAATATCAAAGATAATCACAACTGCCTGAGAGAAGAGTAAAATACTCCTCCCTTTTCTAACTGCATATGTGTGTGAGACCAGACTTCCCTCATCTACTGCAACTAAAATAATATTTTGCACTAGATTTAATGTAGAAACAAGAATAAGAACCCATTTGTCTTCTATAAGCCACTAATTTATTAAAATTAAAAAAAAGCATTCCATATTTTTTGTTTTGGAAAATATTGTCAGTTTCTTTCTTTATTTATTTTTTTTGACAGGCAGAGTTAGACAGTGAGAGAGAGAGACAAAAAGGTCTTCCTTTTTTCCGTTGGTTCACCCCCCAATGGCTGCTGTGCCCAGTGCGCTGCAGCCGGCGCACTGCACTGATCTGAAGCTAGGAGCTAGGTGCTTCTTCTGATCTCCCATGCTGGTGCAGGGCCCAAGCACTTGGGCCATCCTCCACTGCACTCCCAGGCCACAGCAGAGAGCTGGACTGGAAGAGGAGTAACTGGGACAAAATCCGGCACCTCGACTGGGACTAGAATCCGGGGTGCCAGCGCCGCAGGCAGAGGATTAGCCTATTGAGCTGCGGCGCTGGCCTGTCAGTTTCAAATAGTTATAGTTACAATATTTTTATATTAACTGAATACATATTTTAAATATATAATTTTATTTTAAAATTAACAATGAGACATTTTAAATTTCTGATGTCAGTAGCTATGATACACATAAACAAGGTTCTTTGAAGATCTTCTGTGTTTTTTATAGTGTAAAGAAGGGTGGGCATTGTGGCATAGCAATTGGGCTGCTGCATGAGATCACAGCATCCCATATCAGAGTGCCTAGTTTTGAGTCCTATCTCTGCTTCTCATCCAACTTCCTGCTAGTGTACACTCTTAGAGGCAGCAGATGATGCTTCAAGTACTTGGGTGCCTGCCATCCATGTGAGAAACCTGGATTCAAGTTCCTGGCTTCTGGCTTCACACTGGATCCACCTAGCTGCTGCAGGCATTTTGGGAGTGAATCAGTAGATGAGAGATTTCTCTCCCCCCCCCCATTGCTTTTTCAGATAAAATTAAAATTTTTTATGAGTGAAAAGAAAGCCTGTGACCAGAATATTTGAAAGCAAATTATCTAGAACCATGTGCATAGATTTTCAACATATTTCTGTTCTTTCGAAGTAAAAACTAAAATATTTTCTGAATTATTCTTTTAAAAGTATTTTTGAAAAATGACCCAAATGAAAGAGTGAGATCCCAGTGGAAAGAATGGGCCATCAAAGAAGGAGGTACCTTTCTCTGAAGGGAGGAGAGAACTTCCACTTTGACTATGACCTTGTCTAAATAAGATCGGAGTTGGCGAACTCAAAAGAGGCTTCCATAGCCTTGGCAACTCATGACAAGAGCCTCGGGTGAATACTGACACAATAAACAAGAGTGTCAATTGTTAAATCAACAACAGGACTCACTGTGCATTTACTCCCCATGTAGGATCTCTGTCCTTAATGTGTTGTACTATGTGAATTAACAGTGTAACTAGTACTCAAACAGTACTTTATATTTTGTGTTTCTGTGTGGGTGCAAACTGTTGAAATCTTTACTTGGTATATACTAAATTGATCTTCCGCATATAAAGATAATTGAAAATGAATTTTGATGTGAATGGGATGGGAGAGGGAGCGGGAAATGGGATGTTTGCGGGTGGGAGGGAGGTTATGGGGGGGGAGAAGCCACTATAATCCAAAATTTGTACTTTGGAAATTTATATTTATTAAATAAAAGTTAAAAAAAGAAAAATTCTTCAGTCCTAGGAAAATAAAGTATTTTTTGAGAGACAGACATAGCATGAACGAGCCTCCATCTGGTGGTTCATATCCCAAATGCCCATGGAGAGAACTGGACCAAGGCAGGCGTCAACAACAAGGAAACAATCCAGGTTTCCCACGCAGATGGAAGGAGCCCAGTCACTTATGTCCTTAGCACTGCCTCCTAAGGTGGCAAAAGCAGGAAGCTGGGTTCAAATCTAGTCACCACAAATTGGGACACAGACAAATTAATCACTAAGCTAAAAGTACATTCCAAAACAATCAAGTTCTTAACATGGCCTCAATTATTTTCTATCTTGTGGATCTTTATTTCCCATATTATGTTCCCTTTTGTGAGCGCAGAATTTCTCCTCTCTAAAATGTTCTCTCCCATGTATTGCACCTGTCTACATGTTTCTCATTCTTCTAGTGTCAGCTCCAGGAGCACTTCCCCAGGCAAGTGATAATCTCTCTAGAAACCATGCACTTGTAGTTCAAAATCTTTCCTCTGTTTACAATTAGGCATTAATTAATTAGGCATTAATTAATTAGAGATTAATTAATTAATTAGACATTAACTGGTATGTTTCTTCTCAATAGATGGAAAAACATGAAACCAATAAGCAGGAATGTTCTGGCTCACCATTTATTCATTCTTTGTAGCAGAAAGCTCAGCACAGACTGTAATGGGAAATAAAATCCTCCTTAATAAATGAATTAGTGGATAGAAGAAATGAGTGACTGAATAAAAGATTTGACCTAGCATGAATAACTTCTTCAATAATGTAAAGATCCAAGACAAACACTGGGGGAAATAAGTCCAGTTTATATCTCTCATCATATTTTGTCTTACAACATTTTGTTTCTACAAATATTTGCTATTTCTTTTACAAAGGAAGGAGAAAGAAAGTAGAAATAATAAACAATTACTCTTAATTGTGTTAGTAAGTGCTCTTGAGAAAGCCTGATAATGAGCAATTGTTGACAAACAACTTACTGTGTTTCTTATGATTTGTTATTCTCATGAATTATATTAGAATATTATTATTTGCATGTATATGTATTTTCTTATAGTCTGACATGTTACCTCTTTTGACCTAAAATTAACATCGATATATTAGTATTTCCTCACATCTTCCTTGTTACTTCCTGTCCTTGTGTTTAGCAAATTTTGCTTCAGTATCTATGGAATTTATCAATTAATTCATGAGACCATTCATACTTTAAGATCTTGGACAGAATTTTTTTCATCTGGGTATCTGCAGTAGGAAAATGATGGTTAGTACTTGGTAAAAACTCAATAAGTAAATATAGGAGTGAATAATTAAACATTTAGCAAATGTGTTTAGAATTCCTGAACTTTTTAAATAAATTTTCCAGTTAAAACTCAGGTAATGGGAGAAATTAAGATCGCATTGAAAAAGGAAATGAAGACAGATGGTGAACAGCTAATAGTTGAAATTCTCCAATGCAGAAATATCACCTACAAATTTAAGTCTCCTGATCATTTACCAGGTATGTAATTTTGTGATAATATGCCTAGGAATTTATTATGGTATGTCTTAAATGTTCTGGGAAATGCCAATAAAATTTGATCTGTGTATCAAATGTATCAGAGAATATGAAAAATAATTATTTTATATGGAGTAAGTTGTTTATTCTAGTCTTTTACTATTTTAATGCAGAAATTAGAGTGATATCTTTATCTTCTGTTTTAAAAAATTATTTATTTATTTGAAAGACAGAGTGGGACAGTTAAACAGGGAGATTCCTCCCACCCATTGGCTTGCTCTCCAAATGGCTGCAGTGGCTGGGACTGGGCCAGGGCCGAAGTCAGGAACTAGGAACTCAGTTTAGGTCTTCCACATGGATAACAGAAACCCAATGACTTGAGCTATCACCACTGCCTCTATAATAGCAAGAACCTGGACTCTGGCATCAAAGCAAGGTATTGAACCCAGGTTTTCCAATATGGGACATCTACCATCTTAATCAGTGTGCTAACTACTAGGCCAAATGCCTGTCCCAAGATATATTTTTATTAAACAACAGGAAGATAGATATAAATTACCAAGACAATTGGTTTATTTTTAAATCACTGTATGTTTTCTGAAACAAATTGTACACAATCTGCTGCTCTATTATGAAATTTAGGGAAAACTGTCAACATACAATTATAAATCTTTCAATGGAAATTCTGATGATTGATGGACACTAAACAGGCTGAATCTTTATTTTCAGATTTATATGTGAAACTATATGTAATGAACATCTCTACCCAAAAAAAGGTGATCAAGAAAAAAACAAGAGTATGTAGACATGATCGAGAGCCCTCATTCAATGAGACTTTTAGATTCAGTCTAAGTCCAGCTGGACATTCTCTTCAGGTAAGTGAGGGGTTACATAGTAATACTAATTTTTAAATAGCAATTTTTAAATTTCTACTCATAGCATATTTGTTTTCCAGTATATTACTCTATGTTTATATAGTGATCACATAGTATATGGTATTTGAGAAGATAATTCTTAGAGGTGATCTTCCTAGGAGTCTTCAGCATTCCACAGACCATTCAACTCATCCAATCCACAGCTACAGCTTTTCTATTCTGTCTGTTCTGTTTGTTTTATATAGATTGCTCTTACTTTGCTTACTTTACCCTGTCAATCCAAGTCTATCTGGATTTATGATTACCTGTCACTTCTATACTATCAGCTGCTCTAGGGAAAGGCCTAATTTTCATTGTTTTTTGTCCTACAGCCTGACACAATGCACTGCACAAAGTATGTCTTCAGTACATATAAAAAACAAGTAATAAATGAAGAAATGGGAGGAAAGAGGGAAGAAATGAAAAATGTGGGTTCTAGCCCTTAAAGCTTTGCACTGAAGATAAATATGATACATTGCAAAGCAAAAGCTTATTGAAAGGATTAACTGACATTAGAGTAGAGGTATAAAAAATTAAATGGTAAACTCTGAAGTTTATGTGAACAAGTATGTCATTAACAGAGATTAAGTAATCAAAGATAGATACTATAGGAAGGAAGATTTTGAGTTTTTTTGGAAATGAATATAGTTTATGTAAAACTATACAATGTTCTTTGAAGTTTCAAAAACAGAAGCCAGAAGTATCAAGAAATGTGAATTTTGAAGTCAAAAGCACAAAAGCAAAGTTTTAACCTAGAATAAAAATGTATTACTATAGGTGATTTTGCAAATCAAGACCTAAAGGAAGAAAGTAATTGTTGTCAAAGATTAATGGTTAGCACCAACCAGTGCTCACTACCTTTCTTTCAATCCATGTCTAGTATCTCTTTAGTTTGTGACATTGGGGAGTAAGTTCTACATAGGACTTAAGGAATCACTTTGGAAGTGGTGTACTGCAATAAAATCTCCAGTAAATTAAATGCAAAATAAAATCAATACCTTGTAAACTTCTATTTACTTATCCAGTATTCAATGACTTTGCATTTCATTTACCACTTCATAAACTAATAAACATATTTAACAAAGTTATTTAATGAGATTTTCCAGCAGTGTAAATACATAGCTTGTTAGAATTAGCTGGTTACACATTTCTTCACTTACCTAGCACTCTCATATTATTCAGGATGTGTCTTTTCCTTTGGGAAATAACAAAAATGTTAATGTGAATTAATTTACATTATGCAGATCTTTTGAGGACATCTTTATTGTCAGTATTCTTATAAATATGCCTGCTCTGCCTCTCACTCACACCCTCTCTTATCTGAGCTGTTTCTTTGTTAAGTTTCCTTCAAAGAGGTTGAAAAATACACACACACACACACACACACACACACACACCCATACACCCATACTCTCCCCCCCCACACACATATAACTTTGACTGTTTTTTCCTAGATTTTACTTTTCTCCAATGGAGGGAAGTTTATGAAAAAGACCTTGATTGGTGAAGCTTGTATCTGGCTTGACAAAGTGGATCTCAGAAAAAGAATAGTCAACTGGCACAAACTTTTGGTCAGTTCTACTCAAACGCACTGAAGAAATGTGTTTGCTTAGGGTGTAGAAACTGGTCTACATAACCTCATATCAAGACTGTGGTTGGATACTATTGTGCCATGCAGTGGTTTCAGTGGCAAACATGATGTGGGAATGGAAGGCAAAAACATATGTTAAGCCTTGGAAATTTATTATGTGGAGCACAGAAAATGACTCAAATGAAAGAACTCACCAATTGAAGACCGTAAAATTAAATATAGCTGTGAGACCTAGGATTTGTGATGGCTGTCAAATGAAACTATGAGAGAAATTTTAATGACCTAAAGTAAATATGTTTGCACAAAGTTGAGTTTTAGTTAAAGACAGAGACTCAAAGATCAATATGGTTCCCAATGCAGCACAAAGGTAATCCTTACGCAAAGAAACGTGGGTTGAAAGGAAAAAACTGATGAAACAAATCTCAGTTTTCAAAAGTTCACAAAGCCTTCTATATCCTATTCAATAATTTATGGTTTTGAGATTCTGACATAAGATAAACTTACACTATGTGTCTAGGACTGAAAGTGAGATGGCTGGGTTCACGGGGAAAGTGAAACAGGAAATGTAGAAATTATGGCTTACTGACTATATTATACAGATTTTCTCTGTGTCAAATGTTAAAAGAGTGTAAAAATGACTTTTGGAATCCATGTGGTAAGAGCACATTTATTTCATTATAATTTGAATAATATAAAGTGAAAATCATACTAGTAGAAATGAAGTTACATTTATCTAGAAATAAGACCATGATCAGTTAGCAAGGAATGTTGCCCAACAAAATATTGGAATATTGGATGAAAACATCAAAATCTCCATAATTTACCCTTAAACTATAGCATTTTCAATTAGACACCGAAGGACCTAGATTAAATGGATATGTTCTAGGAAGCATGAGAACTTGTTCTATGTGGAATTGCAAATATATGTGTTGTCCTACATATTTCCTTTCTCTTGAATGATATATTGACAGAGAAAGGAAATTCTTCCTCTGACAAACAAGTCATATTAACCTATGACATTGATGAATTAAATAGGTGTCATTTCCTGCTTTTCCATAATGATTTTCCCTTAATTCATTAACCAATTGTATGATGAAAATGCTGACACCAAAATCAAGTTCTGTCTAGTGCTCTTTATTCCTTCTTTGTTAACAATATTATGGTGACCAAATTAATTGATGGCGGGAAAATACATTAAAATCAATATTTATTGAGATTAAAATATATTTTGAATGCATTTTAATAATATAGAATGAAGCAACCAATGTCTGAATCACTAAAGTGAAGCATTCTCTTCTCCATCAGCCAACAAGATGAAAGGAAATCACATGGAGTTGTGGAAAACACACTCTGCTGGGGTCAAAACTTGGCTTTTGTCTTTGTCCTGCCTATGACCTTGCAAATGCCACTTTGCAAATGTCACTTAAACTCACTTTACCCCAGTTTCCTTATCTGTAGGATAAAAATAATTATATATTACTAGCCTTCCTAATAGGCTCTTGGGTTGATCAAATCAAGAAATCTATGAAAGATGAAAGCACATTTCCAAATATAGTTTTATACACAGAAATGAGGAATAATTATTATGCAGCTTTTTGATTCTTGAATTTTATATGTGAAAAACATCCTGTAAACCAATGACAAGCATTGGCATGGACAAAAATAACAAATTATCTCTAAAACTTATTTTTTATTTAAAATATAAATGTTCATTTTACCTGAAAGAAGGTAAATAATTAAATGAAATTCATTTGCAAATCTTGTTATCCTAAATTCAGTGAACAATACTGATTTTACCCCATTTTCATATCTTGCCTGAAATACACTAAATTGCCTGTTAGAACATTCTGAACTTAAAAGCTGCTGCTTTATACAAGGATTAGGTTTTAATAGGATTAGAGAAAAACATATCCAAAATATTGGTTGGGTATTGAATTTTCTCAGTTTTTTAGAGAAGAAATACTTTAATTCTGAGAAGAACATAAAACACTAAAAAGAGGAATTTCTAATGTGTCCTACGCTAAAACTTTATTCTATTCATAAAGGAAGAGAAGTTTACTCTTCTCCAACCTAACCAAGAAAACCATCTCTTTCTCTCTTCTGTTTTTATTCCCCATCCTAACAATGGGATACCATTGATATTAATCGAAAATGAGCATGGGGGAGGCAAATCATCAGAGACATGGGGTTGCTAGGAATTTATTTTTAGAAACTACTAGTTCTGCTGATGGTTGCCATGGATATTTCCAACAGAAGTTAGCACTTGAGGAAACCTATCATCATCACTCATAACTGGGGAGGTAAAAGAACCAAGATCTCTTCTGGACATAAAAAGGCTCTGCTCTTTGCCCTTAAAAGGAAACCCTGTCTCATCTTTGGTACTCTTCTGTAGCCACCCGCATCCAGAGGTCTGCATGAGAGGCCATATGACCACTTAGCCCACCTCATGCTAGTTGCAATTTCTTTCAGAATAATACAAATGGAAGGACTACCCAAACAAAAATCATCCCTCAGTAGCTCAATCACTTGAAAGAGTAGGAGTCTTGCAACTGGAGATGCTCCTCCATTCCAAGGAGTTAGTGGTTGGGCCAGGTCCATCAAGACAGTTAACAACAGAGCTTCTTTTTGTGCACCAGCATACCCGTGCAGAGAGCATAAGATCCTGCCAGTGTGCCAAGTTGGCAGCAGACTGAACTCCTAGGTTGTACTGGAATTATTCTATGCAACACCGTTCCTTATATGAGTGTGTTTCTTCTGAATGATGTTGATTATCCTTCTTACAACAAAACTATTCCTTTTTAAATTGCAAATAGGGCTCTTGGTGTTTTTTTACTTTTTTGTATATATCATAGCATCTGATTTTCCACTTTTATTTTATTTTATTGGAATTAGCTTTTTTTAAAATCCTAACAGTGACAGAGTTTGTAATCTCTAGGTAATACAGGATTAGTCCAATTCCAGCACTTCTACCTTGAAAAGTGTCTCTATTTTTCTCACAATTTCATGAAGTCATCAAAGTTGCCTCTTGATTTAAAATTTGGTCCTTGAGAAACTTTGGCTGTAGAAGCAACAGCACAGAGTGAATTTTTCACAAGATAGGGAACTACAGAACAATCATTGTGGACACAGATAACACTTGTAGCAAAAGATGATGTTTTCCTTATTTTTACATAAGGTAAAGGAGATTTTTGGTGACTCTGAACCCTTTATTTACCATTTCAGTTAAAAAGTACAATATCCAAGATGATTAACTTCATATGTGTTGCCCAAATTTTGATAAATTACACTACTTCAGTGCATATCCTCAGCATATAAGTGGAATTTATTTTGTGGCTCACACACATTAAAATTGTCATATTGTGGGAATATTATGGCTGGTAACCAGCTGTTACTGATTCTAATTACAGGAATGGTTGTGGTGATAGTGGTGGTAGCATTAGTGGTTCTAGCCATGGTGATGATGTGAAGTAAAAGACAATTATATGTTATATTGTGCCCAATTTATTAGAAATTATTTGATCAATGCCTCATTTCATTAAAATATCATAAAGATATAGTATTTTTTTACTTTATAATTTTAATCATAACTAACAATATTTTTAAATACTTATTTTCATTGCTATAATGTCTAATATCCCCAAATCAGCCAACTACAACTATATATGTGTTTATAACTCTATGTGTGACAGAGTGATTTTTCCCTGTTTTGGAGCTTGAAAGGAAAGTGAAAGAAAACTCAATGAATTATAACCTGTTTCTTTAATAATAAGTACTTGCCTTTGGGGTAATGAATGACTGAAGCAGATATTCTCATTGAATATGACACATTGATGTTTTCTGTTATGTCCATGTTGTTTTATTAAACTGAAATCACTGATCAAATGTATCTGATAGAAAGTTGAGAGCACTTTCTTAATTTCTTACCCTGTACATAGTATAAACATTTGGTAAAATAGACAAAGTTGAAATATTAATTTCATTTGACACTTAGCATGTGAATATGATTATTTTATTGTGTCTGTATTTGTTTGGTGATGTGCTCAGGTGCTCCCACTACTGATAAATGTGTGTGCTAATATCTTAACAACACATTAAAGAAAAAAAATTCTTGTCTGGAAAGATAAAAAGTCTATTAAAATTATTTCAAAATAAAAAATCATAAAGTACTTGGAGACATGTCTTGTTTCTGACTATATGTTGCATGCCATGTGGGTGATTTGCTAATGTGTTCTTTGTTATACCCAAATCCCTCTGGAAAAACCTAATGAACAAATGAAAATTCTTGGGCTAAAGAATGTATAAATTGACCTGAAAGTACATGAGAATTGTATTTAAAAATGCCTGTAAATCTGTCTTGAGTTTTACTCTATGTAAAAATATGTCTTGGTTTTGTGATTGTATACAAGATGTATCTTGATAACTTATGTAAATTGTGCTGTATAAAGGCTGTTGCCTCAGCCTTACCAATAAATATTGAAAATATCAACATTGACTTCTTGTGTTTAACAACTTAATAGAGTGACACTTAATATAGAAATAGAACTTTTCAGAACACTTTCACATTTATTTACTCAGTTCAAAATTACAGGAAACAGAATTAAGCAGATGTAAGGGTTAATATGTTTTCACATGTCAGATAACTTTTTAAAGAATATTTATTTGTTTATTGGAAAGGTAGAGTTACAGAGAGAGAGGGAGAGATAAAGATCTTCCAGCTCTTGGTTCAGTTCGTGAATGGGCTCAATCATCAGGGCTAGACCCAGTTGATAAGGGAGCTGGATCAGAAGTGGAGCAGCCAGAACTTGAACCCAGCACCTATGTAGGCTGACAAACTCCATTTGCTGGTTCACTCACCAAATGCCCACAATGTCCAGAGTTGGAACAGGGCCAAAATCAGGAGCCAAGAATAGAATCCAAATCTCTCATTTGGGTGGCAGGAACCCAACTACTTGAGTCATCGCTACTACCTGCTAGAGTATGCATTGACAAGAAACTGGATTCAGGAGCCAAAGCTGGATCTAAAATCCAGGTGTTCCAATATAAGATATGGACATCTTAGCCACGAGATTAAATACATGTTTGATTTTTTACGACTCCTCTTAAGGAAATTTTTATGTATTTGAAAGATGAGAGAGAGAGAGAGAGAGAGAGAGAGAGAGAGAGAGAGAGAGATTGAGAGAGAGAGAGATTGATTCCATTCTCTGTTTCACTCCCCAAATGGCCACACCAACCAGGAGCCAAGAACTCAATCTTGACCTCCTACATTGGTGTCAGGAACTCAAGCACTTGAGTCATCATCCATTTTATCCCAGGCACATTAGCAGGGAGCTGGATCAGAAGTGGAGAAACCAGAACTGGAACCAGCACTCCAATATAGGATGTAGATGTTCCAACAGGCATAACTGCTGTGCCACAATGCCCACCCCACTCCAGATATTTAATAATTCTTTAAAGCTACTGTTTCTATTAGTACTCATATTTTCCTTTTTTGCCAGTGTGTTGATATGTTTAATATATTCTTTGATGACCTTCTGGCTATGGCAAGGAAATTATCTATCACTTTTAAAATATTTAAAGCAGGATAGGAAATGTAGTTAATTTGAATTATATTTTATTTTGTCCTCCACTCTATAAAATAATTAAATTTATGGAAGCATTGACACTGATTAACTTCTTTTTTTATTTTATTTTAATTTTTTTTGACAGGCAGAGTATACAGCTGTTGGTTCACCTTCCAATGGTCGCCGCAACCGGCGCACTGTGCTGATCCGAGGGCAGGAGCCAGGTGCTTCTCCTGGTCTCCCATGGGGTGCATGGCTCAAGCACTTGGGCCATCCTCCACTGCACTCCCTGGCCACAGCAGAGAGCTTGCCTGGAAGAGGGGCAACCGGGACAGTATCTGGCGCCCCGACAGGGACTAGAACCTGGTGTGCCGGCGCTGCAAGGCGGAGGATTAGCCTAGTGAGCCACGGTGCCAGCCAACACTGATTAACTTCTATGTGAAGTATTTAGGGTAAACTTTTGGCTTTTGATAAGATTTCATAGTAGAGTAAGACAAATAGTTTTCTACAAAGTAGTAATAATAAAACTACAATTGAAAAAATGTTAAAATCTTTTCTCTCTTTTCAACTTAAAATGCCAAATACATTTATATGTTTTTCATGTTGACTCTTAACTTTTATTCTATATTATTTTATCTTTCATTCTATTATTTTTGAAAATTAAAGGATATTTTTCATTTATTACTTGGCAAAAAATAACTTCCAAAATAAGTCTTTGCAAAAAATCATTAAAATTAACAAATCTTTGGCAATAACAAAAAGAAAGAAGACCTAGTTACCAATATCAGATTGGAGAAATTAACACTGATGCCAAGATCTGAAGCCAAAAATTAAAATACTAATGCAAGATGTATAAACATGGTAAGAATAATAACCAATTTAATTGTCCAAGATATACAAGAATACCTTAACATTGGAAAATGATTAATGAAGTTTTCCACATTAATATATTGAAGATAAAAACTTGTAAAAATCTGGGAAACACTTGATGAAATTCAAAGTTCATCCATAATAAACACTTTATAGCATGCTTAGAATGAACATTACTTCCTGAATCTACCAAATTTTTATCTACCTAAAAATCTTATTGTTGGTGAAGGGCTGAAGACTTTTCTTCATTTATTTTATTTATTTTTATTTATTTGAAAAACATAGAGACAGAGATCTTCTGTTTACTTGTTCACTCCCCAGAGGCCTATTGAGCCAAGCTGAAGCCAGGAGCCAGGAACTCTCTTTGTCTCCCACATCAATTGGTAGGGATTTAACTTTTGAGACTTCACCTGCTACCTCATATGGGGTACATCAGCAGAAAGCAGGGATTTTAACCCAGTACTCAGATGTGGGGTGCAGGTATCTTTTTTTTTAAACTTTTATTTAGAATATAAATTTCCAAGGTATGACTTATGGATTACAATGGCTTTCCCCCCACACCTTCCCTCTCCACCCACAACCCTCCCCCCTTGCCCGCTCCCTC
>CM027399.1:49800282-49830415 GCA_015711505.1 Sylvilagus bachmani | reverse complement strand
CTGCATCGTATTCTGGTTCTTCCTTAAAGTTTCATTTTCCCGAGAGAGATTTTCTATCTTGTCCAGTAAGGATTTCTGTAGTTCAAGAATTTGCTTTTGAAGACTTTTAAATGATCTTATCATAAATTTTTTGAAATCCATATCTTGCATTTCTTCTATCTCGTCATCTTCATATTCTTGGCTTCGGGTGTTTTGTTCGTTTGGAGGTATCATAATGTGTTCATTATTCTTGTTCCCTTGACTTCTGTGTTTGTTGTTTCGCATTTAGGAGGGATTCTTTTAATTCTTCTTCCCTTACTGTGATTTTTTTTCTTGTTATACTATGGCTTTGTTAAGTGGGTTGCCTGCTCTTGGTGGAGCCTTGGGGGTTTGAGATGGGTGTAGCCCGAGGGTTCTGCTTAGTTCTTCAGGGTTAGTTGTGGTAGATCTCTATTTATTTATTTATTTTTATTATTTTTTTTCTTCCCTCCGGAGGGAAGTAATACCACCCAGTTGAGCAGAGTTGATGGTAGTTAGCTTCTAATCTCTGGCTTCTATGTGTATAGCGTTGCAGGCGCTTTTCAGGAATTTTTTTTTTTCTTCTCCCCCCTCTGATAATTTGAGTCATTTGGCGGGAGGGCCTTCCCCTGGATTAAGAGTGTATGGTTGCACCACTCTCGGTTAGCGCTAGATGGCAGCAGAGCGCCGCCGCCACCATGCGCTGCCGCGCTCAGCCACCGCCGCGCAGCAGATCTCCAGGCCCGAATGTAAACAAAGAAAATGGCCGCTTCCCGCCCGCTGCCGCTCCGATATGGGGGGGGGTGGAGGCACTGTGGGCTCTTGTCTTATTTAGTCCTTTAATTAGTTTCCCCGAGTTGTGCTCTCTTCCCGTGGGCTGTCCCACGCTCTGTTCCCTTTCACACTTTCTCCCCCGCTCAGTTGTGTGTGTCCCAGTGTCCGTCCCAGGGCGGGTTGGCGGAGGGGCGGCGGCTGGTGCTGGGCGAATGCTCTGTCTCACCTCGGTGTCCAGCACTGATGTGTCCGAACTTCCATTAAATCATCCTTTAGTCTGCCCCAACTGTCAGGCTCCACTTTGGCTGAAGATTGGGGCTCCAGGTGCGCCCCACACGGGTCACCCACGCCTTCCTGTCGGCAGCCCGCGGGATCCCTGCTGCCCCCTTCGCTGCTCCCGCCGAACTCTCTCGGGGTGCAGGTATCTTAACCACTGACAAAATAATACTTATTTGTAAATTGTAAGTCTCTGGATGGAGAAAAGTCAAACTACTAACAATTTGTTTCAGAATATTCAAGAAAATTTGTCAAGTTTATTAGGTACAAGAAAATATATGGGGGTCAGTATTGTAGTGTGGTGGGTATAGCCACTGGCTGAGATGTTGGCATCCCGTATGGGCACTGGTTTGAATCCTGGCTGCTCCACTTCCAAATCAGCTTCCTGCTAATATATCTGGGAAATCAGCAGAAGGTGGTCCAACTCCTGAAAACTTAGGACCCTGCAAACCACATGGGAGACCCATAAGAAGCTCCGGGCTCCTGGCTTTTGTTTGGCCCAGCCCTGGCTATTGCAGCCATGTGGGAAGTGAACCAGTGTATGGAAGATCTCTCACTATCTCTGCCTCTCCTTCTCTCTCTGTAATTCTGTCTTTCAAATCAATAAAGAAATCTTTGGGTTAAAAAAAAAGAAAATGTATTACAATAAAATCATTCTAAGTAAAAAAATACTTTTTTGTTTTATATCTTTTCAAACCAATTGATAAAAATGGTATACTATATACTACTATGGTTGTAATGATTTCTAATCATTTTAAAATGTATGTTATATGAGTTAGTCATCTTTCTGTTTGGTTATTGTTTATAGTGCTTGCCTATATTCCAGCTGGACTAGGGTTTTTTACTTTGTACTTGTTGAACTCTTTATTTGGTAGAGTATTAATCCTTTAACTGCATTGTAAGTTAAAAATATGTTACCACAATAACTAGAAAGTCAGAAGAAAGAACAAAGAAAGAAAGAGATGGCATAGCCAGTAAAGGTGTAAAGGTGCTGCCTGCCATGCTGGCATCCCATATTGGTGCCGGTGAGAGTCCTGGTTGCTCCTCTTCCAATTTGGATCCTTGCTAAGGCACCTGGGAAAGCAGTATAAGATGGCTCAAGTGCTTGGGCCCTTGCACCCACATGGGAGACCAGGAGAAAGCTTCTGGTTTCTGGCTTCAGATCTGCCCAGCTCTGGCTGTTGCTGCCATTTTGGAATGAACCAGCTGTTGGAAAATCTCTCTATCTCTCTATCTCTTTGTCTCTCCCTCTCTCTGTCTGAACTCTGCCTCTCAAATACATAAATAAGTTAAAAAACTAAAAAGGACTATCCCTTTGGGGGCCAGCGCTGTGGCATAGTGGGTAAAGCCGCTGCCTGCAGTGCTGGCATCCCATCTATATATGGGCATCGGTTTGAATCCTGGATGCTCTACTTCCAATACAGCTCTCTGCTATGGCCAGGGAAAGCAGCAGAAGATGGCCCAAGCCCCATGGGAACCTGAAAGAAGCTCCTGGCTCTTGGCTTTGGATTGGCCCAGATCTGGCTGTTGCTGCCAATTGGGGAGATCTCTCTCTCTCTCTCTCTCTCTCTCTCTCTCTCTCTCTCTCTCTCGCCTCTACCTCTTTGTAACTTTGCCTTTTAAATAAATAAATAAATCTTAAAAAAAAGAAGAAAGAAAATGAAAGAAAACGGGGGATGGCGCTGTGGCACAGCAGGTAAAGGTGCTGCCTGCAGTGCTGGCATCCCATATAGACACCGGTTTGAGTCCTGGCTACACCTCTTCCTGGCTCCCTGCTAATGCACCTGGGAAAGCAGTAGAAGAAGGCCCAAGTCCTTGGGCCCCTGCACCTATGTGGGAGACCTGGAAGAATTTCCTGGCTCCTGTTTTAGGATCAGTGCAGCTCTGGCTGTTGTAGTCATTTGGGGAGTGAACCAGCAGATGGAAGACCTCTCCCTTTCCCCCCCACCTCTCTCTCTGCCTCCTTGTAGTTCTGTCTTTCAAATACATAAATAAATCTTTAAAAAAGACAGAGAGAGAGAGAGAGGGAGGAAGGGTGAAAGGGAATACTTTTATATTCTTAGAAATGTATCTGTGAATTATATTGAATCTGTTCCCCTTGAAATAATATGAAATAAACATAAAAATAAAGTATCAAAATATAAAAAATAAACATTAATAAAATGAAACTTTCAAGTCAATTTTTTAAGTTTTTTTTTTACTTTATTTGAAAGGTAGAGTTACAGAGAGAGGTAGAGATGGACAGACAGAGGGGTCTTCCATCCACTGGTCTACTCCCCAAATGGCTGCAATGGCAGGAGCTGAGCTGATCCAAAGCCAGGAGCCAGGAGCCTCTTCTGGGTCTCCCACACAGATGCATGGGCCCAAGGACTTGAATCATCTTCTGCTGCCTTTTCAGGCACACCAGCATGGAGCTGGATCAGAAGTGGGGCAGCCAGTACTCAAACCTGAGCCCATGTGGGATACTGGTGCTACAAGCCAGGACTTTCACCTGCTGTGTCACAGCACTGGCCCCTCAAGTCGAGTCTTCTATCATCAAAGGTAGAAAGAGCCTAGGAAAATATTAACAAAATTTGAGATGTATACAAAAAATGAAATTTTATTAAGAGATATTAAGATCTAAATAAAATGTTCATTGATTGAAAAATTGAATATTGTAGTAGTAACCAGCTCTTCACAAATTACAAATACATAGATTAAATGCAATTTTTGTAAAGATGTGTGGAATTTTACAAATTATAAAATTTTTATTGAAGTGCAAAGGACCAAGAATATCAAATCACACTTGAAGTGGAAGAATCAGATAAGACAGTATTTTCTATTGGATATTACCTCATTATAAAAGTATAGAAATTAAAAGTACATGGTTCTTTACAGGGTAGATAAGCTGAACAGTGGGAAAAATAGTGAGATCAGGAGACTCATATATATAAACTTCATATGTATAATAGATAAGTAAGTAAAAATAAAATAAAAATAAATTAAAAATAAAATATAATAAAATAGATCTGCATTAAAACCACTAACTTTTAATAAGTAGTGAGGGCATCTCACACAATTCAATATCAGTTAAAGACCTAAAAGTGAAAGCCACATTTATAAAACATCTGGGGAATAATATAGGAAGATATCTTCATAATCCAGGAGTATGCAAGACATTTAAGACACACACACACAAAGCAAAAGGAAAGATCTGACAAACGCAACTACATAAAAGTAAATACTTGTGTTCCTCATACACTATAGATTGATAGGAAGGACCCCCAAGTTAGAAAAGTTATTTGATAACAAAAAAAGAACTACTATCAAGAATAAGTAAATAGGGGCTGGCACTGTGGCACAGTGGGTAAAGCTGTTGCTTTAGATGCCAGCATTCCATATGGATGTGGTTTCGAGTCCTGGCTGCTCCACTTCCAATCCAACTCCATGCTAATGGACCCAGGAAAGCAGCAAAAGATGGCCCACATGCTTGGGTCCCTGTACCCACGTGGGAGACCAGGAAGAAGCTCCTGGCATTAGCCTGGCCCACTCCTAGCTGTTGTGACCATTTGGGGGGTGAACCAGCGGCTGGAAGATCTCCCCTCTCTTTGTCACTTTCTCTCCCTCTGTAACTCTGACTTTCAAATAAATAAATTAATTTTTAAAAAAATCACAGAATATATAAACAACACAAATTAGAGGACCTAAAAGTAGTATAATAGAAATACAGGGAAAATATTTGAACAGTCACTTAAAATGAGAAGAGATACAAATGGTTAATAAACACAAATGGATGCTCAGCTTCATTCATTTTCAGGCAAGTTTCAGTTTAAACTACAGCAAGATATAATATGCATCTTATACTGGTAAAAAAATCTATCCTAAGTAAGTCAAATGTTAGCAATGTAATTTTCATGTAAGCATAAATCAGTTAAATAAAGCCAATTTAGTAGCTTTAAATTTACCTTAAAGTTGCAGACCCTGGGAGGCATCAGTGATGGTTCCTGCCACCCATGTGGGAGACTTGGATTGAGTTCTCAAGAACCAGCTTCAGTTCCCCCAACCATGGTGGGATTTGGACAGTAATCAGCTGATGGGAACATTATCTCTCTGTATCACCCCATCTTTCAAGTAAATTTTAAAAAAATTAATTTAAAAAGGACATTGGAGGGTGAACCAATGGAAAAGGAAGATCTTTCTCTCTGTCTCTCTCACTGTCCACTCTGCCTGTCAAAAAAAAAAAGGAAATACACATTTACATTGTTGAAAAATATTTTGAAATTCATTCATAGAAGGAATTTTCAAAAAGCTCATGAAAAAACTGCATTTATTTCCAAATTTTACTGTGCCAAAACGAACATTTTGAATTCCACTTTCCCATGAATTTGTTGAAGTACTCTCATATATAAATGCAGAGAAAGAACATGGCAAATTTTAGAGTTGGTCTTGCCAGATGAAATAGATTTAAAAAGTATGCAAAGAGTTCAAGCACAGGACACGTTAATGGCTTAGAATACATAATACTAAAAGAGGGAAATAAAAAAAGGTAAAAACTAATGAACCGGGAACTAGAAACACAGTTTAAAATTAAATCAGAGGACAGAATAATTAATTATACCTGAGGAAACATTGAAAAGTACAGGGAACTGTGAATCAAGTCTTAGAAGGGGACTCGAGTTTATCAGCTCAGATAATTAGAGTTAATTCTAAGGGAAAGCAGAAACCAAAAGTGCTGTGAAAAATGCACTGCCTATTTTGGAAATCCCAAGAAATTTTTCCAAGCACTGGAAAGAACTGGAAAGGGTGAGTTATGAAGGATCAGCATCAGATTGCATAAAATGCCACAAATTCTGAAGTTTTTTGAATAGTGATACTGCAATAAAGTAAGTGACATGATTTAGCAGGAACACTATCTGATTACTTGATTTGTCAATTAAAACTTTTGCAAGCAAATCGCCTTGACATATTTTGTCATCCCTATATTTTACAGTATGTTTCAAAAAATAAGAGGCTATTGTTTTCTTCAGTATACTTAGAATTGGACCTGGACATTTGAAAAAGATAGCTGAAGCAGAGGCAATAACTTATTAACAATATGTACCAGTTTTCTTTCCTGCCCTGTGTTTTACTAAGCTCATACTGACCTAGAGATATTCAAATGACATTTCTGCTTTCAGTGATGAAAAGTTTCTGTTGTGGAGGCAGACTGTTTTACTGCAGGATTTACTTACATTTTCTGCTTCCTTTGTGAAATTTGAAGACCTCTTAGAACCTTCCAATGGTTCAAATACAACCTTTGAAAGGGCTATTCATATCTGCTGTAACAGACATTTAAAGGAAAGCCATACTGGTGAATTATTTCCTTGTACTGGTAGTTAACATTTGCTGACTCGATGAATATAGCTTCCTAGAATATGCAATTCAGCTATACCTTGTTCAGATCCTGTCAATACTTAGTTGGATTTCCATAGCATCTTTTTCCAGCCATGTTGTCTTATCCACAGCTCCTTATGACAAATGTATCCTCCACATAGATCCTTATGACATAACTAAAATGGACATCTGACCCTCCCCCTGCTTGAAACTTCATAGTTCCCATTGCCAAAACCATGTTTGTACAATGCTACCCTCTGACCTGTATGAAGACTTTCATCCTATATTCTAGAGCTACTGCCTGGGTCCTGCTTCCCTTAATCATCACCACCACTGAATCTTATGACTGGTCCCACATGCTACTGTCATGTAGCACTCCTGTATTGCTATTTTCCAATCTGGCACTTGCCATAAACTGTACTCATTTTTTTTTTTGATTAGTTGACTAATGTAAGATTATAAAGTTCATGAGTACAAGAACCATGGTTATTTTTCTGATCATTATAAACTCATTTCCAAGCTGTGTGTCTGGAAAACAGAAAGCGCAAAGTGAATATTAAGTGAGTCATGTTTTTCAGACAGTGGAAAGTAGGCAGTCTCTTCTAATGCATCCATTTCCTTCAGTGGAAAAATAATTTAACATACGGTGTTTATATAAAAATTAAACACAACTATATCACAAAATAGATTGCGAAAACACTCCATGAATGGAAGGGAAAGTAAGGAAATGAAAAGAAGCCATAAATGATGGAAGGAAGGGTAAACAGGAAGGAGTTGAGGAGAAGGGGAGAAGGCGAGGAAGAGAGGAAGGAATACTTAAATACTTAACTTCAGTACCTAAGCAAAATTCTTTCCTCTCTTCTCCCACTACAAAAACACGTCTCATATCCTTGTAACAGGAGATAATTTTATGACTTAGAGCCAGAAGTCCATAGATGTTAGGTTCCCACCCTCTTGAGATTGGGAGACCAGAGCATTGTCTTCCTTAAGCCACTGCTTGCATTGCTGGTATCCTATTTCAGAGAATCAGTTTGGGGCCCAGCTGCTCTGCTTCCAATCCAGCCCTGCTAACACATCTGGGAAGGTAATGGATGATGGTGCAAGTACTTGGGCCATGCCACCCATGTGAAAAAACCCGGATGGTGTTTCTGATTTCTGGTTTCAGCCTGGCTCATACCTGGCTACTGCAGCCGGTTGTTGGTGAAGTCTGTCTGTTTCTCTCTCTCCTTCTCTATCGCTCTGCCTTTCAAATAATAAATCTTAAAAAGAGAGAGATGGCACCAATGCTTATGAGACAGACATTAGAGGGAAGGAAGCCTGTCATTTAGAAGTCTGTATAAAGTTTGGTCAAGGTGAGGAAAATCCTGAGGTCATGAGTCACCTGCTTAGTTCTCACTCACTTCTGATCTCCAAAATACTCACACAGCGCGAGCGCGCGCACACACACACACACATGCTCACACTTGCCTTTTCTTTGTCCTTTGTTTTGAAAAGGTCGACTCCAAATCAGAAGAAATACCAAGAGAACAAAGAACTATATCTTCCTCTGAACTTTATAAAGAGCTGGGCTGAGAGTGAGGAGACAGCTTGTCAGAAAGTATGGTATAGAAAGGGAGAGAGGAAAAGAACCAGGGCACTGGTATAATATTAAAGAACCTCCATGGGATTCAACATTCTAGAGGAAAAGAGTGGCAAAAAAATCAAATTTTCTTAGGAATATGTAAGAGTCTCCTCCTGATTTTCATATTGGCCAAATTTTAGACAAGTGAACCTTCCTTTTTATGAATTCCAAAAGAGCTTTTTTTGTAATTCAGTATTTTTGTCCATGAATTTAATATAAAATCATCACTTGGATAAGGTACAGTTTTAATAATGCAAATATTTTACAGTGAAAGACTATTGAATTTGGAAACTATAAAGATGAGTAAAAAATTATTTTTGGATAAGATTTTATTAACTATCATCTTGGTGATGTAAGATTTGCATTAGTTGCAATCTCAGAAAGAAAAGAAAGTTAAAGGAAAATTGACATGAAATTTTCATTATCTGGTACTCAGGAATAATCTGAAGTTCAGAAGCTGAAATGGAAATAACCCTGAGAGTGAATTGCTGTCATTAAGCTGGCAAAACTTTATTAAATTTTTAAGTGGGATCTCAGAATCAAGGATGAAAAAGAGATCAGTTAAACGTACCACCTCTTCTTAAGAATGGAAATGGAAATACAAAAAATGCCCAGAGATGAAATGGTTAATTACCATTTTCCAAAAGACATTTTGTAAGCCAAATCTTTAAGTAAATAGATGGAACAAGTTAGTAATTTGGAGATTTTCAGTCTTCTATCATTTTGCACACTTTTTACTATTACTACCACTTTCTCAAATTGCATTTCATTATTTTGTTCATTTTTTGGAGGGACAAAGAGCAGGAGTTATTCATGGCATCATTAACATAAATTTAAATGAAGAAATCAGTTTATTTCCAGGTATATGAATTACATCTTGGTTTTCACAGATGAAATTGTGTTGTCAAAGAATGCCCAAGGCACTACATGTCTAAGTGGGGGGAAAAATGTGAATCAGTCTGTCAGAAGAATTGGATCTAACCTTTGCCATTAAATAGTAATATCCCATTAGGCTGGTGTCTCCTCTCAAGGCCTCAGTTTTCCCATATTATAGAGTAGAACCACATAATCCACAGGATTCCCTAGAGACCTAATAGAATTAAGAACATAATCACATTCCTTAAATAAAACTCTTCCGTTGTCTTTTTTGCTGCCTATTTGTACATAATTTGTTCCAAAAAAAGGTCAAAGTTGTAAGCTAGAATTTATAGTCATTCTGAGTCAATATCTGAATCTAAGTGTATATTTAATCAATGAAATAGGGCTCATACTCAATGAGACTTAATGTATTTCTGAAAGAACTTTGCACAGCTACAGAATTTCTGGTATTGATAGTTTATTTTTTTAACATCATGATTTTGTGTATAATTGGCATGAATTCTAGATTCTAGGTTTTGAATGCAATAGAAAGATTCAGAAGACAATTTAAAGACAAACCAAACAGCATGAACACACCTAGTTTTGCTTGTGATCAAGAAATAACAGTATCATGAAGGACTCCTTCCATCCATGAGTTCATCAAACCAGTTCTGCAGTGACCAATGACAAAGGTGACTAGTGTCATCTGGACACATTACTTTGTCTACTTCATTGTTCAGTGGCTCTTCTTGGGAAGATGCTTTCTGTTAGGCATGAACTTATGATTCAAACATCTTCACTCTCTGTGCCAACACCAATGTGTGCATCCATATGCTAGCCCAAAGCATCTTGTCCCTGATCTTTTAATCTTTTCTTTGCAGGATTCCCACCAGCTATCTTACCAATAGCAAATTCCAGAAATCTGTCTGTATCCTCCTCTCTAATTCTCCTTCCACAGATTGAATAGGCACTTTGCTTTCATTTCCATGCATTGGTAAGATTTTCTTTCTCCACTGCTTTCCAATTAGTACAACTGCCAGCTGTCATCATCCATTTTTACTTTGAACTCCTATACTGAATCTACTGATCCATAAATCAAGCTTGGATTTTTTCCCCTTTATTTAGAATGGCATAGGGAATTTGCTAAGGAAGGGGCACTGGACAATCACTCTGATTGACATGGGGTCCTCAGCTATCTGCTCATGCAGCTTGTTTTTACCCTCTCTTGTTGGTTAATTTTTATCTCAGACTTACATCTTCTAAGTTATGATGATGGAGTGATGCTGAAACTGTTGACTTCATGCTACTGTGTGTCTAGGAGAACATAACTCATTATAAGTAGTTCCAGCACTTGCTCAATTTTGCCCCATAATCAAGTGTACCAACAGAACCAGGGCAAAGTATCATTCCAGGAGGTGACTTTCAAGTTTAATATAATTTTCTGCTGCAGATGAGCATGACTTTTCTCCAGAATCTCAATAATCACATTATGATTCTCTCAGTGGGGTTTGCCATAAACTTACATTCCATCTTTTCCCACTGCTTGCATTTATAACAATATAGAACTTGACAGACCCTATGTCCCAATGGACAGAGCTGTTTGAACCACAGTCTAGACCAGCTGCAGGGCCCTTTTTATTCCAAGACTCATTGCAAGCTGGCAGCCTTTCATATCACTGGACTCAAGAGCCAAACAGTATTTGTGCATGCACAATGTATCCCAGCCGGAAGTCTAAAAGATGCATCAGTTGGGTAGCTTCTTTTTCTGTGACACAGATTGGAAAATGTACCAATATGACTTACACAAGTACTTCACAATGGACATCTCAATAGCCCCTGACCATTGGGACCCTAAAATTTGAGTGAAATCCCATTTCCCTGATATATGTCTTACTAAGGTCTTAAAACTACTAGTCAATTACTTTTTATTACTTCCTAAATCAGCATTGTGTTCTCAGTGTGATAAATCAGTAGGATAACATGTGAAATGCCTGGATAGTTCACGTCAGTTTTGAATATATAATGACAGGTTTGAGAAAGTTAACGAAGTCCTTGGGGAAAAGCTACACATGAATAGTATTGTCAATTCTACATAAATAAAACTTTTTCATCTTTTCTGATCAGAGTTTTAAAAATACTCTTGTGAAATCTATCAACATACCACGAACCTGAAATGTTACTGGTTAGCTCTAAAAATACCATATGTGGTATAGCAGCTGCAACCAGAATAGTTACCTGGCTGAGCTTTATAATAGTTTGTACTTCTCCAGGATTCAGTCAGTTTCTCTAGGGACCAGTATGGTAACTTAAATAGAGATATGTCAGGGCCCCATCTTGTCCGTTAAATCTTTAAAGGTGGGGCCGGCACTGTGGTACAACGGGTTAATGCCCTGGCCTGAAGTGTCGGCATCTCATATGGGTGCCAGTTCTAGTCCAGCCTGCTCCTCTTCTGATCCAGCTCTCTGCTATGGCCTGGGATAGCAGTAGGAGATGGCCCAAGTTCTTGGGTCTCTGCACCTGTGTGGGAGACCCAGAAGAAGCTCCTGGCTCCTGGCTTCGGATTGGCGCAGTTCTGGCCATTGCGGCCAACTGGGGGAAGACCTCTCTCTCTGTCTTTGCCTCTCTCTGTAACTCTATCTGTCAAATAAATAAAATAAATATTAAAAAAAATCTTTAAAGGTATGCTAGTTTCTACCATTCTCTTTTGTGCTCCAAAGAAGTTTTGATTTGGAGGGGATGTGTAATATCGGATGTTTCATTTGGCCTTTTCAATAAATCCAAGGACTCAACATGAGGAATGCAACTGCCAGGTGACTATACCAATTCCTACTTGAAGATCAAAAAATGATCACTAGATATATCTGTGAAAGCAGAGGATGTACTTTAAACCAGACTTCAGCCAGATTCCATTTATTAATGATCTCTGTAATCTCCAACCCAAGTAGATGCCGTAATGATTCACTGAGTCTCCAACTAGCAATGAGTCCAATAGTTCTCCGAGTGTTTTCCTTTCTATAGTATGTGGTCATATGAGTAAATAACTACAATTCCTTTAGGGAAAGAACTTGAGGAATCATTATATATTTATTGTGGTGTTGCAGACTCATTCCTCTTGGGGACATGGTTGTCTCTTCAATCAGTGGTTTCCAGAAAACAAGATTGGTTTAACTTTGAGAACTGGGCAAATTATTACAACTTTTTATTGCAGGCAACTGCACTCAGCCTTCTGCTTCTCCAGTCTAGATTGTCTAGGATGTCATGGTGTATCAACCATCTTTCTGACTCTCTCAAGATCAAGCTCCATCTTGGATACTAATACCACTGTGTGGGCCCCTTGCCTCTTTGAAAGTTAAGCACTGTTGCCCAGCTGTAATTATTCAGGGCCTCCTTATCTTCATGGCTACTAACCAGACCAGACTTGTGCGAGCACCTCTCCTGCTGACTGCTCTGTCCTTCTGACATAAGCTGACACTGAATTTAGGGTTTCTGGTGCCCTCGCCAATTCATTCTCCATGGCTCTGATGAATACTGGACTACCTAGGACATCCTGTGATGTCTTCCAGTAGGTCTTCTGATCTTACACAGTAACTGTTTCACTGAGGCCCATACTCCCATACTCCTGAGCCTTTTTCTTCTTTTTGTAGAATCTGCCAGACAATGCAGGGATTTTCACTTTTCTCTGTGTAAGCCATCATTTATTCCTGACTTCAATCCAAGAGTCACTCTTAGCAGTGAATTTATTCCATTTTCTGGGGTCCTTATCAGGATGTGAAATCAAATGTTTCAAGAAACTGCTGCCAAGTCAATAAATTGTTCTTATGCAATCTTTTATTCTGTCCCTCTTGATCAACATCCTCAAAACCTAATTCCAGGGTTATTCCATTGACTACTGTTTATTCACTGTGGCTAATTCAACACATAATGTCATTTTCCCCATTATCAGATCCAGTAAATCTGTAGTTAGATTATGCTGGAACTTAAACATAGTTATCATCCTGTATCTGGGAGAAGAAGAATGGGTAGCTGTTGAGAAGGCCAGGCTTCTGCAATTTCTTCCTGAGTAGGCAGAAGTGCTACCCCTTACCATAAAAGGATAGCCTCCTCCCTCTGTGTGTTATGAGAGGCACTGGGATCTAAAGAGTCATAATTCTTTGGCTACACTGTCAAGCTAAAAATTGCACTGGAGTGAGCTGGGGGTTTAGGGATGGGGAGGAGGGCACAATGAAGTCTTCATTCAAGGCTGCCGAAATCATTAAAATATGCTAGAACTCAATCTGATCTCTGCTCCATTGAAACAAAGAGTAGGAAAGGTTTAGGATACTAAGGTGAGCTAGTGAAAAAGGGATAAAGGGGGGCTGAGTTGGTCATAGCAAGTAAAGCCACTGCCTGCAATGTTAGCATCCTATTTGGGCACCAGTTTGTGACAAGGCTGCTCCACTTCCAGTCCAGCTTCCTGCTAATGGCCTAGGAAAGCAACGAAGGATGGCCCAAGTGTTTGGGCCCCTGCCACCCACCTGGGAAACCTGTATGAATCTCCTGGTTCCTGGCTTTGGCCTGGCCCAGACCCAGTCTGATGCAATCCTCTGGGCAGTAAAACAACAGGTGGAAGATCTCTCTGTCTCTCCCTCTCTCTCTGTCACTCTGCTTTTCAAAATAAATAAATGTTTTTTTTAAATGAGGGGGCTTAAGGAAGTGGGATTAGGAGGAGGGGAGCTGATTAATGAGATGAGATACTCCTGATTTCGCAAATGTTTTTCTTGATCATTAGGTCATCTGCATTTGCTAAATAGTACACATCGCAGTTAGGCTCTATATTAGTCAGCTTTTTCTTACAACAACTAAAACGCCTGTGAGAAGCTTCTTAGGAAGACATAAGGTTTATTTCAGCTTAGAATTTTGGAGATTCACAGTCTAAGATTAGGCTGCCCCATTAATCTGACATCTGATGAGAGCAGAATGCATTCTGAACAGGAATCACGTGGTGGAGCAGAGACACATGCAGTGCCTTCTTCATCTACCTTCTAGAAGGCCTTTAAAGCGAACATGATCCAATTGTGGGGCTCCTCCCTCTCAATGTAGTCTAATTCAATCATTTACCAAAGGCCCCATCTTCAGACACTGGATTATGTCATTGGATTAAACTTCTTCCCTTAATCTATAAACCATTACTCTATAACCTAGGACTTCAGGGTTTAAATGTCTGCATGATCCTGGGGAGACAAGTCCTGTTCAAACCATAATAGTATCCTGCCCAGACACAGAGACAGAGATAGGTATGATGTCTTTCCTTAGGATTATATTTCAAAAAGGTGGTTTCTAAGTCCTTGAAACTTTTTCCTGGTTTGTAAAAGCTGAAAGAAAGCTTCGAAAATGCTTTGCTTCCCAAAGTAGTGGAAAAATAGGTTACAACTGTAGTATTTCTAAAGCAAATGCTATAACAGAAATAAGTCAAGAAGACGTTGCCTGAAGTTTAGTTGAATTTGGAGACTGTGTAGGTATTCACTCATGTGAATTCTCCCTGATAGAGTTCCTATTTTGTCCAACCACTTTCCAAATTTTAGAGGGGATCAGTACTGGCTACTGAATATTCAGATATCTGTGTATTGCTGCAATTCTAACCATAAAATCCTGAGTGTGCTTCTCAGCCTCATCTGCTCTTTCATTGCAGGAAGACAAGGCTCCCACACAAACATTCACATAGACCCTCTGGCTCACACTCTTAACTTAGTTATGTGTCAACTGCCCCCAGTTGATCCTTTATCCAATTGAACTTAGTGTTCAACAATCCACTCTGCTGTCCTTACAAGCATTGTGCACTCTGTGTCTTCCAAATGCCTTGCTCATCAGACAAACCAGGACATCCCTCTCTACTGGAATTAGGTCACCATTCCTGCAACTATCAGCAATTGGGCTGCCACCTGCTGCAGGAACAGCCCATGCCTCACATTTCACCCATGATGATGCCAACTAAACAGTGAATGTTATGGTCCCCACGTCACAGCTTGTATCCCATTTTCTCAGTCCACTTCCTGTATCATTTGTTTCAGTTGGCTCCTCCAGGAAGTGGACATAATATAAGAGATTTATTGTAGTCCTGGCTGTGCATGATAAAGCAGAGGAGAATAAAAATAGACAGGGAGAACACTCAGACTGAGATAGGAAAAGAACACCTGTAAAAGATAAGAAAGAAGAAAGGACTGGGTAGAAAGCCCCTCACCATTTAATAGTTCTGAGAAGGTCTTGGAAAGCCTGAGGAAAGACTCCAAGGAAGCTTGGTCTTTAGAGGAAGCATCATTTTAGGCAAGTGTGGGATGGCTCTGCTACCATTGCTGTGTTCAGTCATAGGTAGAGAGCATCTTGTGGGGTGCATAAGCCTTAGTGCTCATGAGGGTAGCCTCTAGAGTTGTGGGTCAACTTCCCTCCCCATAGCAGGTTTTTATGCAGGAGATTTGAGAAGGGCAACAATCCACTATAAAATACAGAATGTAGGCAAGGGAAATCTAATGTCAATTAAAACTCAAAACCATAGGGAAAAATGGGGGTAAGCTTAGAATAGAGATCAGTATGCCTTATATTCTGTTCCATTTTGCAGAGCACTATGACATTATTATTTGTTGCTTTTTTAAGTATAATTTTGATTTACTCAGCCCATTTATTACACCAAATACAATATTGTATTTGTAAGCTTTTACCTCTTAAAAACCTTACAGGAAAGGAACACTGAAGATGCTAAGAGAAATGGAACATTTTTGGCTGGTGGCTTGTTAGTTGATGGGCAAATAAAGAGAAAAGACTTTTCTAATTAAGTCAATTTGCATAGCTTAGTGTTCTTTCTGTGTGTGGAGGGAAATGGTTTAGCTTGGCGTAAATAGGCTTTTGGTTCCTGAATGTTGATATCAGCTTTTAATGATTGTGTGGCATAATTTTCATGGTGCTTGAAATACCTCCTTAGCACACACTTCAAAGAAAGGCTCAGAACTGCTTGCTCAGCACTTGTTTCTCACAAAGTAGGGTATGAAAGTGTGCCTGCTCCCAGGGAAGCCAAGAAACCTCTGGACCTAAATACAATGAAACAGATATCTTGGATAAAAATGATTCTGCTTTTATGGAGGTTGTGCCTTAGTTGAAACATATCTAGCCTATTTCCTTTCTATTGATATTTATTTTCTGAATTTGCTCACTTTTATTTTTCTTTGTACAGTATTCATCATCATCACTATCATTAACAAAAGCCATCATTAAAAGTCATCATTAAAAGTATCACTTTGCTTTTACTATGTTGAACATTGTCCTATGGGGTAATGTTTGCAGTCTCCCATGCACAGCAGGGCAGAGTCAGAACTGAGGTCTCAATACTTCCAAATCAAAGCTGAAACCTAGAACTTAAGATTCTTCTCAGAAACATGGCAGCCAAATGTTGTGGTCTTGAGTCAGGAAGTAAAAGAGGAAGAGCTTGTGGGAAAGCTTTTCTTCTATGCATCATGGGGTTGAGATTGACTTGGACATGGAGAGCACTGATACCAAATCACAGTGGCATATTTTGAAGGAAGCTGTTCTGAGATCAGGAGGAAGCCAAGAAAACCTGACGATGGAGATAGATTCATAGCAGTTCTGGATATTTTTGACATTGTGAATGTTTTACGAGTACAACATCTGTATTTTAAGACACTCATTCACGAAGCAAAGTCAATTATTAATCAGCAGTGCTTATTTGGTGCTATGTAGAGCTCTCTATTAAGGCCTCTTATCAAGCTGTAAATCCTTTCTCACTATAGTCACTTTTCTCCCCTGGGACATGCTGATGACTTTTCATTAAAGAAAATGTTTCTTTTTCCTCCCTCATATTTTGAGCCCAATGAAGCAGCTCATATCAATACAGACAAATTCGGCCGATGCCTTGGCTCACTAGGTGGCTAATCCTCTGCCTGTGGTCCTGGCACCCTGGGTTCTAGTCCCAGTTGCTCCTCTTCCAGTCCAGCTCTCTGCTGTGGCCCAGGAGTGCAGTGGAGGATGGCCCAAGTGCTTGGGCCCTGCATCCGCAGGGGAGACCATGGCTCCTGGCTTCAGATTGGCACCGCGTGCCAGCTGCAACACACCAGCTATAGCGGCCATTTGGGGAGTGAACCAACGGAAAAATGAAGACCTTTCTCTCTGTCTCTCTCTCTCTCACTGTCTAACTCTGCCTGTCAAAAAAAAAATACAGACACATTCACAAGAAATTTAAAGAAAAATGTGCTTTAAAAAATTCTCTTTCAATGATTATTTTAAAAAATCTTATTCAGTAAATAATCTCTCTTCAAAAAAGATAATATTTCTGTCTCTCATTGCCCTTTTAAAAAGAGGCTAAAAAGCATAAATCGCATTATCTTGAATTACTGACTACCTCAATCCATCCTGCTGCAAAAGGAAAGGGATCTGTGGTTGAAACTGGCTGGAAATTGTAGAGCCATCTTAGTCATATTATTGGATTACTAAAGCATCCCCTGTTTGAACACTTGTGAATCATGCCGTCTTCTGGGGCCCCATGAGTTCAGTTTGATCAATATTGTATAGCTATACCAAGTGCACTAAGAAGAACTCTTTAATCAATCATGATCCCTACTAATGGAGAAGATATGCAAAACATATGCTCAGCAGTCCTCAGAGAAGAGAACCTTTCTTTTGTGATCTATTTATGTTTTACTTCTTAAATAACTTATGAGGCTAAGTCAGATTTTTCTCACAGCTTTGAGTTCTCAGCTTTCAGCATTCCTCATTCCCTGTCCATAATGGCACAGTCTATATTAAAAATGTTTCAGTTTCTTCTACCTATGTAGATATAGAAAATGTATATCCTGTACAAAAGCACCCTTCTCAGCTTCTCCAAGTATTTTAGAGATTTTTGTCTTTCAAAAAAGATCCTCCTATGCAAAGGGTATAACAGTGTAGTTGAATGGGGAGGAACCTCCTGTTCAAAGAAAACTTCACTTGGTATCAACCCAAAGCATTGCTTTATCTCCTTCAATACCAGCTCTACACCACTCAGTCTGTCCAAAAGGCTTGTCAAAGTAGTTCTCATGAAAAGCACAAAGTAGTTTGTTTAAAGTGTGCTCAAATGACCCCAATACTGCTCTTCTGCATTTTATGTCAAAATATATGCAATCTGTACCAAGACAAAAAGATCCAATGTTTTAGAAAATTTGAGTGTGCTAATATCCATTTCTTTTCCTTTCAAATCCATACAATTTTTATTCTCTGCAGAAATAGAGCTAATAGGACATCAAGTAGATAGGGGTATGGCATATGCTAAATGCTAGAGAGATATAGATAGATGATAGATATATAGACAAGCCAGTAGATTTACTATAAAGAATTTGCTCACACAGTTATAAAGTCTGAAATGCCCAAGATCTGTAGTTGGCAAGCTGAAGACACTGGAGAGTTGATGGCATAGTTATAGTCTGAGTCCCAAGGTCCAGTGGGGCTGATAGCATAAATTCTAGCTTGAGACTGAGTCCAAAGACAGAAATAGATCAATGTCCCCATACATTGTGAATTAATACTATAACTGGTACTCCAACAGTATTTTTCACTTTGTGTTGCTATGTGAGGGCAAACTGTTGAAATCTTTACGTAATATATACTAAACTTATCTTCTGTATATAAAGAGAATTGAAAATGAATCTTGATGTGAATGCAAGGGGAGAGGGAGTGGGAAAGGGGAGGGTTGCGGGTGGGAGGGAAGTTATGGGGGGGAAGCCATTGTAATCTATAAGCTGTATTTTGGAAATTTATATTCTTTAAATAAAAGCGTTATTAAAAAAAAAGATAATCAGTCTTGAACTGACTTTTATCTTGGTGGTTAGGATGCCTACAACCCACACCAGGGTGCTTGATTTTCATTTCTTGCTCCGATTCCTGACTACAGCTACTTGTCAATGTACTTCCTCATAATGACTCAAGTAAGTGGGCTCCTGCCACCCATGTGGGAGACCTAGATTGAGTTCTCAGATTCAGGCTTTGGCCTGAGCCAGGCCCAGTTTTTGTAGGCATTTGCTGAGTGAGTCAGTGGATGGGAGCTTCCTCTTTCTCTCTCTCTGAAACAAAAAGAAATCAAGATAAGCTTGTTTTTTAAAAAGAAAGTCAATAGGGGAGAAGAAATTCTTTCCTACTAAAAATTTTATTGTATTCAGGTCCTTAATGTATTGGACTAGGCCCATCCATATTGGGGGAGGCAATCTTCTTCACCTAGACTTCTGATTCCAATGTTAATCTCATCCAGAAAGACACTCAATAACATACACAGGAATTACATTTTCTCTGGGCACTCCATGACTCAGTCAAGTTGACAATAAAATTACCTATCTGAAGTCCACCCCTTGTCCATTTGGCACCCATATACATCTCCTTAGACCAGAGGTAGGGAACCTTTTTTCTGCCAAGGAACATTTTGATATTCATGACATTATTCATGGCCATGTAAAATTATCAAATTAAAAATTAGTCTGCTATAGATTTATTGAATCAATTCCTATGGTAAATCAATCTGTCCTAGTCCATTTTGTATTGATATAAAGAATGCCCGAGATTGGATAGTCTGTAAAGAAAGGTGGTTTATCTTGTTCATGGCTCTGGAGATTGGAAAATCAAGACTGAGTGGCTGCATCTCATGAGGACCATACACTGCTTCATTTCATGGCAGAAAGTGGATGGGCAAATGGAAGCAAGAGGAAGAGCAATCACCAGGAGTAACTTTGCTCTATAGCAACCTGTTCTCAAAGTAACTAACCTCATTCCACAACTGCAAGAATTCATTCATACAAGAAAGACATTAATCCATTGATGAGGGCCTCATCTCCTTGACCCAAACACCTCTTTTTAAGTCAAATCGCATAGCAGTGTCCCACTGAGGACCAAGTTTCAATATCAGTTCTGGTGGCAACAAACTGTATTCAAACCATAGCATTCGATCCATCTATCTATATCTGTCTATCATCTATCTGCCTACCTACCACACACACACACACACACACACACACAGACATGTCTATGCACACACACCAAGGTAAAGAAGAAATACTCATGACAGTTGTAATCCTCAGTTTTGTAACTGGGCATGTGGTCATAGCTAGCATTTATAGCTATCTTCCTCCACTATTCATTTTGCCTTCAGCAGTATCTCAGCTGCATGAGAATATTTATCTGGCAGATGGCCCAAAACTTCATTCTTGAAGTTTGGCCATTCATAGTCCTGCTTAGACTAGGATTTGTAGTTTGCCTTCATGGTATCACTAAGAAACACTGTAAGGAAGCTCCTAAATTCAAACATACCCTTCCTTGTTGTCACTGTTTAATACTAGTCTCATTTCAATATCAATCATCCCAACCAATACAGTAACTCCTTTATTTGCCTATTGATTCAGAAGTATAAGGAACCCAAAGTCACCAGGTGACAATCTTAACCTCCAATGTAATAATTGTTGTGTCTGCCAATGAAAGCATTACTCCTCTTGCACTAAGACCTCTTAACCAGCAAAATACAAAGTAGTGAGAACAGAAATCAGAAGTCTTGCTAGGGGGTCACTAAGGGTAATTGTGAATAGTGCCTCTCCTATCCCCTTTTATTCCTGGATCCATGAATCCTAGTTATTGGAGAAGCAGCACAATCTATCAGACACTGATTCAGAACGTATACTGCCTTCTGGAGAAACCATCCCAGACATGTGATGTGTTGCCACCTGGATGATGCTGTAACTGAGTCTTTATCATTTATTTATTTATTTGAAATCCAGAGTTGGGGGGAGAGAAAGAGAGAGAGAGAGAGAGAGAGAGAGAGAGAGAGAGAGAGAGAGAGAAAGAGAAGCCAGGAGCTTCCTCTGGGTCTCCCACGTGGGTACAGGAACCCAAGCACTTGGGCCATCCTCCACTGCTCTTCTATGTGTGTTAGCAGGGAACTGGATTAGAAGTGGAGCAGCCAGGACTCCAACTGGCACCCATATGCAATGATGGTGCCACAGACAGTGGCTTTATCCACTATGCAGCAGAGCCACCTTTTGTAACTGAATCTTCACAAGGCCATATCAAACCAGCTGCTTCAGAATGTGAGAAACATGATAAGAATAGTAATTTCTTGAGCATGGGCCCATTGCCACATGTCTTGGGAGATAAAGTGAGCTGTTAGCTTAAAAGAAATGCTTGATGAAATGACATGATGGTACACAAATCATTCTGTAAATCCTTGAATGATAGTTTTGATAAAAAGCATTGCATGTGAGTAAGGCAAATCTGTATCCAAAGTAATCATCTATTTTAATAAGAGCAAAATACAGTTCCTTTCACGATGGAAGTAGCCTGATATAATCAACCTACATCTCGCTGATCATGTTCAAGGAATGGTGGGGTCAGCTGTGATGGCAAATTATTTTTCGGCCGTCTGCTGTGCAGAGACTTGGTTACTTTCAGTTCGATGCACAAGAAATATGCTGCAAGCCTTGTAGTATAAAGAAACAAGCAGTTTATTTAAGTAGCAAATTTTAAGAAGCAGTAGAGGGATAGAGAGGGAGAGAGAGAGAAAGAATGGGTAGGGGGAGTCCCTAAGAGTAGAGGCTCAACCCGGGAATTTACCACTAGGCAATCTTCATACAGCACCAGAGGAGGATCAATATTGAGAATCAAACATCATCAGTAATCATCACGGGCACGTTCAATGTTCAGCTTGACTGCGTGTTCTCCTGGGAAGAAACAGCAGCAGCAGAGGCTTGCTCCAGCTTCCTTTTAAAGCCCCAAGAGGCCGGTGCCGCAGCTCACTAGGCTAATCCTCCACCTGTGGCACTGGCACCCCAGGTTCTAGTCTGAGTTGGGGTGCCGGATTCTGTCCCGATTGCTCCTCTTCCAGTCCAGCTCTCTGCTGTGGCCTGGGAGGGCAGTGGAGGATGGCCCAAGTGCTCGGGTCCCTGCATCTGTGTGGGAGATCAGGAAGAAACTCCTGGCTCCTGGCTTCAGATTGGCACAGCTCTGGATATAGTGGCCATTTGGAGAGTGAACCAACGGAAGGAAGACCTTTCTCTCTGTCTCTCTCTCACTGTCTTAAACTCTACCTGTCAAATAAATAAATTAAAAATAAAAGAATAAGAAAACGCAATTTAGCAATAGCACAGGACATGGGCAATTGGACCACTTCTTATTTCTGTAATAAACTTGTGCTTTCAGGGTCTACTTACACCTTATCAAATGACTACCACTTCCCTTTAGTGATGGAGTGCTGCAGTGCTCTTCTAATCTTATGGCTCAGTGATTAGATAATGTTAAGGTCATGATGGGCACTTCAAGTATCATGGTAGCTTGGTGTCTCATGGTTAAGTGTTCAGTTTCTACTAGGACCCAGTAGCAAGTCAAGAGCTATTTCTCTAAAGAAGAGTAGTTTTGTACAGAGGATGGCAGACTTTGCTCTAAAATCCCACGTTGACTGGAATAACACACCCAAATAAGGAATACATTGCCTTCAAAATCTAAAGGGATCTACCAGGCACTGTGCCTCGTTTTTAGGCTGTATGATTGCCCACATACAACAACATTTTTTTTAAAAAAGAAGATTTATTGATTTATTTGAAAGGAAGAGTTAGAAGGGAGAGAGAGAAAGAGAAAGAGAAAGAGAAAGAGAAAGAGAAAGAGAAAGAGAGAGAGAGAGAGAGAGAGAGAGAGAGGTCTTCCATTTGCTGGTTCACTCCCCAAATGGCCACTATGGCTGGAGCTGGACAGATCCAAAGCCAGGATGCAGGAGCTTCTTCTGGTGTTTCATATTAGTACAGGGGTCCAAGGACTTGGGTCATTTTCCTTCCCAGGCCATAGCAGAGAGCTGAATCAGAAGTGGAACAGCTAGGACTTGAACCAGTTACATCTCATATGTAACAACTTAACTTTTATCTAGAAGGAACATCTCAACATGTCCCATACCACTGGGCCCCTAGGTATTTCATTGAGGTAGAAGGCCCCTGAATTATTTTTGGGTTTATTTCATCCCTCTGACACATACATTTCTCACTGATAAATGTAGACTAGCTGCTGCTTCTTCCTCATCAGGTCCAATCAGCATAACGTTGTCAGTTTAATGGCCTAGTGGGATATCCAATGGGAGGTAAAGGAAATCAAGGTCCCTAAAAACTAAATTACAAGATAAACTTGGAGAATGTATATAGAACAGTGAAGGCTTATTGCTTTCTGAGCTAAAAGCAATAATGGAGAAAAAAAAGAATTTGTCAGATCATTAGCTGCATACCAAGTACCAGAGGATATGTAAATTTGCTCAAGCAATGAATCCACATCTGGTACAGGAACTACAATTTGAACCATTACTTTTTTAAGCTTACAAAAATACACTTTCATTCTCCAATATCTGTGTGTTTTCTATACAGCTCATATAAGAGAACTGAATGGATATGTGATAGAAATCACTGCACAAATATCTTGTAAGGCCTCTGTGGTAGCACTAATATCTGTGAGTCCAACAGGCATATGATATGGTTTTAGTTTACTATTTTCCTAGGAAGACATATTTCCAGTGGTCTCCACTGGAATAATGGTAATAATATCCCTCAACTACACGCAGGAAAGTTAAGTAGGCACTCTGTCAGCTGCTAAGTGTATTTCTTCCAATTTTGCATTCTGGCATTACGATTGGTTTAGGGACCCCCTGGGCCCACTGTGAGACAGATATGGGCTAAATAACTCTGCTCTTATTCTAATGTGTAGACCACAGTGACATTTTGGGTCTCCTGGAGTTACTGTCCACTTAGAGTTGGTGTCCAGTAGTCCATGAAAGTTCTGATGGTTTCCTTTCCTCAGTGCAGTTACCTTAGAGGAAAAACAAAAACCCTTTGGAGAAGGCTGGGGAAAAAGTGGATAGTAAACATTTTGGGCTTTGTAGCAAGGTCCTTCCTTGAGGAGACCCAACTTCTGTGAAGTCTGGGTGTTGATTGAGGGACTGCGATTCTGTTTTGTGATTCATGTAAGGCTTGATTCAGTTGACCTAGAAGTATTTTGCTCATACAGACCAGGTAAGAATTAATTTCATTTCTAGGAATACCATAATTAACAAGCAAACACTACTATAAATCTATGCAAGTCAGAATGTTCCAATTGCTGCCTCGACTCTATATCCTCCTACACTGATAATATTCACCGCCATCTCATTCATGAAACTTCAGTACCCAATCACTTTCAATACACATGAGTTTCCAAATTCAGTAATCACAATGCCCACTGAAAGGTCTGGCCTACAGGATTCTGGCACTTCGTTGTAAGAAAGTTGTAAAGGTACTTCTCACAGTGGTGGTGAAAAGTACGTCTTCTGGATCTTCCCAGTGTGTGTGAGTAGGTCTTGAAGGACAATTCTACTCCAACTCTAACCTCCCTAAGCCATCAAATTTCCTCTTCATTAAAGCAAAGCAGACCCATTTTTTAAAAGATTTTATTTATTTATTTGAAAGGAAGAGTTACAGAGAGGGGTAGAGACAGAGAGAGAGGTCTTCCATCCACTGGTTTACTCTCCAGATGGCCACAACGTCTGTAACTGTGCTGATCCGAAGGCAGGAGCCAGGAGTTTCTTCCCAGTCTCCCATGTGGATGAAGGGTCCTAAGGACTTGGGCCATTTTCTACTGCTTCCCCAGGTTATAGCAGAGAGCTGGATCAGAAGAGGAGCAGCCGGGACTTGAACCGATGTCCATATGGGATGCAGAACTGCAGGTGGTGGCTTTACCTGCTATACCACAGCACCAACCCCCAGACCCAGCATTTCTAATTCTCTCACTGTGGGCCACATTTTGGCTCATGTGTCAGCCAACCAACCAAGCTGTTAGAGGCCTTCCCAACTCCCTGAGCTGCAGCCTGAAATGCAAAATTTCTGCTTAACGAGCCCATTTCAGTAAATCCACTTGGAAGCCCTGGGTGTCAATGAGGCTTTTCAACTGTACTGTTCATTATAAGGAGATCTGGCTGAGGAATTCCCAAGTGAGGTCTAAGGAAATTCTGGTAGTTACAGAGCTATTGTGGGGAATTATTGAGGTCTCATATTTAGTATATGAACTATTACTTAATCATGTTGCTCCCAGTAGGATAATACCTCCCTGGTTTGTGTCTTGAGTTCTTTAAACAACAATCTTTAAATTTACCCTCCCCAGAGTATTAATCTCTAATATTTTGCAGAGTTGCTTCTTTTCTGGCTACTGTAACAAAAATTTCACAGAGTGACTTATTTAAAAAAGACATTTATTTCTTACAATTATGGAGTCCAGGAATTTTAAGGTCCAGGGGTTTAGCAAATTTAGTGTGTGATAAGGGCCTTCCTCCTCATACACACCTTCTCACTCTGTCTGCACACTGTGGAAGGTGAAGGCAGCATTCTGAGGCCTCTTTTATAAGAGCACCAGTCCCATTCATGAGAGCTCTACCCTCATGACCTAATTACCTCCCAAAGAATCAAAGATTTATTTATTTATTTGAAAGTCAGAGTTTCACAGAAAGAGAAGGAGAGGCAGAGAGAGAGGACTTCCATCCTCTGGTTCACTCCCCAATTGGCCTCAATGGCTGGAGCTGAGCCAATCTGAAGCCAGGATCCAGGAGACTCCTCCGGGTCTCCCATGTGGGTGCAAGGGCCCAAGGTCTTGAACCACCTTCCACTGCTTTCTCAGGCCGTAGTAGACAGCTGGATCAGAAGTGGAGCAACCAGTACTCTAACTGGTGCCCGTATGGGATACCAGTACTGTAGGCGGTGGCTTTACCTGCCAGGCCATAGTGCTGGCCCCAGAACTCCACCTTCTAATCCCATCATTTTGGGGGATTGGGATTTCAGTATATGAATTTGTGGGGGGACACAAGCATTCAGTTCATTGCACTGGGAAGAGGACGCTCTCCCAACTGGAGCTAGAGAAGCAATCTGGGAACTCGCTTCTTCCTAAACACGACTCATTTGGTTTGACTGTTCTAGTTTTTCCTTATTTTCCACTTTCAGACATACCTAGGACCACAGAACCTCAGGCCTCTGAAGGGGCGTTTCTACTGTTTTAAGGCTCCCTCCTGCTTGGAACTTAGCATTTTGAGGTCTGTCTTCTGTTTCTAAAATGTTGCTACTATTGTCTCTTCATATTTTCTTTACCAGTTTGTGCCATTTATGATCATTTCACTCTCATTCTAATGAACTTTAGGAAGACAGTAGAAAATCTGATTCCTGTCCATCATCTTTAACTGGAAGCATGACAATTAGATTATAGATAAGTGACAAAGTGATGATATAGAACATTGTATATATTCAAATGCACTCCTAATCTAGCTATATTTTTGAGAAATTGTTCTTTTCAGGTATTATGTAAAACCTTGTCAATTAGCAAGGAGAGCATGGAACAGATAAATGTTATTCTGTAGGTGTGTGGCTCTTTTTCTCCAGTCTCAAATTGGGGAAATTTATGAATCCAGATCCTAAGTTACTCCTCCTTTACCTACTGAAAGAAAAGGCCCTAAATTATTCATTGAGTTGCTAGGAATCAAGTCCTCCAAATACCATTTCCTATATCCACTCCTGAGATTAAAGGCAGGAAGACACAATAAGACCATGGTGTAAATGTAAATGTTCTCAGAAACAGACTCCTTTCTACACAGGTCATGGTCAAAGGACAAGGTTTCAGCAGTGATCTCCCCATCCAGTGAGAATAATCAGTAGAAAATGGTCATCCCTTCTGAGATTCCCCCAAGAATGGTGAGGGAGACACTACATGTTTTTAGTAATGTCATATTTTATTCTCTTTATCTTCTTCATTCAAAAGATACAGGAAATAAATAATAAATATTTTTATATTGAACAATTATAAAATTATGAGTACACATGAATTTTACTAACTTTTATTATAGGTCATAATAACAGTCCTTTGTAGAATGGTTAATATAATTCACTGGTTTGGACGTTCAAGGCATTAGTCATTTTTTTAAATGTTTAAAACTTTTGGATTCACATGCAACACTTGTACATTTTTATGGCGTACAGAGCAATATTTTGACATAAGGCATAAGGCAATCAAGCAAGGTGACTGGACTTCTCGTTTACTTACCAGCACATCCCCTCCAGTTGTGTACACAGTACATAACACATTCCTGTGAACTATAGTTGCCCCACTGTACTACAGAACACTGGAATGTGTTACTTCTGCCAGATTGTGATTTGCATCCATTATTTTATTAATTCATTTTAAATTTTTTTTTTGAAATTGATATTTTGACATCAGTCTTAAGTTTTGGAAAATAGGAAGAGTTTTGTCTTCCTGTGTCTTTGATTGTCTTTTTATTTTGGTTGTCTCTCTGAAAATTGTGTCCATGCCATTTCTTGCACCTAATGACCACTTTAGAATTTTTAAATTTATTTGAAAAGCAGAACGACAGAAACACACACACGCACACACACGTGTGCATGCACACACTCACATGGATCTATCCGCTGGTTTACTCCCTCAAGGTTCACAACAGCTGGTACTGGGCCAGGCCACAGCCAGGCACCAGGAGCTCAGTGCAGGTCTCCCTTTGGGTGCCAGGAACTCAAGTACTTGAGCCATCACCTACTGCCTCTGACCAGAGTGTGCATTAGAAGGAAACAGGGATCAAAAGACAGCCTGAACTTGAGTCTAGGCACTCCAGAATGAGATGTGGGCATCTCAAGAAACATTTTAAATGCTGCACCAAACATTTGCTATCTGATGCCACTTTTCATTACCCATCTTATTGGCTCTACTTCTTAGACAAGTCTCCAACCTATCTGGTCTGTGGTTACATTTTTCATACTTTTGACTGAAAAAACTCAGGAAAAATAGCATACACTTCTGAGTGTATAAAGCTACATTTATTATTTAAATTTATAATCTAAGGGTCCAAAAGGGAAAACTTCAAAAGCAAACTAAGTAGTCTTATTTCTAAATTTGAAAAATAGGGGGCGGAGTCAAGATGGCAGAATAGTGAGGACACGCACTAGCAGTCCGCGAAAAGATAGTTTAATAAAAGCAGAGTTACTGTAGCCTCAGGAAAAGTCTCAGGGAAAAAATGCAGAAGAAATTCTTCTGGACCCAGTGAATGAGACACAGAGGACCTAGGGGAATGTAAGTTTGCCAATGGCAAACTGTGCCACAGTGGGATGGGAGCCGCCTGTGGGATGGAGCCGGGCAGGACGGAGCCGGGCGGGACAGAACTGGGCGGAACAAAGTCGCCTTCGGAACGGAGCGCTTGAACGGGAGGTGAGACAAAGATCCCGAGACACTGGCGGGGGGAAACAGACCCCATGGGGGAGCCCGCACGGACACCAGCCTCTCTCTTCGCCCACCTTGCAAAGCCGATCTAGATAGACCACAGTGGGACGGCACGCGCCCACCTGCCCGCACTGAGGCAGGCAGAACCAAAAACCCGAGGCTGTATAAATCTGAGGGGGGACGTAAATCGGGGAACACACTGTGCACACAAACTCTGTTACCTTGACAACCTGAAGAAAGAGTGTGGAAAAAAAATGCCAAACAAAAATAGATACCGAGGTAGCAAGATCAAGGAAGATGCTATGATGACCCCAAATGGAAAAGACACCCCAAGTCAAGATTATGAAGATAACGAGATAGAAGAAATGCAAGAAGCAGATCTCAAAATATTGATAAGAACATTAAGAAGTTCTCAAAAAAAATTCTTGAACTGCAGAAATCTAATGGATAAGATAGAAAATCTCTCTCGCGAGAATGAAATTTTACGGAGGAATCAAAACGAAACGAAACAACTAGTAGAACAAGAAGCTACGAGAGTGACAAAAAATCTTAATGAATTGAAGAATTCAATAGATCAAGTGACAAGCAATCTTGAGGGCCTTAAAACCAGAATGGGTGAAGCAGAAGAGAGGATATCGGACCTAGAAGACAGAGAACAGAAGAGGAAACAGTCAAACCAAAGACAAGAAGAGGAAATTAGAAATCCAAAAAATATCATCAGGAATTTACAGGATACTATTAAAAAACCCAACATTCGGGTTTTAGGAGTTCCTGAAGGCATGGAGAGGGAGAAAGGATTAGAAGACCTTTTTAGTGAGATACTAGCAGAAAATTTCCCAGGTTTGGAGAAGGACAGAGAAATCCTTGTACAGGAAGCGCATAAAACCCCTAATAAGCATGACCAAAAGAGAACCTCACCATGACATGTTGTAATTTAACTCACCACAGTGAAACAAAAAGAAAAGATCCTAAAATGTGCAAGAGAGAAACATCAGAGGATCTCAGAGGATCTCCAATTAGACTCACAGCTGACTTCTCATCAGAAACCCTGCAAGCTAGGAGGGAATGGCAAGACATAGCCCAAGTACTAAGAGAGAAAAACTGTCAGCCCAGAATACTATATCCTGCAAAGCTCTCATTTGTGAATGAAGGTGAAATAAGGACCTTTCACAGCAAACGGAAACTGAGAGAATTTGTCGCCACGTGTCCAGCCCTACAAAAGATACTTAAAGATGTGCTACACACAGAAACACAGAAACACGGTTCTCAACTTGAAAGAAGCTAAAAAAAGGAAACCTCGCAGCAAAAGATCATATGAAACTCAAAGCATATATAAGAAACTATCTTTGGCAAATGGCAGGGCAAAGTTACAACTTATCAATAGTCACATTGAACATGAATGGCCTGAACTGTCCAGTCAAAAGACACTGATTGGAAGCCTGGATTAGGGAACAAAACCCATCTATTTGCTGCTTACAAGAAACACAATTTCTAACAAAGATCCATACAGATTGAAAGTGAAAGGCTGGAAAAAAGTATACCATGTCAGCAGAAATGAAAAAAAAAAAAGCGGGCGTAGCCATCCTAATATCAGATAATATAAATTTTACCACAAAAACTATTAGAAGAGACAAAAAGGGACACTATATAATGATTAAGGGATCCATCCAACAAGAAGATGTAACGATTATGAATGTGTATGCACCTAATTACAGGGCACTGGTTTATTTAAAAGACTTGTTAAGGTACTTAAAAGGAGACTTAGACCCCAATACAATAGCACTAGGGGACTTCAATATCCCACTCTCAGAGATAGACAGATCACCAAGACAGAGGATCAACAAGGAGACAGAAAATTTAAATGACACTATAGCCCAAATGGACCTAACAGATATCTACAGAACTTTTCATCCTACAGAGAAACAATTTACATTCTTCTCAGCAGTACATGGAACCTTCTCTAGGATAGACCACATACTAGGCCATAAAGCAAGTCTC
>CM027399.1:49751194-49799782 GCA_015711505.1 Sylvilagus bachmani | reverse complement strand
AGGGAAAATATGGGGGGAAACCCATTGTAACCCATAAGTCGTACCTTGGAAATTTATATCCTAAATAAAAGAAAAAAAAAAGTGGAAGTTAAATGACCTTATTTTCCTGTCTGGCTTGCTCAAGTTAAAACAAAAGAGCCATCAGAAGGGTGGGATACCTAATTTGTTTCTTGATAAGTAGGGAGCTCAAAAGGATGGGATTACCACTCCTTTGCTATTCTAATGGTAAAACTGGAAGAGAGGGAGGGGCAAAAGACCAGTTGGAAGACAAGGGCTAGAGAGTGAAAGTGTGGAAACAGCCATTCCCAAACTTGCCAGAGGATCATTGATAAGACAGGGAGAGTAGACTTTGGATCAGGCCTGATTCTAAGATAAAGTTGAATTCCTGGGTGGGAGGGCAAGGTACAGTGAGCCAAGATAGTGAAAAGTCGGGTCCACAAACATAGAAGGTAGAGGTTTTGGCTTAGGCCCTTGACCTCTGGTGGAAACTTTGGAGGCCAATAGGACCTGGGCCAGAGAGCAGAAGGTACAGATAGAAGGTTTAGATCAAAGATAGAAAGCTTGAGCATATGAGATCTCCTTCCATTTTCCCAAATGCTCACAGAAGTGATAAAGATCTTGAATGATATCAGGTCAAACCACTCTGACTTTGGGCCCATCCCAGGGCCAAATGTGCCACCATGGAGGGGCCACTTTGATTGTCTCTTAAGGTCATACATGGGCCATGCTCAATTACAGAGAAAGATGAAGCATCAACGTTTGTGGGCTGGAGCCAATTTGAGAGGGACCATGTTACTTAGGAGGCTTCCAAGAGGAGACTTGGTTGGAATGTGGGAAGAGAAAATTCCCATTGCAACCTGTGGAGTCAGATCAGTAGATAGCAAGTGTCCTTGAATCCCAGCTGTCTGATGAGAAGATATGGGAGCAGAGGGTGGGGTTGTCAGCCAAGTGCCCACTGGAGCTGAGGGATTATTCTGTAGAAGGGAAACAGGAAGTTGAGCTGTCACCCACACCCACTGTTGTCTGGACACAGAGTCCATAAGAAGTAGGCCGGCATACAGGTTAAAATTGGTCAGATTTGTGAACTGGAAGACCACGCCCCTGTGTGCCTGCAGGCGGTGACACGCCACAGCTCCGGAGCTTGCTCAGCCTGCTGCAGCTTGCTCAGAGCATGCATGGGCTCAGGCTGCGGTCTCTGGGGTCGAACCTGCCCACAGGCAGCACGTGACCCGCCACAGCCCAGGGGAGGGCACGACCCCTGCTGAGCTCCATAAGGCCGGTTTGACCAGCAGTGGCTCACAGAGGTGCAAACTAGTCATGTTTTGCTGGTAGTTTCAAGAAGGGAAGACACTAATTGAGTTTCTTTAGTAGTTTTGGCTTTAAGGAATTTTTTCTCTTGGGTGATGTTGCTAGTGCAAAGAGATATTAGTGTGTTTCAAAAACAATTTACCTGCCTTTTAGGGCTAAGTCTTAACTAGTATCAGTGGCTAAAAAGTTTGAAACATCTCATTCCTGGGCAGTAGCAAATAAGCTTTCAAATGCTAATTTCAAGTTCATGAATTGATTTGGTTGCTTGGAAACGTGTGGTTCAAATGTTAATTTCAAGTTGGTGAATTGATTTTGGTTGCTTAGGAACGTGTGAGCATCAGGGAGGAGTTTTAAACATGGCTGATGCACTACTTCCTGACAGAATTTGGGAGTTCCACCCCAAGATGGCGACCCACTATAGGAACTTCTGCCCTCACAGGCAGAAGGGCAACAGACTCCGCCCCAAGATGGCGGCCCCCATGGCCCACCATGTGCTATATGCCTGGTTAATAGAGCCATATCTTTTAAGCCATTTTATTATAGGATTTATAGTGTATTATATATGTGTGTGTGTGCGGTATGCTTGGTTTATAGAGCCGTATCTTTTAATCCATTTTATTATATGATTTATAGTACATATACATGTGGTATATATATATGCATAAGTATAGGATATATATATATGTATATATATATATGCGTGTATGTGTGCATAGCAGCATGCCTGGTTAATAGAGTTGTATATTTTAAGTCTTTATTATATGGTTTATATTGTATTATATATATATATATATATCTGTGGCATAGATATATATATGTGTATGTGTGACATGCCTGCTTAATACAAATCATTATGATTTATATTGTGTTGTATATATATGATATATATATACATAGTATAGGTGTGATATATATGTGTGCTACAGGCCTGGTCAATAGAGCTGCGTATTTTAAGTCATTTTTATTACGTGATTTATAGTGTATTTTATATGTATATGTATAGTATATATAAATATATATATACACAGCATGGGGCAGAGTGTATATATATATATATGCTACATGTCTGGTTAATAGAGATATATATTTCAGATGATTTATATTGTATTGTATATATAGTACATATATGATATATATATATATATATATACAGCATAGGTGTTGTGCATGTGTATATACATCTACATGCCTGATTAATAGATATGTATTCTAGATTGTATTATGATTTATAATGTGTTATGTATATATGTAGTATATATATATACACGACATAGGTGTTGCATGTATATGTATATACACATGCTATAATGCCTGGTGGATATATATATATATATTTCAGATCATATTATGATTTATATTGTGATAGCTATTATATATATCTCATATGTGAGGGGTAGGTATTTGTGTATACATGCTATATACATAGTTAATATAGTTAATATAGCTAGTTAATATAGACATGTATTCTAGATTATATTTTGATTTATGTTGTATTGTGCATATACATGTTTAGTGTGTACGTATATACACATACTATTATGATTTATTGTATGGTATATGGTATGTGTGTATACAGCATAAGTGTAGTGTGTATATATATACAATATATGTATGGCAAGTGTGGTGTGTATATATGCTACATGCCTGGTTAATAGGGATATAAAGCATAGGTGTGGTGTGTATATGTATATACACATGCTGCAATGCTTGGTTAATATATATATATATTTTAAATCATTATGATTTATATTGTATATATATATATACAGTATATATACAGCATAGGTGTAGTGGGTATAGGTATATACACATGGTACTATGATTGGTGGATGGAGATACATATTAGATCATATTATGATTTAAATTGTAATAGCTGTAATATATAATACATATAGCATAGGTGGGGTATTTGTGTATATACATACATAGTTAATATAGTTAATATAGCTATGTGTTCTAGACAATATTATGATTTATATCATATTGTGTATATATACATAGTATATATATATATATATCGTATGTGTAGTGTGTATGCATATACACATGCTACATTCCTGGTTAATAATGATATATAGTTCAAATAATATATATATATTATGTATATACACATGCTACATGCCTTGTCAATAGATATATATTTCAGATAATATTAGTATAATTTACATTGTATTTTATATTTAGTATATGTATAGCCTATGTATGGGTATGTATGTGTATAAATATATGCTACATGTATAGGTAATATAGCTAGTTAATATCACTAGATATTCTAGGTAATATAATGATTAATATTGTTTTTTTGCATATATATAGTTTATATATATATAGCCTGTGTATGAGGTGTATGTATATATATAAATGCTGCATGCCTGGTTAATAGAGCTATGCATTTCAAATCATCATGATTTATATATCACATATGTAGGGTATATCTGTGTAGGTACATACTATATATAGGTGTTTTATATATATAACCTACACATAACATGTATGTATGTGTTATATATCATTTTAATTATATGGCAGCATTAAGTCATGTTATTCACTTTTTTTAAAATTTTCGTTCCTGAAGCAGAATAAGCATACATAGCTGGTTTGTTATTTTCGACTTGACGGTTATCTTCCTTGTTTGTTATTTTCATTCTGAGGTGGTATTAGCATGGCTAGTCGTTTGTTATTTTCATCCTCAGACGGTTATCTTCCATGTTTGTTATTTTCGTTCTGAGGCGATATCAGCATGGTTAGGTGTTTGTTATTTTCATCCTCAGATGGTTCTCCTCCTTTGTTTGTTATTTTCGTTCTGAGGTGGTATTAGCATGATTAGGTGTTATTTTGTCTTCAGGACGTTTTTTTTTTTAACTTTTTTTTTTACTTTAGTTTCTGAGGCAGAATTATAACAGTCTGAAATGACTTTTTCTCAGAATGGGTGGTTTTTATCTCCTTGATGTAATATATATAATAGACCCCATAACAGGCATAGTAGCACTAAAATGCTGGATTACAGGTTAAGGTAAATGATCAGAAATATAACTAGGCCAAGGCTTAGCCATGTTCACCTTTTGTCCCCAGGTTCCAAAGTAATTTAAGTATGGGCAGTTCTATATCTGCTCTTTTGGAGACTCCCTAGAAGATCCACACTTAATAATTGGGATACCCTTCAGCTGTATCTGATTAAGGAATTGTAGCTAATACAGTATATCCATGTAAAATACTTAAAAATAATAACGCTCTCAAAGAGCTGTGTCTGTTTTTATTTTCTCAGGTCCTACAGAGAGACTGTAAAGTGATATAGCTCTGCATGCATTCTTACGAAGTTACTTCTAAGGGTACAGTTAAAAATTGCTATGGGATCTCAAATCCCCTTTGGGCTAGATGGTAATGTTAACATCCTAAGTTTTAAAGTGATCATATAGGCGGGATTAAGTGTTAGAGTGATCATGTCAATAGAATTAAGTGTAATAAAGTGTAATAAAGCCAAAGAGAAATAAATGCTCCAACATGGGAAGCAGTCTATACAGCGGACTCATAGAGTGGCAATGGCTTTGAGTAGCACTCAGTGACCTCAAGATCAGCCCTAAAGGCATTCTGGTCTGGCTGGAAAGCCCAGAAGAGCATTTCAGGCATGGAAAGCCAGGATACTTGTGCAGAAGGTCTCTACATGGAGAAACTCCCTGGGTGAGATCCCAGTGGAGAAGAGTGGCCATTGAAGGATGGACTTTTCTCCAGAGGGAGGAGAAAACTTCCATTTGCGTATGGCCTTGTCTGAATACTGAGGGAGTCTGTGGAACTCAGAAGGCTTCCATGGCCTAGGCAGCTCATGTCAAGAACCTTGGGTGATCACTGAAGTCACATGTAAGAGTGTTAATCCCATGTAGGATATCTTCTCAAAAGAGCTACAGTAGTAAATTTAATGGAAAGACTTAATCCCAAAGGTTTGCTTTGCTCTATTGTATGATAGTATACATCGTAAGTCTAGCTATGTCTAAGTGTCAGATTCCATTGCCTGTGTTTTTAGATATTTAATGTTTTAACACAGGGTCAGATATTTAAAGGCAGCCGAGGAGATTTCTGAGAATGGCAAAGTTCTATGGACTTTGGATTCCAAGATTTGGATTCCAGGCTTTTGTGTATAGTTTTAAAGATGCCCTGATGCAGTCTCCATGCTGAAAAGGGTAGCTGCAAAAGTTGGTCCAGAGAACTAAGGAGCTTCTAAGTAAAAGCTCCAGTATTGGGAATTACTGATGACAGGATTCTATGGAACTTGAATTCCAGGATTTGGATTCCAAACTTTTGTATATAGTTTTAAAGAGGCCCTGATGCAGACTCCGTACTGAAAAGGGTAGCTACAAGAGTTATGGATTCCAGCATCTGGATTCCAAGCCTTGTGTTTGCTTAAAAGCCTCTGAAACAGACATTGTGCTGGACAGAGGAGCTGCAAAGGTGTTCCAAGTATTCGAGGAGTTTTTGACAAAAACTCCAACATTAGAAATTCCTGAGCAAGCCATTCATAAGAAGATCCTCTTCAAATCAGTTTCAGCTTAGATAAAAGAGACCTGACCAGGTGCTAGTAAACATGACTACTTCTGTAAAATTACTACTAAACTTCTACCTCTTAAGTCTTCACAGGTGAATGTGAAAGACATTCCTGACTGTTCCTATAAGCCAATCAGAAACCTTAAAATTCGACTTCTGGGAGTAACTGACTATTCAGGGACAAAGACCTTGGCAATGATCAATACTGCTTCAACCCACAAAGCAAATTTGTTAGACAGGATAGACAGAGACTTACAGACACTGGATAGGCAGGGCCTGCACTACACACCTCATGAGCAGGAAGCAGTTACAGAAGAGATGATTCAACGGCCATCAACTCCCCTTAGGATTGAAGGGATGGAGTCTCTGAGGGGGGAATGAACTAGGCAGATGTAGACCTAACCTACAAGATAAACCTCTGAAAAATCCAGATGCTGAATGGTTCACTGGTGGCAGCAGCTACCTGAAGGAAGGAGTTAGAAAGGCAGATGATGGAAGCCCAAGCACTACCACACAATACTTCAGCCAAAAGGCAGAGCTTATTGCATTGACTAGGGCTTTACAACTGGGAAAAGGTCAGTGAGTTTAGATAGATAGATAGATAGATAGATAGATAGATAGAGTCCAGATATGCTTTCCTTATGTTACATGCACACACAGCAATCTAGAAAGAGAGGGGCTTACTGACCCCTGTTAAATATGGAAAAGAGATATTGGCTCAATTTCAGGCAGTACTGGAGCCTTTAGAAGTGGCCGTCATCCACTGCAAGGGACACCAGAAGGGAGATAATTATATTAACCAGGGAAATGCATTAGCAGATAGAGCAGCTACACAGGAAAGTTTGGAAATGGCCCTTATACGTCAATCTGTGGAAGCAGCTAAGGAATCTCACTATATGAAACCTGAGAATGAATGGACCCAACAGTGAGGTTATACTAAAAATGGATAGTGCATGCTAAATCACAGAATTATGCTACCAATGGCCACTTAATGGAAAATTATGTGACTCTACCCACTTGGGAAGAGATGCCTTAGTACAACTGGACTCCCAAACTTTTGGAGGAAAGGGACCAAATATGGTCATAATGGAAATGACTTGCTCTTGGCCTCTATGTTTACAGAATAACCCTCACCATGTAAGGCCACCTTCCCTGTTGACTCCTGTGCAGAGGAGGGGAACATAAACGGGTGTAGATTGGCAGGTTGATTTTACCAATATGCCCCCAACAAGCAATTATAGGTACCTTCTAGTCTTTATTGTTACTTTTACAGGATGGATAGAGGCCTTTTTGACCTGAACGGAGAAAGCACACGAAGTGCTTAAAGCCTTGTTGAAAGACATTGTGCCATGTGTTGGACTCCCATGGTCACTCCAGAGTGACAATGGATCTTCATTTGTATCTAAAATAACCCAGCAGAACCCAGCAGCTTCTGAGAATAATGATGACCATGCAGGAGACACTGAGAATGCCCGTGACTGAAAGAGCTCTGGCTCATGAAGTGAACTCATTAGATGAGATAGGCAGAGACTTCCAGACCAAGAACAGGCAGGGTCTGTGCCCCTAATCAGCAGGAAGTAGCTACAGAAGATGGAGACTCGGCGCCCATCAACATCCCCTTAAGATTAAGGTCTGGAGTTTCTGAGGGGGGAATGAAGTAGGCAGGCATACAGGTTAAAATTGGTCAGATTTGTGAACTGGAAGACCATGCCCCTGTGTGACCTCATGCCCCTACCTGATGCCTTTGCCATGCCCCTGTGTGGCCTCATTCCCCTACCTGGCCACACCGGGGTGCCCACCAGCCAATCAGGTTAATTAACCACTCCCCTTTGGAGTGGGTTAAAAGTCTAGGGCACAGTGTGCTCGGTCTGCTTTTCTGGCCCTGCTCTTCTTCCCTGGCCTCTTGCCAGGACAGGGCTTGCTGCACCTCCAGGGCGCATGGCCTTCGGGCCATGTGCTCTAGGCTTCCTGGCCTAGATGCTCATCCACGTGGCTGGTTCCTGGTGCTCTGTATGAACCCCCATTCACTTCTCTCTCCTAAATACTCTCTTATGCACCTTTCTTACTAAATAAAAGCTTAAAACGTACCATGCTGCTTCCTTTATCTGTGCCGGTATTTAGAATTCTTCTCTAAATACTAGGCAAGAACCCTCTTGGGATTATTGATATCGGGGATTTAGTAATAAGCCCGTGGTGAAATCGTAAGGCACCCCAAATTCCAGTAGCGCATGTGGCACCCAGGATAGCATTTCTAGGGAACTCTAAGGGGCCATATTTCGGGGTAAATGTTAAGGGGTCTTTTCCGATTTCACATAGAGACTAAAAGCCTTTAGAAGCTGTGGTTGGTGCCTAGTACTAGGACTTTCAGACAAGCAGATGAAAGTAGAATCACAAGTTGAAGTAGAAGTCCCTGTGAGAATTTCCCATTCCATGAGTTACCTCAGAATTTGGAAGGCTGGTGTGTGGTTGAAGATCACGGAGCATTCAGTGGTGTAGAAAGAGTTCTGAGGATGTGTTCTGTGACTGGCAGAAATCTGGGACCCCAGAGCAGCTCAGAGATCCCTGAAGGGAGAGCAAAGTCACTGGGGGAGCTTGGATCCAAGTCATGGCCACCACAAAACATACCAAACACCAGAATAAGGGAAAGAGTTTATTGGGGGAAACCCAACAGACTGGAGGGAAGGGGCAAAGAAGGAAAAGAGGGAGAAGAGTATAGGAGAAAGATCAAGAGAGAGATAGGTGAGGAGGCAGAAAGAAGGAGAGAGAGAGGGAGGAGAGAAAGAGAGGAGAGAAGAGAGCATCAGTGTTTTATAAATTAACAAGGCAATGATTTCCAGGAGATACCTTTTACTAAAAGTTTTCAGACTCCTTCCCTGAAGGAGTAGCTGTAGCAAACTGCATTTTCAACAAATGCCTCTTGTGATTCTTATAATCAAAGCTTATTTATTGCTGTATTTAGGTTTAACTGACAACTTGTTGATGATATTTAAAGTCATCATCACCTCAAGTGTACCTTTTAGGTCAGGATTACAAAATGTAAAGTGAATGCAGATTCTTCAATACTAAATGACACTCTAGTTCTCAGAAATTGAGTGAGTTGGGATAGGCAGCCTGGCATACAGAAGAAATCACTGTCTATTATGCCAGCATCCAGAATGGGCACTGTTTCCTGTCCAGCTGCTTCACTTTTGATCTAGCTCCCTGCTAATGCCCTGTGAAAAGCAGCAGAGGATGACCAAAGTACTTGGGTCCCTGCCATCCACACAGAAGACCTGGAAGAAACTCCCAGCTCCTGACTACTACCTGGTCCAGCCCTCGCTGCTGCAGCCATCTGGGAAGTGAACAAGTGGATGGAAGATTCCTCTCTGTAACTCTGACTTTCAAAACAAATACATAAATCTTAAAAAAAAAGAATTAGTTGAGTAATGTGTTACAAAAAAGGTAAAGCTATCTCAGGGAAATTGATACTGCATAAGTTATTAAAATCAGATGCAGAACGTTTTATGAGATTAAAAATTCATAAAATGGGGCCGGTGCCATGGTGCAGTAGGTTAATCCTCCACCTGCAGCACCGGCATCCCATATGGTTGCCGGTTCTAGTCCCTCCACTTCCAATCCAGCTCTCTGCTATGGCATGGGAGAGCAGTAGAAGATGGCCTAAGTCCTTGGGCCCTTGCACTCACATGGGAGACTTGGATGAAGTGCCCGGCTCCTGGCTTTGGATCAGTGTAACTCTGGCCATTGTGGCCATTTGGAGAGTGAACCAATGGAAGGAAGACCTTTCTCTCTGTCTCTACCTCTCACTGTCTGTAACTCTCTCTCTCAAATAAAATAAATAAAATCTTTAAAAAAATTTATGAAATATTTAATGGCTGTTTTAACAGTGTATATCAGCTACTCGTAATTCATATGTTACATAGCCATAGAAATTTGCCTCATAAAATGTGGGATTCAGATGAAGAGATGCAACACAGCAGCCTCCATCCGAAGAGCATGCCTGGGATAGCTCTTGGCCAGCACTGTTTATTTATTTTTTATTTTATTTTATTTTTGTTGACAGGCAGAGCTAGACAGTGAGAGAGAGAGAGAGACAGAGAGAAAGGTCTTCCTTTTTCTGTTGATTCACCCCTAAGTGGCTGCTATGGCCAGTGTGATGTGGCTGGTGTGCTGCACCAATCCGAAGCCAGGAGCCAGGTGCTTTCCCCTGGTCTCCCATGCGAGTGCAGGGCCCAAGGACCTGGACCATTCTCCTCTTCACTCCTAGGCCACAGCAGAGAGCTGGATTGGAAGAGGAGCAACCAGGACAGAATCCGGCACCCCATCCGGGGCTAGAATCTGGGGTACCAGTGCTGCAGGCCAAGGATTAGCCTAGTGAGCCTGCGGCACCAGGCCAGCACTTTTTATTAGAAGGTACAAGCAATTCTACACGCTAGCAAGCATGTAGGCATAGCAACACATTAACCAAAGCCCATTATATGAACAGGAAAAACCAAGCACTATGTTCCAAGAGGAAAGACAGCAAGCTGATCCCTATCATGCAGTACCAGGATCCAAAATCTTGTTTACAATCTTGAGCTCCCGGAACCAGTATTTACTATTAGTTACAGATTATCCACCATGCTGCTTTCTGTAGCTGTATTTGTTGGGAAGGTGTGCCCTCACCCAGCCTGCATAGGCAGAGACAGAACTGCAGCCATGCCCTATTCCAGGGTAGTGTGCTCTCCAGAGAACATTTAGGCAGTATCCTCTACAATCTAGTTAATTGATGCTAGAGGCTGGTTCTGTGGTGTAGTATGCTAAGTCTCCACTTGCGGTGCCGGCATCCCATATAGGTGCTGCTAGTTCAAGTCCTGGTTGTTCCTCTTCTGATCCAGCTCTCTGCTATGGCATGGGAGAGCAGTAGAAGATGGCCCAAGTGCTTGTGCCCCTGCACCTGCGTAGGAGACCTGGAAGGAACTCTTGGCTCCTGGCTTCAGATTGTCTCAGTTCCGCTGTTGTGGCCACTTGGGGAGTGAACCAGATAATGGAAAACCTTTCTTTCTGTCTCTTGTTCTCTTTGTCTGTAACTCTTATCTTTCAAATAAAAAAAATCTTTAAAAGAATAAAAACAATGCTAATACTTAAAAAGGCATGTAAGAATTTTTTTCTCTGATTTTGCATCCTCTAAAGTAAACGGTAAATGAACTTAGCATTTAAATCAAGTGAATATCTAGCAGGAGAATTCCCTTTAGGTCTGAAATATTTCTAAGGTCTTGTGCTGTGGTGCAGCAGCCTAAGCCTCTGCCTGCAGTGCCAGTATCCCATATAGGCACTGGTGTGGGTCCCGGATGCTCCACTTCTAATTCAGCTCTCTGCTATGGTCTGGGAAAGCAGTGAAAGAGGACCCATGCCCTTGGGCCTCTTCACCCGCATGGGAGATCCGAAAGAAGCTGTTGGCTCTTGGCTTCGGAATGGCACAGCTCTGGCCATTGCGGCCAACTGGGGAGTGAACCAGCAGATGGATACCTCCCTCTCTCTCTCTGCCTCTCCTTCTCTTTCTGTGTAACTCTGACTTTCAAATAAATGAATACATAAATAAATAAATCTTTAAAAAATAAAATAATTCTAGTGACATGGGTATTTAAATCTCTCTAAGTAATATGCTTTGGTATTTTTGTTGGCTTTCTTTCAGAACAAATAAAAATTCCTTTTTAAGATTCTCGATCCATCATAATCTCAGAAGCTGCTAACTGGATTATCATGTCCTAGAGAAAGATATTTCAACTTTCTAGATTTAAATTTATGATGGAGCAGAAAATAATATTTATAATACAGTATTGTTATAATCTACTAATGAACATACAGCTCTAAAATGGAATATTATTATATAATAATTTAATTGCTGTTTATTTCATTGTATTTGAAAGACAGAGACAAAGAGAGATACTTTATCTGTTGATTCACTTCCTAAATGCCTGCAACAATCAGAGCTGGGTAGCCCAAACCTGGGAACGAGGAATTCCATTTGGATTTCCCTTGTGGGTGACGGGGACCCAAGTACTTGAGACATCGCCTCTGCCTCTCAGGGAATTGGAGTTGAAAAGAAGTAGGTACTCCAACCAGGCATTCTGATACAGGATGTGGGCAACCCAACTTGCTTCAACCAATGAGCCCAATATTCTTCCCAATAGCATAAATGCAGGCCAGTATTGTAGCACAGAGAGTGAAGCTGTCACTTGTTATGCCAGTATCCCATATGGGAGGGCTGGTTCAACTCTGAGCTATTCTGCTTAAGATTCAACTTCTGTTATTGCACTTGGGGAGGCAGCAATGATGGTCAAAGAACTTGGGACCCTGCTATCCATGTGGGAGACTCTGAGGGAATTCCTGGCTCCAGGCTTCAGCTCCTGGCCATTGAAGTCATTTGGGGAATGAACCAGCAGATGAAAATCTCTCTGTCTCTCTTTCTCTATGACTCTGCCTTCAAACAAATGAATAAGTTAAAACAAAATAAAATTCTAAAGTAATGGTACCATCTCAAAAATAAAATAAAAAAAATAAAGAACATTAAATGGAATGCCTTTTTTCTTTTTTAAGATGAGGACGTTGAAACCTAAGTTCACCCCGACCCTGTTGAAGCTGGTGCAAAACCCGGAGCATATAACTTGTGGAGCTCTACACCATCAGAAATACACTAACCTACCTGAAGGACTTGTATAACTGATCCTCTGGCAATATAAAGTGAACAATCCAATCAATCAGTGAACAGGGATATACAGTTGATTATAAACTTCAGACTCACATGAAAAGCTTTACTTATAAAGCAATCCTTCACCAAAACGTAACACTAAGAACTATGTCAACAAAAATGGAAGATTTTGTGAAGGTGGTGATCAACCAAGATTTCAAGATGAAAGGCTATAAACAGTATTAGTGTACAAATTAAGCTGTGTTTTCAGATGTGATTGGACTACTGCGAGGCATTATCATTAAGGACTCCCAAGTCAGTGATGATTTCACATTGTAACACACTGGAATGATGGCTATTGGCAGTTTCTGTGTGCTTTGGCAGGTTATTTTTTAGATTCATTTATTTATTTGAAAATCAGAATTACCAGAAGAGAAGAAAAAGAGAGAGAGAGAGATCTTCCATCTTCCATCTGCTGGTTGATGCCTCAAATGGCCACAATGGCCAGGGCTGAGCCAGGTCAATGCCAGGAGCCAGGAGTTTCTTTTGGGTCTCCCACATGGTTGCAGGGGTCCAAGCACTTGCACCACCTTCTGCTGCTTTCCTGGTTCATTAGCAGGGAGCTGGATAGGAAATGGAGCAGCTGCACCTGAACCAGCACTTGTAGGAGATGCGGGTGTTTCAGGAAGCAGTTTAACCCTTTACACCATATCATCGGCCCTTGGAGCAGATTTTTAAATTATTTGTATTTGATATATCCTAAAAAAGTAAATGTTTGACATTTGCTGCCTAACTGGGTCACTTGGCCTGTCAGTGTGGAGGCTATCAATCCTTACTATGGTTTGTTGTCTTTCCTGTCACTGTTTTAACAACCTTTATACTTTAGTGAGTACATACCACAGTATTTCCAATGCCACCTAGAGTTTCTCTCCTTTTAAACCAATTTGAAAATGAGATTTGCAGGCCGGTGCCGTGGCTCATTAGGCTAATCCTCTGCCTGCAGCACCAGCACACCGGGTTCTAGTCCCAGTTGTGAGACTGGTTGCCCCTCTTCCAGTCCAGCTCTCTGCTGTGACCCAGGAATGCAGTGGACGATGGCCCAAGTCCTTGGGCCCTGCACCTGCATGGGAGACCAGGAGAAGCACCTGGCTCCTGGCTTCGGATTGGTGCAGGGCTGGCCATGGCAGCCATTTGGAGAGTGAAGCAACAGAAAAAGGAAGACCTTTCTCTCTGACTCTTTCTCTTTCTCACTGCCTATAACTCTACCTGTCAAATAAATAAATAATAATAAAAAAAGAAGAACAATATGAAAATGGAAACCAACTTTATTCCCTGCCCCTGTGCTAAACAGACTTTTACGTCTGTTAAACAATGCTGAAGGCGTTGTGAACTGGATCCATGAAATATCTGCTCCCAAAAAACAGCACTGCACAGATTAAATGACCTTAATTACTAAGACAAAGGTGTTTATTCATGAAAGTTCATGCCTATCTGGACCCTGTGCTTCAAGGTTTTCCACAAGGTTGCCATGTAACTGTCACTCATGTCTGCAGTCTAATTTCAAGGTCGATCAAAAGCTGGATCCGTTTCCATGCTCAAGTGGTATTTGGAAGGATTTAGTTCTTTTGTGTTTTAACAGACTAGGACCTTCAGTTTCTTGCCACGTGGGCTTCTCCATATGGCAACTTACTTGATCAGGTTCAGCAAAGAAGAGAGGTGATAAAGGGAGTGCTGGCAAGATGGGAGTTAACAATGTTGGGTAATGCCATTGCCATCTTATAATGGCTAACAGCAAGTCAGAGATCCTGTCTACATTCAAGGGGAGGGGATTATCCACAGGTGTGACAACTTCGAGGTGGAGATAATTTGGGTCATCTTGGGGTCAGTCTGATGTGGGTACCTTAATGAATTCTTTTCTGGAATGAACAAGGAATTGAGTGTGGCTAAGGCTGTAGTTGGTAAGGAAGCAGCTCTGACATCAGCCAGGAAAGCTTGCAATGTGTCATTGTTTGCTTTCACAAATGGTCATGTTTTTGTCTGTGTTGATGTGATTAGAGAGTGGCCTTGTTTTGGCTTTCATCTATTAAGTCATAGATGTTGCTGGCATCTATGACATTGTTTAAGGCCGATGTCAGATGAAATTGTTTACCTTTAATAAAAGAACAAGAAACAAAGCCACAATTTTAGCAAGATTAGCTTTGAGCTGTCAGAAACTGCTTTTCTCCTTTTCATAAGATATACATTAGGACACATACTAGAGGAATAGCAAATCTTGAAAAATAAGAAAGGAACATACATGTCAAATCATAATGCATTTTCTAGACAAGTAAGACTAATTATTGAAGTCTACTCTGATAGTTACTATGGATCTGAAAGGTCCCTTCAAAATTCTATTGTATAAAGTTCAGAGATTATTATCTATAAATTTATAAAAACTATCATTATTAATGAATATTATTTTATTTCATAATGTAATGAACACCCTTTAAGTTATTTTCATTTGGTTTTCTGAAGTCTTAGATTGGAAGATAATGAAGATATTTGGAACAGAATATCCTTACATTATAAGTAACTCAGGATTCTACTGCCCAAAGCTGGTATAATAGGAAACTCAACAAGCCTTTTTTCCTTAGGAGACTTAGAAAAAGTTGCAAATGGGTTTGTAAGTGAATGAAACATGTGATGATTTGAATATAATCAAATAAGTGATTTAATGATAACAAATGGTGATACCAGGATAACGAATTTAAATGGAAAGACTAAAACAATTGTTATCAAAGGGCCTGAGGAAAGTGATTTTGATTAGGTTAAGAATTTCCATCTATTGTGTGGCGGAATCAGCTGATGAAATTTTGTTGGTTTTCACCAAGCATAGCTATACATGTGGAAAGGAGTCCCTGTGGAATCAATCATCATGATATCAAACAATAATCATTGCTCCCCTAGGAAAATCATGCTGAGAGAATGTGATGACAGCAGTAATACTATTCTTGCTACCTGATGAAAATGGCAGGACATCCATGGTCAAGAAGTCAAGAATGGCCGGTGCCACGGTTCAATAGCCTAATCCTCTGTCTGCGGTGCCGGCACACCGGATTCTAGTCCTGGTCAGGGTGCTGGATTCTGTCCCAGTTGCCCCTCTTCCAGGCCAGCTCTCTGCTGTGGCCTTGGAGTGCAGTGGAGGATGGCCCAAGTGCTTGGGCCCTGCACCCCATGGGAGACCAGGAGAAGCACCTGGCTCCTGTCTTCAGATAGGGGTGGTACGCCGGCCGCAGTGCACCGGCCGCAGCAGCCATTGGAGGGTGAACCAATGGCAAAAGGAAGACCTTTCTCTCTGTCTCTCTCTCTTTCTCTCACTGTCCACTCTGCCTGTCAAAAAAAAAGTCAAGAATTATTTTCCAGTAGATTGTCTCTCCTAAGACCCTAAGAACATTTGCTATTGATACCAAAGCTGTGTCCTTGGGTTTTTGACTACTTAATCTGCTCCAAACTAATTCTCCTACCAAAAAAAAAAATCTTTTGATTTCTCTTTTTTTTTTTTTTTTTAGACAGGCAGAGTGGACAGTTAGAGAGAGAGAGAGAGAGACAGAGAGAAAGGTCTTCCTTTGCCGTTGGTTCACCCTCCAATGGCTGCTGCGGCCGGTGCACTGCGGCCGCTGCACCACCCCTATCTGAAGGCAGGAGCCAGGTGCTTCTCCTGGTCTCCCATGGGGTGCAGGGCCCAAGCACTTGGGCCATCCTCCACTGCACTCCCAGGCCATAGCAGAGAGCTGGCCTGGAAGAGGGGTCACTGGGACAGAATCCGGTGCCCTGACCAGGACTAGAACCCGGTGTGCCGATGCCGCAAGGCGGAGAATTACCCTATTGAGCTGTGGGCCGGCCTAGATCTTTGTATTTCTTGCTCACTAACCAGATTCTTCTTTATTGATTTCTTTCTCACATCATACATATAATAGCCTGCTCAGGAGCCTTTGAAAGTAGCGTTCTTACCTGACATTGGGTTTTCTGTCCTTTTTTTGTCTGGTTGCCCTTAAGTTCTTAGCATGTTAACATCTGCCTTGAAAACTTTACTGCTATCATCCCACAGTCCAATAAGTATTGTGTTGCTGTAATTTATAGTACCTTTTTAAAAACGTTTTTTTAAAAGATTTATGAATTTGTTTGAGAGGCAGAATTACAGGCAGAGGGAAGGAGAGACGGAAAAGTCTTCCATCCTCTGGTTCACTCTCCAAATGGCTGCAATAGTCAGAGCTGAACCAATGTGAAGCCTGGAGCCAGGATCTTCTTCTTGGTCTCCCAAGTGGGTGCAGGTACCCAAGCACTTCGGCCATCTTCTACTGCATTCCCAGGCCATAGCAGAGAGCTGGATCAGAAGAGGAGCATCCGGGACATGAACTGGTGCCCATGTGGAATTCCAGAGCTGCAGATGGAGGCTTAGTCTATATGCTACAGCCAGCCTCCCGTTTTTAAAAACTTACTGTACTTTCATCATTGAATTACCGATCTCTGTCTGCTAAGGAAAGTATTCAAAACCTGTGTGAAATAAAAGCTACAAGAGGCCATTGTTTTGAGCTAAACTCCTGCACCGGGCCCCAACAGACTTGACAAAAAATAAAAATGGAGGCATCTGTGGTAGAATTCCACGTCAGGAAATTCACTTGTTGTCTGACTAGCCTAATATTATCCAGTTAATTATTGTTCTGTCTGTTGTCCTCACCTTACTGGGAAAATAACTTTGAAATAACTTTAAAATGACAAGTCCCTTTTAGGTTCTGCTTTTTTGTTTTTTCAGTTCTTTTCTTTCCATAAAAGCACCTTCTGTTTGGTCCATCAGAGCACATACTCTATTTTATGGAATGACATGTTGCCAAATTCTAGAATTGCAAAATAAAGCCAAGAGATCTTTAAGCTAAATTCGTTGGGGCTAGCATTGTGGATTAGTGGGACTATATGGGTACCAGTTCATGTTGTGGCTGCTCCTCTTCTGATCCACTTTCCTTTTAGTGGTCTGAGAAAGCAGTGAAAGACAGCCCAGGTCTTTAGGCTCCTGCCACCTCCAAGGGAGTCCCAGATAGAGCTCCTGGCTCCTGGCTTCAGGCTGGCTGTTGTAGCCTTTGGGGGAGTGAACCAGTGGATGGAAGACTTCTCTGTCTTTCCTTCTCTCTCTGTAACTTTGACTTTCAAAAAGATAAATTAATCTTTTTTTAAAAAAACCCTAAATTTCTTGTAAACTTTTTGTTAATTTTATAAATAAGCAAAAGGTATTGCTGTTTTCTCATATTTTTATGGTGCATTGTTAGGTATTAGCCAGGAATTATTTAATTCCTAGTGGTAGGTACCTCTGCTTAACTTGCTATGTTACTATGGATTTAAATCATTTATGACTCTGTTAGAATAGTCATCCTGATGATTCTTATGTCATAGCAGAGCAGTTTGTTGCCATGACTTTTATCTCACGTTAAATAGGTGTATATTTAAATTAACAATCTTATTGTAGGAGGGGAAAAAAATCTCCAAACTCACACCCTTCCACCCCCAAAATTCAATGACTGGGGCCCACTAATTAAAGTGTTAAAAGATAGATTAACAAGAGAAAAAAATGTTTCAATTAGGTACATATGCAAGAAAATCTAACAAAGAAATGACATTCAAATAGGCAGCCAGGTGATTGAGGTTTATATACCACCTTAGGCTAAACAAAGAAATACCTGGGTTTGAGGGTAGGGGAGGCAAGTTGCAGGAAGAAAAGAGGAGGGACATACAATCAATAGGGCTGTCCTGTTATACAGGTAAGAGATACAAATGTGCACAAGTAAATATCTTTACAAAAGGGAAATTTGTGGCAATCTGGTTAGGAAGAGATAAAGACATTTTTCTCCATTTCTTGATTTCTGATTGCTTTTACCTGAAATTGATTCCTGTTCCATTGAGACCTCAGGCATTTTGGGGTGCTTTCTTGTAAACTTCACTGTTCAAGCATTGTTCCTTCAGCCACTTCCAGGTGCCTCCAATTTACAACACTGAACCACCCTTGCAATGTGATAAGCTGTCACTAATTAGTGGATTGTTTCACATGCTCATCTAATGTTTATATGACAGTAATACATCTATGTTTTTGAAAATTATACTTTGACACTGTAAATCTCTGTCTATGTCTTTCAACTCTACCAGTTTTTAGAATACAATTATTTGGGGTTCATGAAATATTGAAAGAGTGCTGGAATTGAATTTTGCAGAAAAATAAACTAGACTTAGGATAAGAACTTGCTTACATTCAAATGGCTTCTGATATAATTGTGAATTGGGTTGAAAAAACTAGGCTTTAAAATTTCCAGTCCAAGGACATGAAAGCTTAAATACGACATATTGAATATTCAAAAACTGTGATTACCACACACATGCTTGGAACAAAATATTCTGTAACCTGAAAAATGGTATAACTACTTTACTCTTTATTATAATATTCAATCACTTTTATGGATATCAAAATTATGTATAATTATAATGTAAGGTTGATAGTTAACATAACAAAATCACCTATACATATTAAGTCAATAGTTTTATTACTGAATAGCCAGATATTAACAGTTCAATAAGAAAATGTAATAAATAGGAATTATTTTTAGAAAACAGAACACAGCAGATCAAATAATGCCATATTTTTTGAACATTTATGAGTCATAGTATTTATATCACAGTTTCAAAAATGTGCATTTGTACAACAAGAGAGAATATCACACAGTTTAGCATAAACTTACATTTTTCTCTCGGAAGATAATAATCTAACAATTTGACAAAAATAATGCCCTTGTTTTGATGATGGAGAGGCAGAGAGAGAGAGAGAGAGAGAGAGAGAGAGAGAGAGAGAGAGAGGAGAAAGAAAGAATGAAAGAAAGGAAGAAAGAAAACCTAATAGTTGTAATGAACAGCTTTCAGAAAAGTGGTTTTTATTGTGATTATTTATAACTTCTTATATTTTAAAGATTTATTTTATTTATTTGAAAGAGTTACAGAGAGAGGTAGAGCCAGAGAAAGGAGGTCTTCCATCCACTGGCTGCAACAGGTGGAGCTGAGCTGATCCGAAGTCAGGAGCCAGGAACTCCCTCTCGGTCCCCCACATGGGTGCAGGAGTCCAAGGACTTGAACCATCTTCTACTGCTTTCCCAGGACATAGCAAAGAGCTGGGTTGGAAGTGAAGCAGCCAGGATCTGAACTGGTGCCCATATGGGATGCTGGCATTGCAGGCAGAGGCTTTATCTGCTATACCACAGCGCAAGCCCCTAGAATTTCTTAAAATAAATAAATATGATGCCATCAAAATAACAAAACATATTTTACTGACTAGACTATGGCAAAATAAGACACCAAAGAAGAAACTTTTTCTCTCTAAATATGTAAGTTCTGTAGGGGGAGGAAGATCTTTCTTTCTTTCTTTCTTTCTTTCTTTCTTTCTTTCTTTCTTTCTTTCTTTCTTTCTTTCTTTCTTTTTGCTTTCTAAATTCTCAGAAAGGCTCCTGTAAGAAAACAGATTAATATGAAAAAAGCATTCAAATTTCTTTAATATATATTTTCATGACATGGGAGTTTTCATAAGGAAGTGAAGATCTGAAGAAGTGATTAAACCTGAGAGATTTTAAAATTAATTTTTAGATTTATTTTATGTATTTGAAAGGCAGAAATACAAAAATAGAGAGAGGGAGAGACAGACAGATGTCTTCCATCTACTGGTTTACTTCCTAAAAGGATGTAAAAGCCACCATTGGGGCAAACTGAAGCCAAGAACCAGGAATTTCCTCTGGATCTCCAACATGGGCATAGGGGCATAAGCACTTGGACCATCCTCCAATGCTTTCCCATGTGCATTAGCAGGGAGCTGAACAGAAGAGGAGCAACAGGAAATCATACCAATACCCATAGGGGATGCTCATGTTGCAGGCAGTGGCTCAACTCACTGGGGTTATGACCAGGGCTAGAGTTATGGTTAGGGTTAGGGTTAGGTTTAATGTTAAGGCCAGGGCTATACTACAGTTAGTGTTAGGATTATTGGTTAGGAGAGGGTCAGGGATAGAATTAGGTTTAGGCTTAGGGCTAGTGTGAGGGTTAGGGCCAGGACTAGAAATAGAGATAGGGTTAGGATTAGGGTTAGAGTTTGTGTAAAGGCTACATTTATTGCTATGCTATGATTAGGGTTATGGTTATAATTTATGGTTAGTAGTAAGGTTAGGCAAAAATTAGATTTAGAACTATGGCTAATGCAAGGGCTTGTTGCAGATTTGGTTGAGAGTTAGGGTTAGGGTTAGGGTTAGGTTTAGAATTGGAGTTAGGGCTATGCTATGATTAGGGTTAGCATTAGAATTAGTGGTTAGTATTAGAATTAGGGCTGGAGCTAGGTTTATTACTAGGGCTAAGGAGAGTGTTAGTGTGAGAGTTAGACCCAAATCTAGAGCTAGGGTTATAGTTAGGATGATGATTAGTCTAGCACTATGCAACTTTTAGTGTGAGGGTTAGATTTATTTTTTTAGTGTTAGTGTTATTTGGAAAAATAGGTTTAAGGCTATGGCCAATGCGAGGGCTTATGGCAGATTTGGGGTGGGATAGTTTTAATGTTATGGATAGGGTTAACATAGTGTTAGGATTAGGGCTAGGGCTATGCTCTGGTTAGTGTTAGGTAAGGATTAGTGGTTAAGATGAGGGTTATGGCTAGAGTTATACTTAAGGCTAGGGCTAATTTGAGAATGAGTGTGAGACTTAGTTCCAGGGCTATGGTTAGGGTTAGAGTTAGGATTAGGATTATAATTAGACACAGAGCCATGCTATGGTCAGGATTAGAATTAGTGATTAGTGTTAAGTTTAAGGCTTGAATTAGATTTAGGATTGGACTAAGGCAGGAGCTACTGCAAGGGTTATGGTTATGGTTATGGTTATGGTTATGGTTATGGTGATGGTTAGGGTTAGGTTTAGTGTTAGGACTAGGGCTATGCTACAGTTAGTGCTAGTGTTAGGATTATTGGCTAAGGGAGGGTTAGAGCTAGAGTTAGGTTTAAGGCTAGAGCGAAATCGAGGGCTAGTGTGAGGGCCAGGACTAGAGTTAGGGTTATGGTTGGGTTAGGATTAAATTTAGGGTATGCTGAGGTTAGTGTTAAGGTTAGGATTAGTGGTTAGAGTGAAGGTTAGGGCTAAAGTTATGTTTTCAGCTAGTAGATGAATGCTAGTGTTAGGTTAGGCCATTGCCTAGGGCTAGGGTTAGAATTGAGGTTAGGGTTAGGGTTAGCATTATTATTAGACTTAGGGATATATTATGGTTAGTGTTAGGGTTAGGATTAGTCATTAGGATGAAGGTTAAGGTCAGATTTAGGTTTAAATGTTAGCCTTACTCCAAGGCCTAAGGTTAGGTTAGGTTTATGGTTATGTTTAAGATTAGGGTTAGCACTATGCTACCTTAGGGTTAGGATTAGAATTTACGGTTAGTTCAGGATTAGGATTAGAGTTAAATTTAGGTTTTGGGTGAATGTGAGAGCTAATGTGCAGATTTGGGCAAGAGTTAGGAGTAGGGTAGGATTAAGGTTAGTGTTAGAATTAGGTCTAGGGCTATTCACTGGCTACTGTTAGGTTAAAAATAGTGGTTAGTGTGTAGGTTGGAGCTATAGTCAGTTGTAGGACTTGGGCTAAGGTGAGACTTGGTGTTAGAGTTAGGCTAAAGGCTAGGGTTAGGGTTAGGGTTAGCATTAGGTGTAGGGCAATGTTTTAGTTTAGGGCTCTGCTACAGTTAGATTTGGGTTAGAATTAGTGGTTAGTGTTACAGTTAGGGTGAAAGTTAGGTTTATGAATATGGCTACTGCAAGGGTTTGTGTGTAGATTTGGGCAAGAGTTAGGGTTAGGGTTAGGATTAATGGTTAGGGTGAGGGTTAGGGCTAGAGTTAATTTAGAGCTTAGGCACTAGTGTTAGGGCTAGGTAGAGGCCTGGGGTTAGGTAGAGTTAGGGTTAGGGATAGGTTTACGTTTTGGTTTAGAGTAAGGCTATGCTGCAGCTAGAGTTATGGTTAGAGTTAGTGGTTAGTGTTAGTACTAGTGCTAGAATTTGGTTTATGACTAGCTCTAAGGAAAGGGCTAGAATAAGGGTTAAGGCCAGGCCTAGTGTTAGTGTTAGGGTTAATATTAAGTTTGCAATTAGGTTTAGGGTATAAGCTACAGTTAGAATTAGTGATTAGGTTTATGTTTAGGGCTAGAGTTAGGTTTACGATTAGGGCTAAGGAGTGGGTTTTGTGAAAATTAGTGCCAGAGCTAGGTTTGGGGTTAGTGTGATGGTTCAGATTAGGTTGTTGTTTAGGGTTAGGACTATGCTACGGTTATGGTTAAGGTTAGAATTTGATTAGAGTTAGGGTTTAGGGCAAACTTAGTTTTAGGACTATGACTAATGCAAGGTCTATATCTGGATTTGGATGAGAGCTTGGGTTAGTGTTAGTTTTAGGATTAAGGCTAAGTCTATTTACTGCTAAGATACAGATTAGTATTAGTGGTTAAGTAGAGGGTTAGGGCTAGAGTTAGATTTAAGGCCGGAGTTAATTTGAGCTCTAGGGTGAGGTTTAGTGCCAGGGTAAAAGTTACTGCTATGGTTAGGGTTAGGATTAGCTATTATATTCTTAGATTTATGATTAGGATTAGTGGTTAGAGTGATGGTTAGAGATAGAATTAGGTATAGGGTTTATATTAAGTTGAGCTCTCATGTTAACGTTCCACTGATGCATAGGTTGAAGGTTAGGGTTAGCTTTAGGGTTAGGGTCAGGGCTATGCTACAGTTAAGGCTAAGGTTAGAATTAGTAGTTAGTGTTAGGGTTAGGGTTAAAGTTGAGTTTAGGACTATGGCTAATGCAAAGGTTAGTGAGAGGATTTGGGTCAGAGCTTGGATTAAGGTTGGGGTTAGATTTAGGATTATGATTAGAACTAGGGCTATGCTACAGTTAAGGCTAAGGTTAGAATTATTTTTATTCTTAGGGTTATTTGGAAAAATAGGTTTAAGACTGGCTAATGTGAGGGTTGTATGCAGATTTGTGGGCTGCTATGTTTTGCGTTTTGATTAGGGTTATGGTAGTCTTAGAGTTCAGTTGGATTGGAAGTATCTTGTAGTCACAGGCTACTGGCTGAGGGGTTATTAGCAATACAGAGTTGGCAACATATAGTATGCAAATGAACTGAGAATATCATTGCTCCTGTGATTGCAGAAAATGGTTCTGTAACTCAGGTCAAACAAGGGTGCTACATTGAGCTTCCTTGGTAGGTACAGTTTACATCCACGATCCAGTGCATAAAACCAAATGAAATGAATACTCAGGGAAGAGACTGTTCCCCAAAAGTAATGCACTTGTGAAATTTTGCAGTCCCCACTGTTCACTGGAGTAGGCGACACAACTTGGTAGAATGACTTCAGACCCAAATCCAGTTTTCAGCATGACCAAGTGTTGAATCATGGTTGCTGTACTGAGCTTCCTCTGTAGGCTCAGTTTGCATCCATAGCCACCAGCACAAGGCTGACAGAAATGAAAAGGCAGGGAAGTGACTATTTCCCAAAAGCAGTGCATTTGTGAAATTTTGCAGTCCCTGTGGATTACTGGAGCAGGGGAAATCACTTGGTGAAATGACTTGAGGCCCAACACCAGTTTTCAGCATCAGGAAGTATTGAATTATTACAGTAGTGAAGGGTTTTTACAGGAGGAAAGCTGTTTCAAAGCCCACAGTGTAGGCACTTCAGAAGCTATGTGGTTCCACTGTTTCCACAGTCACCCACGTGAACTGTGCTTGAATGACATCTTGTGTGTGACTTGCCTGCCAGAATAGAGTGTGTCCCTCCAGGCAATGCAGCAACCACTTTGAAGTTCCTAAGCATTCATCAACCAATATACGTACATTGCTTCAATGAGTATGCTGGAATGTGTAATTTGATGATTGTGGGTTACTTTCAACAAGAGATTTCCTGAAGTTCTGTAGTGGAATATAGTTCATACCAGCTTAGTATCCACTTGACTGCAGATTTCATTGGAACCAGTAGCATACCTTGCAGCCATAGGCTACTGTCAAAGTGGTCGTTAGTGAGCCAGGGCGAACAACATATGGTAAGAGAACATGCCAACAGGCATGTTGATTCTGTGATTTCAAAGAAGGATTCCATATCTGAGGTCTAATGTGGATGCTGCACTGAACTTCCTCATTAGGCTCTGTGTGTCTCCATGGTCACCCACACAAATTCAACAGAAATGAGAATGCAGAAAAGTGACTATTTCCCAAAAGCAGTGTTCTTGAGAAATTTCACAGTTCCTGCAGTTCACTAGAGCAGGGGAAAACTTTTGGCGAAATGACCTCAGTCCCAACCCCTGTTTTTGGCACCAAGAAGTATTGAGTTATTACAACAGTGAAGGTATTTTGTGGAGAGATTGCTGTTCCCATTCTCACAGTGTTGACAATTTGAAAGCAGTTTGGTACCAAGTACTTCAAACATAGCTGCATGAATTGTGCGTGAGTGATATGTTGTATGTGAATTGCTTGCCAGAATACAGTGTGTCTCTCTAGGCAATGCAGCAACCCCTTTCCATTTCCTGAGCATTCACCAACCAATACATGCATTTACATCAGTGAGTATGCCGGGATGTACCATTCGATGATTTGCAGGTTACTTTCAACAGATTTCCTGAAGTTTTGTCATGAAACAGACTTTGTAGCAGCTTAGTATCCACTTGACAACAGACTCAGTTGGAATGGATAGCTTATATTGCAGCCACAGGCTACTGTCAGAGTCGTCATTAGCGATCCAGAGCAATCAAGGTATGGTAAGAAAACATACCATGAGTAAAGTTGTTCCTGTGAATTCAAAGAACTGTTCTGTATCTCAGGTCTAACGTGAGACACTGAGTTTCCTCAGTAGGCTCAAATTGCATCCACAGTCACCCACACAAAGCTGACTGAAACAAATACACAGGTAAGAGACTATCCCCCCAAAGTAGTGCATTCATGAAATTTTACATTCCTTCTGTTAAATGGATCTGGGAACACCACTTGGTGAAATGGCTTTATGCCAACAACAGTTATTGGCATGTCCAAGTTTTGAGTCATGGATTTATACTGAACTCTGTCAGTAGGCTGAGTTTACATCCACAGTACTGGCACAAAGTTGAATGAAATGAGAATGCAGGGAAGTTTCATTTCCCCCAAAGCAGTGCACTTGCAAAATTTCACAATCCCTACTGTTCACTAAAGCAGTGAAAACCACTCAGTGAAAATGACTTCATGTCCAACACAAGTTTTTGGCATCAGGAAGTATTGAATTATTATGTAAGCAAATGGATTTCATATGAAAAACACTGTTCTCATCTTCACAGTATAGTTGCTTTTAAAGCAGTGTGGTCCCACTGCTACCTGCATGACTTTCATGACTCATGCTTGAGTGACATGTTATGTGTGAGTTGCCTGCCAGAAGAGGGTGTGTCTGTCTTGGCAATGCAGTGACTGCATTCAAGTTTCTGAGTGTTTGCCAATGGATACACATACATTGGTCTCAATGAGTATGAAATAACACACAATAAGATGATTTGCGGGTTATTGGCAATAAGATATTTCCCAATCTTCTGTCATGGAATGGAATACATATCAGCTTATCCCCTGAGAGCAGATTTCAGTTGGAATGGATGTCATATCTTTCAACCACTGGCTACTGGCAGAGTATTCACTTGTAATCCAGAACTGGCAATGAATGATAGAAGAATGTTTCAAGAGTTGTGTTTCTCCTGTGATTTAAAAGAATGGTTCTGTATCTCAGGTCTAACTAACATGGGTATAACATTGAACTTCCTCTGTAGGCTCAATTTCTGTACACAGTCATCTGAATTACGCTAAAACAAGTACACAGGGAATAAACCGTTCCACAAAAGCAGTGCACTCAGAATTTTGCAGTCCCCACTGTTCAATGGAGCAGGAAAAACCACTAGGTGAAATGACTTATGTCCCAGAACCAGTTTTAATCATGACCAAGTATTGAGCCATGGTGTACACTCAGCTTCCTTGGAATGCTCAGTTTGCATCCACAGTCACTGGCAAAATGCTGACTAAAACAATGATGCAGAGAAAGGACTGATCCCCAAAATCACTGCAGTCACAGTCCTTGCTGTACACTGGACCAGGACACACCACTCGGTGAAATGACTTGAAGCCCAACAGCAGTTTTCAGCATAACTAAGTATTGAGCCATTGATGCTATACTAAAATTCCTCTGTAGGCTCAGTTTGCATCCACAGTCACCCACATAATGCTGACAGAAACAAGAATGCAGGGAAGTGGAAGTGATTGTTCCCTAAAAACAGTGCACTTGCAATATTTGGTAGTCCCTGCTGTTCACTGGAGCATGGGGAACCACTTACTGAAATGACTTGAGGCCCAACACGTTTTCAGCATGACCATGTTGTGAGTCCTTCTGGTAGCACAGTGATTTCATGGGAGGAATATTGTTCTGTTCCTTGCAATGTAGGCACTTTGGAAGCTGTGTGGTCCCACTGCTTCCAAATTCGCCTACATGAATTGTTTGTATGACATGCTATATTTGAATTGCCTGTCAGAGTGTGTCTCTCCTAGCAATGCAGCAACTGCATTCAGGTACCAATACACTCACATTGGCCTCAATGAGTATGCCATAATGCACAATGTGGTGATTTGCAGGTTACAACAAGAGATTTCCTAAAGTTCTGTCCTGGAATGGAGCTAATACCAGTATAGTATCCACTGGATGGCAGATTTCAGTTGGAAAAGATGACATATCTTGCCGTCATAGTCTACTGTCAGAGTGGTCATGAGTGATCCAGATCTGGCAACATATGGTAGCAGAACATGGCACAAGTTACATTGCTCCTGTGATTTCAAAGAACGGTTCTGTATTTCAGGTCTACTATGGGTGCTACACTGAGTTTCCTCAGTAGCCTCAGTTTGCATCAGTGGTTATCTGCACAAAGCCAACTGAATTATACAGAGAAGAGACTATTCCCCACAGCAATATAACTAAGAATTTTGCAATACCAGTTGATCACTGGAGCTGGGGACACAATTCAGTTAAATTATATCAGTCCCAGCACCAGCTTTAGACAGAAGCAAGAATTGAGTCATGTGTTCACTCATCTTCCTTGGTAGGCTCAGTTTTCATCCAATGTCACCAGCACAAAATCAGCTGAACTGAGAACTCAGGGAAAGGACTCATCTCCAAAAGCTTTACAATCACCACATTTTGCAATCCCCACTGTTCATTAGACCAGGGTACACTGCTCATTGAATTGACTTGAGGTCCAACTCTAGTTTTCAGCAAGACCTTACTGAGTCATTATCGTAGTGCTGTGATTTCATGAGAGGAATACTGTTCTCATCCTCAAAGTGTAGGTGCTTGGTAAGCCTTGTGATCCCATTGCTTCCAACAAGGCTTCCTTGAATCATGCTTGAGGGACATACTGTGTGTGAGTTACCTACCAGAATAGAATGTGTCTCTCCTGGCAATGTGAAAACCAAATTCTTATTCTTTTTTTTATTTTTATATTTTAATTATAAACACTTATTTAGTAACTATAATTTTCCAAAGTACAGCTTATGGATTACAATGGCTCCCCCCCCCATAACCTCCCTCCCACCCGCAACACTCCCATGTCCCACTTCCTTTCCCATTCCATTCACATCAAGATTCATTTTCAATTATCTTTATATACAGAAGATCAATTTAGCATATATTAAGTAAAGATTTCATCAGTTTGCACCCACACAGCACATAAAGTATAAAATACTGTTTGAGTACTAGTTATAACATTAATTCCCATTGGACAACACATTAAGGGCAGAGATCCCACATGAGGAGTAAGTGCACAGTGAATCCTGTTGTTGACTTAACAATTTGACACTCTTGTTTATGGCATCAGAAATCTCCCTAGGCTCTATTCATGAGTTGTCAAGGCTATAGAAGCCTCTTGAGATCACTGACTTCGATCTTATTCCGACAGGGTCATAGTCAAAGTGGAGGTTCACTCCTCCATTCAAAGAATGGTACCTCATTCTTTGATGGCCCGTTCTTTCCACAGGGATCTCACTCACAGAGATCTTTCATTTAGGTCCTCTTTTTTTTTTGCCAGAGTGTCTTGACTTTCCATGCCTAAAATACTCTCATGGGATCTTCAGCCAGATCCGAATGCCTTAAGGGCTGATTCTGAGGCCAGAGTGTTGTTTAGGATATCTGCCATTCTATGACTCTGCTGTGTGTCCCACTTCCCATGTTGGATTATTCCCTCCCTTTTTTATTCCATCAGTTAGTATTCGCAGACACTTGTCTTGTTTGTGTGATCCCTTTGACTCTTAGACCTATTAGTATGAACAATTGTGAACTGAAATTATCACTTGGACTAGTGAGATGGCATTGGTACAAGCAATCTTGATGGGATTGAATTAGAATCCCCTGGTGCATTTCTAACTCTATAATTTGGGGTAAGTCAGCTTTACCATGTTCCAAATTGGACATCTAATCCCTCTCTTATTCCCACTCTTATATTTAACAGAGATCACTTTTCAGTTGAATTTTAAAAACTTAAGAATAATTGTGTGTTAATTACAGAGTTCAACTAATAGTATTCAGAGGAACAAAAAATACCAAAATGGATAAAGTATTAAGTTGCACATCAATATTCAGGACAAGGACCGATCAAGTCACTGTTTCTCATAGTGTCCATTTTACTTCAACAGGTTTCCTTTTTGGTGCTCGGTTAGTTGTCACCAATCAGGGAGAACATATGATATTTGTCCCTTTGGGACTGGCTTATTGCACTCAACATGATGTTTTCCAGATCCCTCCATTTTGTTGCAAATGACTGGATTTCATTGCTTTTGACTGCTGTATAGTATTCTATAGAGTATATGTCCCATAATTTCTATATCCAGTCTACTGTTGATGGGCATTTGTGTTGATTCCAGGTCTTAGCTATTGTGAATTGAGCTGCAATAAACCATAAGGTGCAGACTGCTTTTTTGTTTGCCAATTTAATTTCCTCTGGGTAAATTTCAAGGAGTGGGATGGCTGGGTTGTATGGTAGGGTTATATTCATGTTTCTGAGGAATCTCCAGACTGACTTCCATAGTGGCTTAACCAGTTTGCATTCCCACCAACCGTGGGTTAGTGTCCCTTTTTCCTCACATCCTCTCCAGCATCTGTTGTTGGTAGATTTCTGTATGTGAGCCATTCTTTAACATCCTTGGTTAAGTTTATGCCAATGTATTTGATTGTTTTTGTGGCTATTGTCAATGGGATTGATCTTAGAAGTTCTTCCTCAGCCATGGCATTGCCTGTGTATACAAAGGCTATTGATTTTTTGGGCATTGATTTTATATCCTGCTACTTTGGCAAACTCTTCTATGAGTTGAATAGTCTCCTAGTAGAGTTCTTTGGATCCCCTAAATAAAGAATCATATCATCTGCAAAAAGGGATGGTTTGACTTCTTCCTTCCCAATTTGTATCCCTTTAATTTCTTTTCCTTGCCTAATGCTTCTGCCTAAAACATCCAGAAGTATATTGAATAGCAGTGGTGAGAGTGGGCATCACTGTCTGGTACCAGTCTAGTGGAATGCTTCCAACTTTTCCCCATTCAATAGGATGCTGGCCATGGGTTTTTCATAAAGTGCTTTGATTATATTGAGGAATGTTCCTTCTATATCCAATTTCCTTAGAGTTTTCATCATGAAAGGGCATTCTATTTTATCGAATGCTTTCTCTGCATCAATTGAGATAATCATATGGTTCTTCATTTGTACAATGCTAAAGTTGTGTATCACATTTATTGATTTACGAACATTGAACCATCCCTGCATACCAGGGATAAATCCCACTTGGTCTGGGTGGATGATCTTTCTGATGTGTTGTTGCATTCTATTGGCCAGAATTTTATTGAGGATTTTTGCATCTATGTTCATCAGGGATATTGGTCTGTAATTTTCTTTCAATGCTTCATCTTTCTCTGGCTTAGGGATTAATGTGTTGCTGGCTTGATAGAAAGAATTTGGGAGGATTCCATCTCTTTCAATTGTTCTGAATAGTTTGCGGAGAATTGGAGTTAGTTCTTCTTTAAATGTATGGTAGAATTCAGCAGTGAATCCATCTGGTCCTGGGCTTTTCCATGTTGGGAATGCCTTTATTACTGTTTCAATTTCTGTCTCAGTTATGGGTCTGTTTAGGTTTTCTATGTCTTCCTGGTTCAATTTAGGTAGGTTTCATGTGTTCAGGAATCTATCCATTTCTGATAGGTTTCCCTGTTTGCTGGCATACAATTCCTTGTAGTAATTTCTGATGATTCTTTTGAATTCTGTGGTGTCTGTTGTTACGTTTCCTTTTTCATCTCTGATTTTATTGATTTGGGTATTTTCTTTTTTTACTTCGTTGGGCCAATGGGGTGTCAATCTTGTTTATTTTTTCAAAAAACAAGCTCCATTCTTGGCTGATTTTTTGTAATTTTTTTTTTGATTCAATCCTATTGATTTCTTCTCTGATTGTAATCATTTCTCTTACTAAATTTGGTCTGGTTTGCTGCAGTTTTTCTAGATCCTTGAGATGCATAGAAAGCTCATTTATTTGGTGCCTTTCCAATTTCTGATGTAGGCACCTATTGCTGTAAACTTCCCTCTTAACACTGCTTTTGTTGTAGCCCATAAGTTTTGATATGTTGTGCTGTTATCCTCATTTACTTCCAGAAAATTTTTGATTTCTCTTTTGATTTCTTCTATGACCCAGTGTTCATTCAGGAGCATGTTGTTCAATCTCCATGTGTTTTCATATGCTCTAGGGATTCCAGAGTTGCTAATTTCCAACTTAATTTCCTTATGGTCTGAGAAGCTGCATCGTATGATTCTAATTCTTTTGAATTTGCTGAGACTTGCTTTATGGCCTAATATGTGGTCAATCCTAGAGTAGGTTCCATGTACTGCTGAGAAGAATGTAAATGTTTTATCTATAGGATGAAAAGTTCTGTAGATATCTGTTAGATCCATATCAGCTTTAGTGTCATTTAAATCTATTGTTTCCTTGTTGATCTTCTGTGCAGTTGTTCTGTATTTCTGAGAGTGGAGTATTGAAGTCCCCCAGCACTATTGTATTTGGGTCTAAGTCTCCCTTTAAGTCCTTTAACAAATCTTTTAAATAAACTGGTGCACTGTAATTAGGTGCATATATATTGATAATCTTTATATCTTCCTGTTGAATTGATCCCCTAATCATTACATAGTTCCTCTCTTTGTCTCTCTTAACAGTTTTTGTGTTAAAGTTTATTTTGTCTGATATTAAGATGGCTACGCCCACTCTTTTTTCATTTCTGTCAGCATGGAATATCTTTTTCCAGCTTTTCACTTTATTCTACATGCAAATTTGTTGGAAAGATATGTTTCTTGTAACAGCAAATGGATGGGTTTTGTTCCTTAATTCATTCAGCCAGTCTGTGTCTTTTAACAGGAGAGTTGAGGTCATTAACGTTCAATGTGACTATTGATAAGTAGTAACTTTGCCCTGCCATTTGCCAAAGATATTTTCTAATGTATGCTTTGAATTCCCTGTGATCTTTCACTTTGAGGTTTTCTTCCTTTATCTTCTTTCATATTGATGACCGTGTTTTTGTGTTTCTGTGTGTAGCACATCTTTAAGTGTCTTTTGCAGGGCTGGATTAGTGGCAACAAATTCTTTCAATTTCTGTTTGCTGTGAAAGGTCCTTATTTCACCTTCATTCACAAATGAGAGCTTTGCAGGATATAGTATTCTGGGCTGACAGTTTTTCTCTCTTAGTACTTGGGCTATGTCTCGCCATTCCCTCCTAGCTTGCAGTGTTTCTGATGAGAAGTCTGCTGTGAGTCTAATTGGAGATCCTCCGAGAGTAATCTGACATTTCTCTCTTGCAGATTTTAGAATCTTTTATTTGTGTTTCACTGTGGTGAGTTTGATTACTACGTGTTGTGGTGAGAATCTCTTTTGGTCATGTTTATTAGGGGTTCTATGAGCTTCCTGTATTAGGATATCTCTGTCCTTCTTCAAACCCAGGAATTTCTATGCTCGTATCTCACTAAAAAGGCCTTCTAATCCTTTCTCCCTCTCCATGCCTTCAGGAACTCCTAGAATTGAATGTTTTTGTTTTTTTTAATAGTATCCTGTAGATTCCCAACAATATTTTTTAGACTTCTAATTTCCTCTTCTTTTCTTTGGTTTGACTGTAATACTTTCCTGTTCTCTGTCTTCTAAGTTCGATATTCTCTCTTCTGCTTCACTGACTCTTTTTAAGGCTCTCTAGTGTGTTTGTCATTTGATCTATTGAATTCTTTATTTCATTTTGATTTCTCTTCACTATGACACTTTCCTGTTCTACTAGTTTCTGCATGTCATTTTGATTCCTCCTTAAGATTTCATTTTCACAAGAGAGATTTTCTATCCTGTCCAGTAAGGATTTCTGTAGTTCAAGAATTTTTTTTGAAAACTTCTAAATGTTCTTACCATAAGTTTTTTTTGAAATCCTTATCTTGCATTTCTTCTATCTCGTCTTCATAATCTTCACTTGGGGTGTCTTGTTCATTTGGGGGCATCATAGTGTCTTCCTTGTTCTTGTTTCCTTGGTTCCTGCATTTGTTTCTCGACATTGTGGAGATATTCTTTGGTTTCTTCTTCCCTCACTGTGGTGTATTTTCTCGTTATGTTATGTGTGTATTAAGTGGATTGTCTGCTTTTGATGGAGCCTCAGAGGCTTCTGATGGGTGTGGCCAGAGAGCTCTGTTTGGTTCTTCAGGGTTAAGCGTGTGCCAAAGGTGACACACCCTGGTTAGCCATTGTTAATCTTTCTCTTTTTTGATTCAGAAGGGAAGTAATTCTGCACAGCTGAGCAGAATTGAAGGTACTCAAATTCTGATCTCTGTCTCCTGTGGGTATAACGTTCATCTGCTCTGTCCCAAGGACCACACAAAGGATTTATGCAGTCCTAAGCATAAGCTCAAATTTCTCTGCTGTCTCCCACTGGGTTGCAAAGATTACCGAGTTTTTATACTCTCCCAAGAGCACTCATGTCTCTGTGAGTTCTCTCCCACACCTTCAGTCCTTCACAGTCTCAGTTCATTAGCTCCAAACATTCACCAGATCCAAATCTCCTGTTATTTCACCCCACCACAGAGTCAAGTTTTTCTGCTTGGCTAATGGCAGGTGCAGCCCCTACGTATGTACAAAATGGCACCTGCTCTTTGTCTTGCTTGCCTTTGAAAGGTAAGTGGAGAGAGAGACTCGTGTCTGTACTGGTCCCTTTTTTATTTCCTCTCTCCTCTAGTTAGCCTGGTGAACTTTCCCCCATGGGGCCTCAAGGCTTGTTCCCTCTAGGCTCCTCCTTCCACTTTCCTGCCGGTGTCTTGGGCTATTGAGGTTTTGGCTCACCTCCCTTTCCAGTGCTTGTGTATAGATTCTGCAGCTGAGGCCCCGAGCCATGGGTGGATGTGCCCTCCACAAAGGTCCACCATGAACAGCCGTTCCAGAGAGTTTCCTCTGCTGTTTCTTCCCTAACACTTTCTTGAAACTGCAATATCTCCAATTTTATTAAATTGTCATTTCCCGGAGTCAATGTACTCCCTTGATATTCTGTGATCTTGCCCCTCCACATTAGAGTTTTCTAAGTAGAAAGCAACAGCAAGAGCGGCAACATGATATTTGTGTTTGTTAACATGAAATTAAATCTACTTGCCAAAGAGAAAGATTTTACTTTTCTTCAAAACCAATTTGACTGTTATTTTCTGGGTTAAATCAACGCTAATTCCACAGTGCTTTGTCCAGATACGGCTGGGTTCAACAGGAAATTTCCAATTCTGTTTTTGCTAACTCAATCCCAGATCTTGCTACAGCCTCTGTGTTTGTTTGTGTTTTCAGGACACTGTCCATGGACTTCATGGTTTTGAATGAATTTTAACAGGGTCCATTTTGTTTACATGCTGTTGAATAGAAATGAGGGAACTGAATACAAAAACCCTACACGTTCCAGTTTTCTAAGTTGTAAGCTACAGCAACAGTGACCAACACGATATTTGTATTTGTGAACATGACATGAATCCTCTTGCCAAAGAAAAGGATTGTACTTTTCTTCAATCCTAGTTTAACTGTGATTTTCTAGGTCAAATCAACCTGAATTCCATAGCACTTTGTTTGCATATGGCTGGATCCAACAGGAAATTTCTGGTTCTGTTGTGGCTAACTCAATCCCAGATCTTGTTAAAGCGCTGTATTTGTTTGGGTTTGAGGAAATTATACATGGACATCATGGTTTTGAATGAATTTTAGCAGGTTCCATTTTTTTTACAAGCTGCAAACACAATTGAGGGGACTGGATACAAAAACCCTACACATTTGAATTTTCTAGACAGAAAGCTATAGCAACAGCAGACAACATGATATTTGAGTTTCTGAACATGACATTGAGGCCTCTTACCAAAAGAATGACTGTACTTTTCTCCAAACCAAGTATGACCGTGATTTTCTGGGGCAAATCAACCTGAATTTCACTGCACTTTACCTGATATGGCTGCATCCAACAGGAAATTTCTGGTTTTTTGTGGCTAACTCAATCCCAGATCTAGTTAAAGCCTCTGTGTTTGTGTTTTCTGGACTTTCATGGACTTCACAGGTTTGAATGAATTCTAGCATTTAACTTCTTGTTTTCATGCTGGCAAATGGAACTTAGAGTAGTGGATACAAAAACCATACACATTCGATTTTCCAGCCAGAAAGCTACAGCAACTGCAGAAAACATGATATCTGAGTTTGTGAACATGACATTGAAGCTTTTTGCTGAAGAGAACATGTTTACTTTTCTCCAAAACCAGTGTGACTGTGATTTTCTGGTTCAAATCAACCTGAATTCCACAGCACTTTGTGCGGATATGGCTGGATCCAACAGGACATATCCGGATCTGTTGTGGCTAACTCAATCCCAGATCTTGCTACATCCTCTGTGTTTGTTTGTGTTTTCTGGACATTGTCCTTGGTCTTCAAGGTTTTGAATGAATTTTAGCAGGTTCCATTTTGTTTACATGCTTTCAAAAAGAATTGAGGGAACTCAATACAAAACCCCTACACATACAAATTTTCTAAGCAGAAAGCTATAGCAGCAGTGGCCAACATGTTATTTGTGTCTGTGAACATGACATTGAAACCACTTGCTGAAGAGAAGGAGTTTACTTTTCTCCAAAACCAGTTTGATTGTGATTTTCTTGATTAAATAAACCAGAATTTCACAGCCCTTTGTCCAGATATGGCTGGGTAAAATCAGAAATATCCGGTTCTGTTGTGGCTAACTCAATCCCAGATCTTGCTACAGCCTCTGTGTTTCTATGGGTTTCAGGACATTATACATGGACATCAAGGTTTTGATTGAATTTTAGCAGGTCCATTTTGTTTACATGCTGCAAACACAATTGAGGGGACTGGATACAAAAACCCTACACATTCAAGTTTTCCAGGGAGAAAGCTCCAGCAAACAAAGCGTATATTATATATATATATATATATATATATATATATATATATACAAAAACCCTACACATTTGATTTTTCTAAGTAGAGAGCTACAGCTACCGTGGCCAACATGATATTTGTATTTGTTAACATGACATTGTTGAAGAAAAGGAATTTACTTCTCTCCAAAACAGTTTGACTGTGATTTTCTGGGTTAAATCAACCAGAATTCCACAGTGCTTTGTCCAGATATGGCTGAATAAAACCTGAAATGTCCGTTTCTGTGGTGGCTAACTCAATCCCAGATCTTGCTACAGCCTATGTGTTCATTTGGGTTTCAGGACATTAGACATGAACATCATGGTTTTGAATGAAATTTAGCACACTCCATTTTGTTTACATGCTTTCAAAAAGAATTGAGGGAACTGGATATAAAAACCCTACACATTTCAGTTTTCCAGGCAGAAAGCTACAGTAACTGAAGCATACATGATATTTGTGTTTGTGAACATGACATTGCCAAAGAGAAGGATTTTACATCTCCAAAACCAGTTTAACTGTTATTTTCTGGGTCTAATGAACCTGAATTCCACACCACTTTTTCTGGATTTGGCTGGATCCAAAAGGAAATTTTGGGTTCTGTTGTGGCTAACTCAATCCCACATCTTGATACAGTGTTTGTGTTTTCTGGACATTATCCATGAACTACATGATTTTGAAGAATTTTAGCAGGGTCCATTTTGTTTACATGCTGGTGAACAGATTTGAGGGAACTGGATACAAAAACCCTACTCATTCGAGTTTTCTCAGTAGAAAGTTACAGCAACAGTGGTCAACTTGATATTTGTGTTTGTGAACATGACATTTAAGCCATTTGCTGAACAGAAGGATTTTACTTTTCTCCAAAACAAGCTTAACTGTGATTTTCTGGGTAATTTAACCCAAATTCCAAGCACTTTGTTCGGATATGGCTGGATCCAACAGGAAATTTCTGGTTCTGTTGTGACTAACTCAATCCCAGATCTAGCTACAGCCTCTGTGTTTGTTTGTGGTTTGCTGGACATTTTCTATGGGCTTTATGGTTTTGAATGAATTTTAGCAGGTTCCATTTTGTTTATATGCTGGTGAACAGAAATGAGGGAACTTTATACAAAAACCCAACACATTTGGGTTTTCCAGGCAGAAAGCTACAGCAACAGTTGGCAACATGATAATTGTGTTTGTTAACATGACATTGAATTCACTGGTTGAACAGGAAATTTACTTTTCTCCAAAACCAGTTTGATTGTTATTTTCTGGGTTAAATGAACCTGAATTCCACAGCACTTTGTCCAGATATGGCTGGATCCAACAGGAAATATCTAGTTCTGTTGTGGGTAACTCAATCCCAGATCTTGCTACAGCCTCTGTGTTCATTTGGGTTTCAGGTCATTATGCATGGACATCATGGTTTTGAATGAATTTTAGAGGGTTCCATTTTTTTTACATGCTGGTGAACAGAGTTGAGAGAATTGGATACAAAAACCCTACATATTCTGGCTTTCCAGGAAGAAAGCTACAGTGATTGTGGCTAGCATGATAGTTCAGTTTGTAAACATGACATTGAAGCTTTTTGTTGAAGAGAAGGAGTTTACTTTTCTCCAAAACCAGTTTGACTGTGATTTTCTGGGTTAAACCAACCTGAATTCCACAGCACTTTTTTCAGATATGGCTGGCACACACAGGAAATATCAGGTTCTGTTGTGGCTAACTCAATCCCAGATCTTGCTACAGCCTCTGTGTTCATTTGGGTTTCAGGACATTATACATGAATATCACGGTTTTGAATGAATTTTAGCAGGTTCCATTTTGTTTACATGCTGTGAACACAATTTAGGAGACTGGATACAAAAACCCTACTCATTTCAGTTTTCCAGGCAGAAAGCTACAGCAAAGCAGCCCATATTATATCTGAATATGTGAAGATGACATTGTGACCTCTTGCCAAAGAGAATTATTGTACTTTTCTCCCAAACCAGTTTGATGTGATTTTCTGGGTGAAATCAACCTGAATTCCATAGCACTTTGTCTGAATATGGCTGGATAAAACCAGAAATATCTGGTTATGTTGTGGCTAACTCAATCAGATCTTGCTACAGCCTCTGTGTTTATTTCAGTTTCAGGACAGTATACACGGACATCATGGTTTTGAATGAATCTTAGCGGGTTCCATTTTGTTTGCATGCTGCGAACACAATTGAAGGAACTGGATACAAAATCCATACACATTTGAGTTTTCCATGCTGAAAGCTACAGCAACAGTAGCCAACATGATATTTGTATTTGTGAACATGACAATGAAGTCTCTTGCCAAAGAGAAGGATTGTACTTTTCTTCAAATGCAGTGTGACTGTGATTTTCTGGGTCAAATAAACCTGAATTCCACAGCACTTTGTCCAATATGGCTGGATCCAACCAGAAATTTGGTTCTGTTTTGGCTAACTCAATCCCAGATCTTGCTACAGCCTGTCTTTGCTTGTGTTTGCTGGACATTGTCCTTGCAGTTCCTGGTTTTGAATGAATTCTAGCATGTAATATTTTGTTTATGTGCTGGTGTACAGAATTGGGGGAACTGGATACAAAATCCCTACACATTGGAGTTTTCCAGGCAGAAAGATATAGCAACAGAGGCCAACATGACATTTGTGTTTGTGAACATGACATTGAAGCCTCTTGCCAAGGGGACAGATTGTACTTTTGTCCAAAACCAGTTTAACTTTGCTTTGTCAGGATAGGGGTGGATCCAACAGGAAGTTTCTAGTTCTGTTGTGACTAACTCAATCCCATATCTTGCCACAGCCTCTATGTGTGTTTGTGTTTTCTGGACATTATCCATGAACTTCAAGGTTTTGAATGAAGTCTAGCATGTAACATTTTGTTTTTTACTGGTGAACAGAACTGAGAGAAATGGATGCAAAAACCCTACACATTTCAGTTTTCTAGGCAGAAAGATACAGCAACAGAGGCCAACATGATATTTGTGTTTGTGAACATGACATTGAAGCCTCTTGCTGAAGAGAAGGATTGTACTTTTCTCCAAAACAAGTTTGTGATTTTCAGGGTCAAAACAAAGCGAAGTCCAAAACACTCTGGATATGGCTGGATCCAACAGGAGATTTCTGGTTCTATTGTGGCTTACTCAATCCCAGATATTGCTACAGCCTCTGGGTTTGTTTGTTATTTCTGGACGCTATCCATGGACTTCATGGTTTTGAATGAATTTTAGCAGGTTCCATTTTGTTTACGTGCTGACAAACAGAATTGTGAGAACTGGATACAAAAACCCTACACATTCGAGTTTTCCAGGCAGAAAGCTACAGCAACTGTGGAAAGCATGATATCTGAGTTTGAGAACATGAAATTAAAACCTGTTGCTGAATAGAAGGATTGTACTTTCATCCAAACCCAGTTTAACTGTGATTTTCTGGGTCAAATAAACTTGAATTCCACAGCACTTTGTCCGATATGGCTGGATCCAACCAGAAATTTGGTTCTGTTTTGGCTAACTCAATCCCAGATCTTGCTACAGCCTTTGTATTTGTGTTTTCTAGGCAGAAAGCTACAGAAACTGCAGCCAACATTATATTTGTGTTTGCTAACATGACATTAAATCTACTTGCAGAAGAGAAGAATTTTAGTTTTCCCCGAAAGCAGTTTGACTGTGACTTTCCTGGTTAAATCAATACGAATTGCAGAGTGCTTTACCAGATTTGGCTGGTCATGGTTTTGAATGGATTTTAGCAGGTTCCATTTTGTTAACATGCTGCGAACACAATTGAGGGGACTGGATACAAAAACCCTACACATTCGATTTTCCAGCCAGAAAGCTACAGCAACTGCAGAAAACATGATATCTGAGTTTGTGAACATGACATTGAAGCTTTTTGCTGAAGAGAACATGTTTACTTTTCTCCAAAACCAGTATGACTGTGATTTTCTGGTTTAAATCAACCTGAACTCCACAGCACTTTGTGCGGATATGGCTGGATCCAACAGGACATATCCGGATCTGTTGTGGCTAACTCAATCCCAGATCTTGCTACATCCTCTGTGTTTGTTTGTGTTTCCTGGACATTTTCTATGGACTTCATGGTTTAGAATGAATTTTATAAGGTTCCATTTTGTTTACATACTGGTGAACAGAATTGAGGGAACTCGATACAAAACCCCTACACATTCAAGTTTTCTATGTAGAAAGCTACAAGCAACAGCGGCCAACATATTTAAGTTTCTGCACATGACATTGAGCCTCTTGCTGAAGGATTGTACTTTTCTCCAAACCCAGTTTAATTGTGATTTTCTTGGTCAAATCAACCTGATTTCCACAGCACTTTTCTGGATATGGCTGGATGCAACAGGCAATTTCTGGTTCTGTTGTGGCTAACTCAATCCCAGATCCTGCTTCAGCCTCTGTGTTTGTGCTTTCTGAACATTATCCATGGACTTCCCAGTTTTGAATGAATTCTAGCAGGGAACATATTGTTTTCATGCTGAGGAATAGAATGGAGAGAATTGAATTAAAAAACACTACACATTTGAGTTTTCCCAGCAGAAAGCTACAGCAATAATGGCAAACATGATATTTGTGTTTATAAACATCACATTGAATTCTTGCCAAAGAGAAGGATTGGATTGTACTTTTCTCCAAAACAAATTTAACTAAGATTTTATGGGCCAAATCAACCCCAATTCCACAGCACTTTTTCCAGATATGGCTGGATCCAACCAGAAATATCCAGTAAAGTTGTGGCTAACTCAATTCCAGATCTTGCTACAGTGTCTGTGTTTGCTTCTGATTTCTAGGCAGAAAGCTACGGAAACTGCGGCCAATGTATTTGTCTTTGTTAACATGACATTGTATCCACTTGCTGAAGAGAAGGATTTTACTTTTCTCCAAAACCAGTTTGACTGATTTTCTGGGTTAAATCAACCCAAATTCCAAAGTGCTTTGTCCAGATATGGCTGGATTCAATAGGAAATTTCCAGTTTTGCTGTGGCTAACTCAATCCCAGATCTTGCTACAGCCTCTGTGTTTCTATGGGTTTCAACATTAGACATGGACATTAAGGCTTTGATGAATTTTTCTAGGTTCCATTTTGTTTACATGCTGCAAACACAATTGAGGGGACTGGATACAAAATCCCTACACATTTGAGCTTTCCAAGCAGAAAACTACAGCCACTGAAGCATACATGATATTTGTGTTTGTAAACAGGATATAGAAGCCATTTGTCAAAGAGAAAGATTTTACTTTTCACCAAAACCGGTTTGACTGTGATTTTCAGGGTCAAACCAACCCGAATTCCACAGCACTTTGGATATGGCTGGATCCAACAGCAGCTTTCCGGTTCTGTTGTGACTAACTCAATCCCAGATCTTGCTACAGCCTCTGTGTTTGTTTGTGTATTCAGGACACTGTCCATGGACTTCATGGTTTTGAATGAATTTTAGCAGGTTCCATTTTGTTTACGTGCTGACAAACAGAATTGTGAGAACTGGATACAAAAGCCCTACACATTCAAGTTTTCCAGGCAGAAAGCTACAACAAGTATGGCCAACATGGTATTTGTGTTTGTGAACATGACATTGAAACCTCTTGCTGAATAGTAGGATTGTACTTTCATCCAAACCCAGTTTAACTGTGATTATCTGGGTCAAATAAACCTGAATTCCACAACAATTTGTCTGTATATGGCTGGATCCAACAGGAAATATCTAGTTCTGTTTTGGCTAACTCATTCCCAGATCTTGCTACATCCTCTGTGTTTGTTGGGGTTTTTTGGACATTATCCATGGACTTTAAGTTTTGAATGAATTTTACCATGAACCAGTTTGTTTACATGCTGGGAAACAGAATTGGGAGAAGTAGATACAAAAACTGTACTCATTCAAATATTTCACACAGAAAACTACAGCAACTGTGAAAAACTTGATATTGAGTTTGTTAACATGACAATAAAGCCTCTTGCTGAAGAGAAGGATTGTACTTTTCTCCAAACCAAGTTTAACTGAGATTTTCTTGGCCAAATCAATGCAAATTCCACAGCACTTTGTCTGGATATGGCTGGATCTAACAGGAACTATTCAGTTCCATTGTGGCTAACTCAATCCCAGATCTTGCTACAGCCTCTGTGTTTTTTTGTGTTTTCAGGACATGGTCCATGGAATTCATGGTTTTGAATGAATTTTAGAAGGTTCCATTTTGTTTACATGCTGGGGAACAGAATTGATGGAACTGGATACTAAAACCCTACACATTCGAGTTTTCTAGGCAGAATGCTACAGAAACTGTGGTCAACATGATATTTGAGTTTGTGAACATGACATTGAAGCTTCTTGCTCAAGAGAAGCATTATACTTTTCACAAAAACCAGTTTGACTATGATTTTTTGGGTGAAATCAACACGAATTCCACAGCACTTTGTGGGGATATGGCTGGATCTAACAGGAAATTTCTGGTTCTGTTAGGGCTAACTCAATCCCATATCTTTTGACAGACTCTGTGTGTGTTTTTTCTGATCATTATCCATGGACTTCATGGTTTTGAATCAGTTTTAGCTGGTTCCATTTTGTTTACATGCTGGCGAACAGAATTGAGGCAACTGGATACAAAAACCCCGAATATTTGAGTTTTCTAAGTAGACAGCTACAGCAACAGCGGCCAACATGATATTTGAGTTTGTGAACATGAAATTGAAGCCACTTGCTGTACAGAAGGTTTGTACTTTTCTCCAAACCCAGTTTAATTGTGATTTTCTTGGTCAAATCAACCTGATTTCCACAGCACTTTTCTGGATATGGCTGGATGCAACAAGAAATTTCTGGTTCTATTTTGGCTAACTCAATCCCACATCTTGCTACTGCCTCTGTGTTTGTTTGTGTTTTTCGGACACTATCCATGGACTTCATGGTTTTGATTGAATTTTAGCATGTAACATTTCTTTATTTGCTGGCAAGCACAATTATGTGAACTGGATATATAAAACCCTACGATTCAATTTTCCTGGCAGAAAGCTACAGCAACCAAGGCAAACAGGATATTTGTGTTTGTGAACATGATATTCAGACCACTTGCCAAAGAGAGGGATTGTACTAGTATAAAAAAACAGTTTGACTGTGATTTTCTGGGTCAGTTTAAGCTGAATTCCACAGCACTTTGTCCAGATATGGCTGGATCCAACCAGAGATATCCAGTTCTGTTTTGGGTAACTGAATCCCACATCTTGCCACAGCCTCTGTGTTTTTAAAAGTGTTTTCTGGACATTATCCATGGACTTCATGGTTTTAAAAGAATCCCAGTATGTAATACTTTGTTTACATGCTGTCAAATGCCATTGAGAAAATTGGATACAGAACCCTACACACAAACCCTACACACAAAACCCTTCAAGTTTTCCTGGGAGAAACTACAGGAGCTGAGGCAAACAGGATATTTGTGTTTGTGAACATGACATTGAAGCTACTTGCCAAAGAGAATTATGGTACTATTCTTGAAAACCACTTTAACTGTGGATGTCTGGATAGATTTAACCCAAATTCCACAGCACTTTGTCTGGATATGGCTGGATCCAACCAGAAATATCTGGTTCTGTTGTGCCTAACTCAGTCCCACAAGTTGCTACAGCCTCTGTGTTTGTTTCTGTTTTTTGGACATTATCCATAGACTTCACGGTTTTAAAAGAATTTCAGCATGTAATAATTTATTTACATGCTGTCAAATGCTGTTGAGAGAATTGCATGTAAAATCCCTGCACATTCGAGTTTTCCTGACAGAAAGCTACAGCATCCAAAGGAAATATGATAGCTGTGTTTGTGAATATGATATTGAGTCCACTTGCCAAAGGGAAGGATTGTACTTTCCCCAAAAACCAGTTTAACTGTGAATTTCTGGGTCAGTTAAACACTAATTCCACAGCCCTTTTTCTGGATATTCCTGGATCCAACCAGATATATCTGGTTCTTTTGTGGCTAACTCAATCCCACATCTTGCTATGGCTTCTGTGTTTGTTTGAGTTATCTGGACATTATTCATGGACTTCAAGTTTTTGAATGAATTTCCTCATTTAATACTTTGTTTACATGCTGGCAAATGTCATTGTGGGAATTAGATAAAAATGCCCTACACATTCGAATTTTCCTGGCAGAAATCTGCAGCAACTGATCCAAACAGGATGTTTGTGTTTGTGTACTTGACATTGAAGCAACTTGCCAAAGAGTATTATGGTACTTTCCCCAAAAAACAGTTTACCTGTGAATTTCTGGGTCAGTTTAACACTAATTCCACAGCCCTTTTTCTGGATATTCCTGGATCCAACCAGAAATATCCTGTTCTGCTGTGGCTAACTCAACTCCAGATCTTGATAAAGCTGTGTTTGTTAGTTTTTTTCTGGACTTTGCCCATGGGCTTCATGGTTTAGAATGAATTTTAGCATGTAACATTTTCTTTACTTGCTGGAAAATGCAATTATGTGAACTGGATACAAAAACACAACACAATTTTCCTGGCAGAAAGCTACAGCACCCGAGGCAAACGGGATATTTGTGTTTATGAGCATGACATTGAAGCTACATGAAAAAGAGAATTAAGGTACTTTTCTCCAAAACCAGTTTAACTGAATTTCTGGGCAATCGAACATGAATTCCACAGCGCTTTGTCTGGATATGGCTGGATCCAACCAGAAATATCCGGTTCTGTTGTGGCTAACTCAATCCTACATCTTGCTACAGACTCTGTGTTTGTTTGTGTTTTCTGTACATTTTCCATTGTCTTCATGGTTTTGAATGAATTTCAGCATGTAATACTTTGTTTACATGATGGCAAACACCATTGAGAGAATTGCATGTAAAAACCCTGCACATTCTAGTTTTCCGGGAAGAAAGCTACAGCATCTGAAGCAAACATGATAGTTGTTTTGTTTACATGATGTTGAGTCCACTTGCCAAAGAGAATGATTGTACTTTTCTAAAAAACCAGTTTGTGAATTTCTGGGTCAGTTTACCCTGAAATCCACAGCACTTTATCTGAATATGTCTGGATCTAACCAGAAATAACTGGATCTGCTGTGGCTAATTCAATCCCACATCTTGATACAGCTTCTCTGTTTGTGTTTTCTGGACATTATCCATGGACTTCATGGTTTTGAAAGAATTTTTGCACGTAACATTTTGTTTAGTTGCTGGAAATGCAATTATGTGAACTGGATACAAAAACCCTACACATTCAGTTTTCAAGGTAGAAAGCTACATCATCTGAGGCAAACAGGACATTTGTGTTTGTGAACATGACATTGAAGCAACTTGCCAAAGAGAATTATGCTACTTTTCTCCAAAAACACTTTAAGAGTGAATTTCTATGTCAATTGAACCTGAATTCCACAGCACTTTGTCCGGATATGGCTGGATCCAATGGACATTATCCATAGACTTCACGGTTTTGAATGAATTTCAGAATGTATTGTTTTGTTTCCATGCTGTCAAATGCCGTGGAGGGAATTGGATACAAAAACAATACACATTCGAGTTTTGCTGCCTGAAAGCTACAGCATCCGAAGCAAACATGATAGTTGTGTTTTTTTTTTTTAATAATATTGAGTTCACTTGATGAAGAGAATAACTGTACTTTTCTAAAAAGAATATACAGTTTAACTGTGAATTTCTGGGTCAATTAACCAGAATTCCACAGAGCTTTGTCTGCATATGGCTGGATCCAACCAGAAATATCTGGTTCTGTTGTGGCTAGCTCAATCCCACATTTGCTGTGGCCTCTGTGTTTGTGTTTTCTGGACATTATCCATGGATTTCATGGTTTTGAATGAATTTCAACATGTAATATTTTGTTTTCATGCTGTCAATCACCATTGAGATAATTGGATACAGAAACCCTACACATTCGAGTTTCCCATTCAGAAAGCTACAACATCTGAAGCAAACATGTAGTTGTGTTTGTGAACATGAAATTGATTCCTCTTCCCAAGGCAAAGATTTGTACTGTTCTGAAAAATAGAATCTGTTTTCTCAACATTATCCATGGACTTCACGGTTTTGAATGAATTTTATCATGTTACATTGTATTTACTTGCTGGCAAACTGGATACAAAAACCCTACACATTCAATGTTCCTAGCAGAAAAATATAGCACCTGAGGCAAACAGGATATTTGTGTTTGTGAACATGACATTGAAGGTACTAGTCAAAGAGTATTATGGTACTTTTCTCCAAAGCTACTTTATCTGTGAATTTCTGGGTCAATTTAAACAAATTCCACAGCACTTTTCAAGATAGAGCTGGATCCAACCATAAATATCTGGTTCTGTTGTGGCTAACTCAATCCCACAAGTTGCTACAGCCTCTGTGTTTGTTTCTGTTTTCTGGACATTATCCATGAACTTCATGGTTTTAAAAGAATTTCAGCATGCAATGCTTTTTATACATGCTGGCATCACCATTGAGAGAATTGGTTACAAAAACCCTACACATTGGAGTTTTCCTTGAAGAAAGCTCCAACATCTGAAGCAAACATGATAGTTGTTTTGTTTACATGATGTTGAGTCCACTTGCCAAAGAGAATGATTGTACTTTTCTAAAAAACCAGTTTGTGAATTTCTGGGTCAGTTTACCCTGAAATCCACAGCACTTTGTATGAATATGGCTGGATCCAACCAGAAATATCTGGATCTGCTGTGGCTAACTCAACCTCAGCCCTTGATACAGCCTCTGTGTTTGTGTTTTCTGGACATTATCCATGGACTTCATGGTTTTGAATGAATTTTAGCTTGAACCATTTTGCTAACTTGCTAGCAAATGCAATTATGTGTCTGGATACAAAAACCCTGCACAATGAGTTTTCCAGGCATAAAGCTACATCAGCCATGGCCAACATGCTATTGGTGTTTACATGACATTGAAGCTACTTGCTGAAAAGAAATACTGTAATTTATTCCCAAACCAGTGTGACTATTGTTTTCTGGATCATTGTAATGCAAATTCCACAGCATTATTTCCAGATATGATGGCTGGATCCAACCAGAAATATCCAGTTCTGTTGTGGATAACTCAATCCCAGATCTTGCTGCAGCCTCTGTTTGTTTGTGCTTTCTGGGCATTATCCATGGACTTCATGGTTTTGAATGAATTTTAGCAGGTTTCATTTTGTTTACATGCTGGTGAACAGAATTGAGGGAACTGGACACAAAAGCCTTTAAATTCGAGTTTTCCCAGCAGAAAGCTACAGGAATCGCGTACAACATATTTGTGTTTGTGAACATTACATTGAAGATACTTGCCGAGTAGAAGGATGTTGCTTTTCTCCAAAACCAGTTTAACTGTGAATTTCTGGGTGAATTTAATATGAATTCCACAGCACTCTGGCCAGTTATGGCTGGATCCAATCAGATATATGTGATTCTCTTGTGGCTCAGTCCCAGATCTTGATGCAGCCTCTGTGTTTGTGTTTTCTGGACATTATCCATGAACTTCACGGTCTTGAATGAACTTTAGTTTGTAACATTTTGCTAACTTGCTAGCAAATGCAATTATGTGAATGGATACAAAAACCCTACACATTGAGTTTTCCAGGAAGAAAGCTACAGCAACCAAAGCAAACATCATATTTGTGTTTGTGAACATGTCGTTGAGGCCAATTGCCGAAGAGAAGGATTATACTTTTCTCCAAAACCAGTTTGACTGTGATTTTCTGGATGAATTTAAGTAAAATTCCAGAGCACTTTGTCTGTATATGGCTGGATCCAAACAGAAATATCCGGTTCTGTTTTTGCTAACTCAATCCCAGATCTTGCTACAGCCTCTGTGTCTGTGTTTTGAATCAATTTTATTATGTTACATTTTTTTTCAGCTGGCTAACTCTAATTGATGGTACTGGAGACAAAAGCTCTACACATTGGTGTTTTCTAGGTAGAAAGCTACAGTAACCACAGCCAACATGATGTATCTGTTTGTAAACATGACATTGAAGCCACTTGCCTAAGAGAAGGATTTTACTTATCTCCCTAATCAGTTTGGCTCTGAAGTTCTTGGTCAGTTTAACCCGAATTCCACAGTACTTTGTGTCGACACAGCAGTCATGACATGACTGCCGTTGATCAGTTCTCAAGGAACTTTTATTTGGAGCGACAGCAGAAAGCGAAGAAGAAGAAGAAGAAGAAGAAGAGGAGGAGGAGGAGGAGGAGGAGGAGGAGGAGGAGGAGAAGGAGAAGGAGAAGGAGAAGGAGAAGGAGAAGGAGAAGGAGAAGGAGAAGGAGAAGAAGAAGAAGAAGAAGAAGAAGAAGAAGAAGAAGAAGAAGAAGAAGAAACAGCAAGACCGCAGCCCCTCTCCCAGTCCTTTATATCTCCCCGGTCCCCTAGAGCAAGCAATCCATAGCCAACAGTCCAATCAGATTAAAGGGCACATATAACTTCAGCTGGAAAGTGTATCTTGTTCCATCCTGTTGTTTGTGGAAGTCTTGTGGTCAGCACTTCCTTGACTTGTTTTGTTCAGCAGGATGAAGCAGGTAAAATGTTTGCAATGAGGAG
>CM027399.1:49734298-49750694 GCA_015711505.1 Sylvilagus bachmani | reverse complement strand
GGAGTCACTGTGTACTTACGTCTCATGTGGGATATGTCGTTAATGTGTTGTCCAATGTGAAGTAATGCTATAACTAGCACTGAAACAGTATTTTACACTTTGTGTTTCTGTGTGGGTGCAAACTAATGAAATCTTTACTTAGTATATACTGAATCAATCTTTTGTATATAGATAATTAAAAATGAAAAAAATCTTGGTGTTAAATTGGAAATTGCATAGAAAATTAATCAATTTGAAAAAAAAATATCATGTAGGATCTCTGTCCTTAATGTGCTATACATGTGAATTAATACTATAACTAGTACTACAACAGTATTTTTCACTTTGTGTTGCTATGTGAGGGCAAACTGTTGAAATCTTTACTTAATATATAGTAAACTGATCTTCTGTATATAAAGAGAAATGAAAATGAATCGATGTGAAGCAAGGGGAGAGGGAGTGGGAAAAGGGAGGGTTGAGGGTGGGAGGGAAGTTATGGGGGGGAAGCCATTGTAATCTATAAGCTGTATTTTGGAAATTTATATTCTTTAAATAAAAGCGTTATAAATAAATGAAAAAAAAAGAAATCTACAAGCAACATGACCAAGATGAGTTTTTGTGATTTGGAAAATGAAACGTAACTCTTTTGCTGAGGGGACCTATAGTAATTCCCTCCAATATGAGTGTGACTGGGATTTTCAGGTGTATTCAATCAGAATTCCACAGCCAGTCTGCTGCAGGGGTGAATGAATGTGGAAACAGCCAGATTTTGTGACTATATGAAGCCCAATATCACTAACACTCTTTGATTTCTTTGGTTTTTGTCAAATTTGTCTTATTCATCATGGTTTGTAATGAATTTTCTGATGTGAGCTTTTGTTTTGCGACTGGAATATGGAGTTCAGGGTACGGGAGGAATGGTCTATTTCAATCATGGCCCAGGTTTTAGCTTGCTCCAGTTCTGGGTTTATTTCATTGTTTTGGCTGCCTCACAGACTTTTAGTCTTTTGATTGAAAATTGCTTAAACTGTTTTTGGCTTTGAGTTTGTTTTGGCTTTGTCCTTCCCAAATTTTGTATTCTGAGTCAATACAAACCAGAGTGTTGACAGAGTATCCATAATGAAATAAAAAACACAAGAAATGCATTTCATGCTTAGAAATCTGCAGGCAACATGACCAAGATGAGTTTTTGTGTTTTGGAAAATGAGATGTAACCCTTTTTCCAAGGGGATAGCTATTAATACACTCCAAATTGAGTGTGACTGGTATTTTTCAAGTTAATTCAATCAGCAGCATTTAGGTTTCTTGAGGGGCAATTTCCTGAATTTCTTCTGGGTTTTAGTTTGTTTTGGCTTCTTCCTGCCCGATGTTTGTTTTTTCACACCATATTAGAATGTGTATCCATAATGAAATAAAAAAAAGCAAATTGGGGTTTCATGCTTAGAAATCCACAGGCAACATGACCAAGATGAGTTATTGTGTTTTGGAAAAGGAAATGCAACCGTTTTGCAGAGGGGACAGCTATGAATTCCCCCCAAATCGAATGTTACTGTGATTTTCAGGTGTATTGAATCAGAATTCCACAACCAGTCTGCTGGAGGGGTGGATGAATCTGGAAACAGCCGGTTTTCTTCTGACTAAATCAATGCCATTATCACTAAGACGCTTTGATTTCTTTGGTTTTTTTTACATTTGTCTTACTCATCATGTTTTGTAATGAATTTTCTGATGTGAACTTTTGTTTTTTGGCTGTACTATGGAGTTCAGGGCATGGGAGGCAAGGTCTTTTTCAATCAGGGCCCAGGTTTTGGCTTGCTCCAATTCTGGTTTCTTTCATTGTTTTGGCCTCCTCACCAAATTTTGGTTTTTGGATAAGCAATTTCCTGAATGGTTTCCGGGTTTGAGTTTCTTTTTCCTTCTGCCTTTTCAAATTTTGTATTCTGAGCTACACAAACCAGAGTGTAGACAGAGTATCAATAATGAAATAAAAAAACACAACAATTGGCATTTCAAGCTTAGAAATCTACAGACAGATGAACCAAGAAAAATTTAAGTGTTTTGGAAAATGAAATATAACCTTTTTGCCGAGGGGACAGCTAATAATACCCACAAAATTGACTGTGATTGGGATATTCAGTTAAATAAAATCAGCAGCATTTAGGTTTCTTGATTCATAATTTCCTAAATTTTTATCAGTTTGAGTTTTTTTGCCTTTTTCCTCCCCAAATTTTGTATTCTCACACCATACATGAAATAGTTAGACAAAGTATTCATAACGAAATATAAAACACAGCAAATTGGCATTTCATGGTTAGAAATCGACAGGCAACATGATAAAGATGAGTTTTTGTGTTTTGGAAAATGAAATGTAACCCCTTTCCCTAGCGAACTGTTATTACTTCCCTCCCAATTGAGTGTCAGAGGGATTTTCAGGTTAATTCAATCAGTAGCATTTAGGTTTCTTGATTGGTAATTTCCTAAATTTGTTCTGGGTTTCAGTCTGTTTTGCCTTCTTCCTTCCCAAATTTTGTAATCTGATGAAAAACTCACAAGAGTGTAGACAGAGTATCCATAATGAAATAAAAAACACAACAAATTGGTGTTTCATGCTTAGAAAGCTACAGACAACAGGGCCAAAATGAGCTTTTGCATTTTGGAAAATGAAATGTAAACTTTTGCCAAGGGTACAGCTATTAATACCCTCCAAATCGAGTGTGAATGGGATTTTCAGGTGAATTTCATCAGCAGCATTGAGGTTTCTTGATTGGCAATTTCCTAAATTTTTATCAGTTTGCATTTTTTTGCCTTCTCTCTTACACTTATGAAATTTTGTATTCTACACCATACAAGAAATAGTTTATACAGAGTATACATTATGAAATGTAAAACACAGCAGATTGGCTTTTCATTGTTAGAAATCTACAGGCAACATGACAAAGATGAGTTTTTGTGTTTTGGAAAATGAAATGTAACCCTTTTCCCTAGGGAACTGCTATGAATTCCCTCCAAATCAAGTGTGAGTGGGATTTTCAGCTTAATTCAATCAGCAGCATTTAGGTTTCTTGATTGGTAATTTTCCTATATTTTTTCTGGGTCTGAGTCATGTTAATTCAATCAGAATTCCACAACCATTCTGCTGGGAGTCATGGATCAATCAGTAAGCAGCTGTTTTTGTTATGACTAAATCAAACACATTCAGGTTTCTTTACAGGCAATTTCCAAATTTTTTTTCTGGGTTTGCATTTGTTTTGCCTTGTTCCTTTCCAAATTTTGTATTCTGACACCATACAAAAAAGAGGTTAGGCAGAGTATGCATAATGAAATAAAAAAACACAGAAAAATTGGAGTTTCATGCTTAGAAATCTACAGCCCTTAAGGAAATCGGATGTGGCTCAATATCCTATCAGAATATTTTAGGCATGGAAAGGCAACATAGTCTGAAAAAAAATACCTAAATGAAAGATCACTTCGAGTGAGATCCCAGTGAAAAGAACAGGGCCATCAAAGAAAGAGGTACCTTTCTCTGAAGGGAGGAGAGAGCTTCCACTTTGACTCTGACCCTGTTGGAATCAGATCGAAGATGGTGAGCCCTAAAGGCTTCCATAGCCTCGGCAACTCATGACTAGAGCCTAGGGAGATTACTGACGCCATAAACAAGAGTGCCAAATTGTTAAATCAACATCAGGAGTCACTGTGTACTTACGTCTCATGAGGGAACTGAGTTTAATGTGTTGTCCAATGTGAAGTAATGCTATAACTAGTACTGAAACAGTATTTTTACACTTTGTGATTCTATGTGGGTGCAAACTGATGACATCATTACATAGTATATACTGAATCGATTTTCTGTATAAAAGATAATTGCAAATGATTAAAAACTCTTGGTGTTAAATTGGAAATTGCATAGATAATTAATCAATTTTTTAAAAAATATCATGTAGGATCTCTGTCCTTAATGTGCTGTACATTGTGAATTAATACTATAACTAGTACTCCAACATTATTTTCACTTTGTGTCTCTATGTGAGGGCAAACTGTTGAAATCTTTACATAATATGTACTAAACTGATCTGTGTATAAGGAGAATTGAAAATGATCTTGATGTGAATGTAAGGAGAGAGGAAGCAGAAAAGGGGAGGGTAGCAGGTGGGAGGGCAGTTATTGGGGGGGTAGCCATTGTAATCATAAGCTGTGCTTTGGAAATTTATATTATTTAAATAAAACGTTTATATATATATATAAGGAAATCTACAGGCAACATGACCAAGATGAGTTTTTGTGTTTTGGAAAATGAAATGTAACCCTTTGGCCAAGGGGATAGCCATGAATTCCCTCCAAAGCGAGTGGGAATGGGAGTTTCAGGTGTATTCATTCAGAAGCATTCAGGTTTATTTACAGCAATTTTCTAATTTTTTATTTGGGCTTGGGTTTGATTTGCCTTCTTTATTTTCAAATTTTGTATTCTGACAGCATACAAAAAAGAGGTTAGGCAGAGTATCCATCACGAAATAAAAAACACAGCAAATTGGCGTTTCATGCTTAGAAATCACAGGCAACATGACAAAGACGAGTTTTAGTGTTTTGGAAAATGAAATCTCATTCTTTTGCTAAGGGGACACCTATGAATTCCCTCCAAATTGTGTGTGAATGGGATTTTCAGGTGTATTCAGTCAGAAGTATTCACGTTTCTTTACAGCAATTTCCTAATGTTTTTTCTGGCTTTGGGTTTGTTTTGCCTTCTTTCTTTCCAAATTTTGTAATCTGACACCATACAAAAAGAGGTTAGGCAGAGTATCCATCATGAAATAAAAAACACAGCAAATTGGCGTTTCCTGGTTAGAAATCTGTAGGCAACATGACCAAGATGAGTTTCCTGACTTGGAAAATGAAATGTCACCCTATGGCTCAGGGGACAGCTATGAATTCCCTCCAAATCGAGTATGAATGGGATTTTCAGGTGTATTAAATCAACAGCATGCAGGTTTCTTGACAGGGAATTTCCTAAGTTTGTTTTGATAGTCCGTTTGTTTTGCCTTCTTCCTTTCCAAATTTTGTATTCTGACAACCTACAAAAATGAGGTTAGGAAGAGTATCCATCATGAAATTAAAAACACAGCAAATTGGCATTTCATGCTTAGAATTCTACAGGCAACACAACCAAGAGGAGTGTTTGTGTTTTGGAAAATGCAATATAACACTTTTGCTGAGAGGACAGTAATGAATTATCTCCAAATCGAGTGTGAATTGGATTTTCAGGTGTATAAGGTCAGCAGCATTTTGGTTTCCTGATTGGCAATTTCCTAAATTTCTTCTGGTTTTCCATTTCTTTTGCCTTCTTCCCTTCCAAATTTTGTATTCGGACTCCATACAAAAAAGGGGTTAGGCTGAGTATCCATCATGAAATCAAAAACACAGCAAATTGGCAATTCTTGCTTAGACATCTACAAGCAACACGACCAGAATGAGTTTTTGTGTTTTGAAAAATGAAATGTCACCCGTTTTCAGAGGGGACGGCTATGAATTCCCTCTAAATCGAATGTGAATGGGATTTTCAGGTGTATTCAACCAGCAGCATTCAGGTTTCTTGATAGGTAATTTCCTAATTTTTTTTCTGTGTTTGCGTGGGCTTTGCCTTCTTCCTTTCAAAATTTTGTATTCTGACAGCATACAAAAAAGGGGTTAGGCAGAGTATCAAAAATGAAAAAAAAAGAAATACAGCAAATTGGGGTTTCCTGCTTAGAAATCTATAGACAACACGACCAAATGAGTTTTTGTGTTTTGGAAAATGAAATGTAACCCTTTTGCAGAGGGGACAGCTGTGAATTCCCTCCAAATTGAGTGTGAATTCAATTTTCAGGTGTATTTGGTCAGAAGCATTCAGGTTTCTTTACAGGAATTTCCTAATTTTTGTCTGCGTTTGCGTTTGCTTTCCTTATTCCATTCCAAATTTTGTATTCTAGCAGCCTATAAAAAAGAGTTTAGGCAGATTATCCATAATGAAATAAAAAACACAGCAAATTCATATTTCATGCTTAGACATCTACAGGCAACAAGACCAGGAATAGTTTTTGTGTTCTGGAAAATGAAATGTCACACTTTTGCCGAGGGGACAGCTGTGAATTCCCTCCAAATCGAGTGTCAATGGGATTTTCAGTTGTATTCAGTCAGAAGCAATCATGTTTCTTTACACGAATTTCCTAATTTTTTTCTGGGTTTGTGTTTGTTTTGCCTTCTCCTTTACAAATTTTTTATTCTGACACCATACACAAAAGAGGTTAGGTAGAGTATCCAAAATAAAAGAAAAAACACAGTAAATTTGGTATCCCTCTTATAATTCTACAGACAACACGACAAAATGAGATTTTGTGTTTTGGAAAATGAAATGTAACCCTTTACCAAAGGGACAGGTATGAATTCCATCCAAATCGAGTGTGAATGGGATTTTCAGGTGTATTCAACCAGCAGCATTCAGGTTTCTTTATGGGAAATTTGCTAATTTTTTTTCTTGGTTTGTGTTTGTTTTGCCTTCTTCCTTTCCAAATTTTGTATTCTGACAGCATAAAAAAAGAGGTTAGGCAGAGTGTCCAAAATGAAATAAAAAACACAGCAGGTTGGCGTTTCATGCTTAGAAATCTGCAGGCAACATGACCAAGATGAGGTTTTGTGTTGTGGAAAATGGAAGGTAACAGTTTTGCTGAGGGGACAGCTATGAATTACCTCCAAATCAGTATGAATGGGATTTTCAGGTGTATTCAATCAGCAGCATTTTGGTTTCTTGATTAGCACATTCCTAAATTTCTTCTGCTTTTCCATTTCTTTTGCCTTCTTCCTTTTCAAATTTTGTGTTCTGACAGCATACAGAAAAGAGGTTAGGTAGATTACCCATAATGAAACAAAAAAAAAACACAAAGAAATGGGCGTATTATGCTTAGAAATTTACAGGCAACACGGCCAAGAAGAGCTTTTGTGTTTTGGAAAATGAAATGTAACGCTTTTGCCAAGGGGACAGCAATGAATTATCTCCAAATCGAGTGTGAATGGCATTTTCAGGTGTATTCAATCAGCCGCATGCAGGTTTCTTCATTGCTAATTTCTATATTTTTTCCTGGGTTTGCATTTGTTTTGCCTTCTTCCTTTACAAATTTTGTATTCTGACACCATACAAAAATGAGGTTAGGCAGAGTATCCATCATGAAATAAAAAACACAGCAAATTGTCGTTTCATGCTTAGACATCTACAGGCAACATGACCAAGAGGAGAGTTTGTGTTTTGGAAAATGAAATGTCACACTTTTGCTGAGGGGACAGCTATGAATTCCCTCCAAATCGTGTGTAAATGGCATTTTCAGGTGTATTCAATCAGCAGCATTCAGGTTTCTTTACGGGAAATTTCCTAATTTTTTTTTCTGGGTTTGCGTTTACTTTGCCTTCTTCCTTTCCAAATTTTGTATTCCAACAGCATACAAAAAAGAGGTTAGGCAGAGTATTCAAAATGATATAAAAAACTAAGCAAATTGGGGTTGCATGCTTAGATCTACTGGCAACATAACCAATAGGAATTTTTGTGATTTGGAAAATGAGATGGCACCCTTTTGCCGAGAGGACAGGTATGAATTCCCTCCAAATTGTGTGTGAATTGGATTTTCAGGTGTATTCAGTCAGCAGCATTTTTGTTTCTTGATAGGCAATTTCCTAATTTCTTCTGCTTTTTCATTTGTTTTGCCTTCTTCCTTTCCGAAGTTTGTATTTTGACAGTATACAAAAAAGAGGTTAGGCAGACTATCCATCATGAAATAAAAAAACCCAGATAAATTGGCGTTTCATGCTTAGAAATCTACAGGCAACACGACCAAGAGGAGAGTTTGTGTTTTGAAAAATGAATTGTCACCCTTCTGCCAAGGGGACAGCTAAGAATTCCCTCCAAATTGTGTGTTAATGGGATTTTCAGGTGTATTCGGTCAGCAGCATTTAGGTTTCTTGATAGGCAATTTCCTAATTTTTTTCTGTGTTTGCATTTCTTTTTCTTTCTTCCTTTCTAAATTTTGTATTCTGACACCATACAAAAAAGAGGTTAGGCAGAGTATCCAAAGTGAAATAAAAAACACAGCAAATTGGTGTTTCACACTTCGAAAATACAGGCAACATGACCAAGATGAGTTTTGTGATTTAGAAATTGGCGTTTCATGCTTAGAAATCTACAGGCAACATGACCAAGATGAGTTTTAGTGTTTTGGAAATGAAATGTAACTGTTTTGCTGAGGGGACAGCTATGAATTCCCGCCAAATTGAGTGTGAATGGGATTTTCAAGTGTATTCAATCAGCAGCATTCAGCTCTCTTAAGAGGCAATTTCCTAATTTTTTCTGGGTTTGGGATAGTTGTGCCTTTTCCTTTCCAAATTTTTTATTCTGACACCATACAAAAAAGAGGTTAGGCAGAGTATCCAAAGTGAAATAAAAAAACACAGCAAATTGGTGTTTCACGCTTCGAAAATACAGGCAACATGACCAAGATGAGTTTTGTGATTTAGAAATTGGCGTTTCGTGCTTAGAAATCTAGAGTCAACATGACCAAGATGAGTTTTAGTGTTTTGGAAAATGAAATCTCATTCTTTTGCCAAGGGGACAGCTATGAATTCCCTCCAAATTGAGTGTGAATTGGATTTTCAGGTGTATTCAGTCAGAAGCATTCAGGTTTCTTTACAGCAATTTCCTAATTTTTTTTCTGGGTTTGAATTTGTTTTGCCTTCTTCCTTTCCAAATTTTGTATTATCACAGTTTACACAAAAGAGGTTTTAGGCAGAGTATCCATCATGAAATATAAAACAGAGCAAATTGGCGTTTCATGCTTAGAAATCTACAGGCCTTAAGGCAATCGGATCTGGCTCCATATCCCATGAGAATATTTTAGGCATGGAAATCCAAGATGGTCTGGAAAAAAAAATACCTAATTGAAAGATCTCTGCGAATGAGATCCCAGTGGAAAGAACGGGGCCATCGAAGAAGGAGGTACCTTTCTCTGAAGGGAGGAGAGCGCTTCCACTTTGACTATGACCCTGTCGGAATCAAATCGAGGGTGGTGAACCCTAAAGGCTTCCATAACCTCGGCAACTCATGACTAGAGCCTAGGGAGATTACTGACGCCATAAACAAGAGTGCCAAATTGTTAAATCAACATCAGGAGTCACTGTGTACTTACGTCTCATGAGGGAACTGAGTTTAATGTGTTATCCAATGTGAGGTAATGCTATAACTAGTACTGAAACAGTAATTTTACACTTTGTGATTCTGTGTGGGTGCAAACTGATGACATCTTTACATAGTATATACTGAATCGATTTTCTGTATATAAAGATTATTGCAAATGATTAAAAACTCTTGGTGTTAAATTGGAAATTGCATAGATAATCAATCAATTATTTATAAAATATCATGTAGGAACTCTGTCCTTAATGTGCTGTACATTGTGAATTAATACTATAACTAGTACTCCAACAGTATTTTCACTTTGTGTCTCTATGTGAGGGCAAACTGTTGAAATCTTTACGTAATATATACTAAACTGATCTTCTGTATATAAAGAGAATTGAAAATGAATCTTGATGTGAATGCAAGGGGAGAGGGAGCGGGAAAGGGGAGGGTTGCAGGTGGGAGGGAAGTTTTGGGGTGGGAGCCATTGTAATCCATAAGCTGTGCTTTGGAAATTTATATTCTTTAAAAAAATTTGAATATATTAAAAAAAGAGAAATCTACAGGCAACACGACCAAGATGAGTTTTTGTGTTTTGGAAAATGAAATGTAATGCTTTTGCCGAGGGGACAGCTATGAATTCCCTCCAATCGAATGTGAATTGGATTTTCAGGTGTATTCAATCACAGCACTCAGGTTTCTTTACAGGCAAGTTCCTAATTTTTTCTTTTTTTCCATTTGTTTTGCCTTATTCTTTTCCAAATTTTGTAATCTGACACCATACCAAAAAGAGGTTAGACAGAGTATCCATCATGAAATAAAAAACACAGCAAACTGGCGTTTCATGCTTAGAAATCTACAGGCAACACGACCCAGATGAGTTTTTGTGTTTTGGAAAATGAAATGTCACCGTTTTGCCAAGGGGACAGCTTTGAATTCCCTCCAAATCGAGTGTGAATTTCATTTTCAGCTGCATTCAGGTTTCTTTACAGGCAATTTCCTAATTTTTTTTTCTGGGTTTTCCATTTGTTTTGTCTTCTTCTTTTCCAAATTTTGTATTCTGACAGCATACAAAAAAGAGGTTAGGCAGCCTATCCCTAATGAAATACAAAACACAGCAAATTGACGTTTCATGCTTAGAAATCTACAGGCAATATGACCAAGATGAGTTTTTGTGTTTTGAAAAATGAAATGTCACCCTTTTGCCGAGGGGACAGCTGTGAATTCCCTCCAAATTGAGTGTGAATGGGATTTTCAGGTTTATTCACTCAGCAGCATGGAGGTTACTTAGTAGGCAATTTCCTAAATTTGTTTTGGGTTTGTATCCATAATTAAATGAAAAAAACAGAGCAAATTGAAATTTCATATTTAGATCTCTACATGCAACAGGACCAAGATGAGTTATTGTGTTTTGGGAAATGAAATGTAACACTTTTACCGAGGGGACAGCTTTGAATTCCCTCCAAATCAAGTGTGAAATGAAATTTCAGGTGTATTCAATCAACAGCATTCAGGTGTCTTGATAGGCAATTTCCTTAATTGGTTCTGGGTTAGCATTAGTTTTGCATTCTTCCTTTCCAAATTTTGTATTCTGGCAGCATACAAAAAAGTGGTTAGGCAGTGTATGCATAGTGAAATCAAAAGCACAGCATATTTCCTTTCATGCTTAGAATTCTAAAGGCAACACGACCAAGATGAGTTTTTGTGTTTTGGGAAATGAAATGTAACCCTTTTGCTGAGAAGACAGGTATGAATTCCCTCCAAACCGAGTGTGAATCAGAGTTTCAGGTGTATTCAATCAGCAGCATTCAGCTTTCTTAATAGGCAACTTCCTAAATTGGTCCTGGGTTTCAATTTGTTTTGCCTTCTTGCTTTCCAAATTTTGTTTTCTGAGAGCATACAAAAGAGAGGTTAGGCAGTGCATCCAAAATGAAATAAAAAATACCGCAAATTCACATTTCATGGTTAGAAATTTACAGGCAGTACGACCAAGATGAGTTTTTGTGTTTTGGAAAATAATGTAACATTTTTGCCAAGGGGAGAGCTATGAACTCCCACCAAATCAAATATGAATGGTATTTTTAGGCGTACTCAATCAGCAGCATTCAGGATTCTTAATAGGCAATTTCCTAAATTTGTTCTGGATTTCTGTCCATAATGAAATAAAAAACAGAGCAAATTGGCGTTTCATGGTTAGAAATAAACTGGGAACAGGCCCAAGATGTGTTTTTGTGTTTTGGAAAATGAAATGTAACACTTTTGCGGAGGTGACAGCTAGGAATTCCCTCCAAATTGAGTGTGAATGGGATTTCCAGGTGTCTTCCATCAGCAGCATTCAGCTTTCTTGAAAGGCAATTTCCTAAATTGGTTCTGGGTTTGCGTTTGTTTTACCTTCTTGCTTTCCAAATTTTGTAGTCTGACACCATACAAAACAGAAGTTAGGCAGAGTATCCATAATGAAATAAAAAACACAGCCTGTTGAGGTTTCATGGTTAGATCTCTACAGGCAACAGGACCAAGATGAGTTTTTGTGTTTTGGAAAATGAAATGCAACACTTTCGCCTAGGGGATAGATTTGAGTTTCCTCCAAATCAAGTGTGAATGGTATTTTCAGGTGTATTCAATCAACAGCATTCAGCTTTCTTAACAGGCAATTTCCTAAATTGGTTCTGTGCTAGCGTTTGTTTTGCCTTCTTCCTTTCCAAATTTTGTTTTCTGACACCACACCAAAAAGAGGTTAGGCAGAGCATCCATAATGAAATACAAAACACATCTTATTGGAGTGTCATGGTTAGAAATCTACAGAGAACAGGACCAACATGAGTTTTTGTGTTTTGGAAAATAAAATGTAACTCTTTTGCTGAAGGGGCGGCAATGAATTCCCTCCAAATTGGGTGTGAATGTGATTTTCAGTTGTATTCAATCAGCAGCATTCAGGTTTCTTGATAGGCAATTTCCTAAATTGGTTCTGGGTTAGCATTAGTTTTGCCTTCTCTCTTTCCAAATTTTCTATTCTGACAGCATACAATAAAGAGGTTAGGCAGCCTATCCCTAATGAAATAAAAAACACAGCATATTGGCATTTCATGGTTAGAAATCTACAGGCAACACGACCAAGATGAGTTTTTGTGTTTTGGAAAATTAAATGTAACCGTTTTGCCGAGGGGACAGCTATGAACTCCCACCAAATAGAATGTGAATGGTATTTTCAGGTGTATTCAATCAGCAGCATGGAGGTTTCTTAGTAGGCAATTTCCTAAATTTGTTTTGGATTTGTATGCATAATAAATGAAAAACAGAGCAAATTGGCATGCCATGGTTAGAAATCTACAGGGAAAATGTCCATGATGAGTTTTTGTGTTTTGGAAAATGAAATGTAAACCTTTTCCTGAGGGGACAGCTTTGAATTCCAACCACATCAAGTGTGAATGGGATTTTCAGGTGCATTCCATCAGCTGCATTCAGTTTTCTTGAAAGGCAATTTCCTAAATTGGTTCTGGGTTTGCGTTTGTTTTGCCTTCTTCCTTTCCAAATTTGGTATTCTGACAGGATACAAAAAGAGGTTAGGAAGAGTATCCTTAATAAAATGAAAAACACCGCAAATTGGCATTTCATGGTTTGAACTCTACAGTCAAAATGACCAAGATGAGTTTTTGTGTTTTGGGAAATGAAATGTAACCCTTTTGCCCAGCAGACAGCTAGGAATTCCCTCCAATTCATGTGTGAATAGGATTTTCAGGTGTATTCAATCAGCAGCATTCAGGTTTCCTGATAGGCAATTTCCTAAATTGGTTCTGGGGTTGCATTTATTTTGCTTCTTCCTTTCCACATTTGTTATTCTGACACCATACAAAAATGAGGTTAGGCAGTGTATGCATAATGAAATGAAATACAGAGCAAATTGTAGTTTCATTGTTAGATATATACAAGGAACAGGACCAAGATGAGTTTTTGTGGTTTAGGAAATGAAAGGCAACACCTTTGCCGAGGGGACAGCTTTCAATTCCCTCCAAATCAAGTGTGAATGGGATTTTCAGGTGTATTCAATCAGCAGCATTCAGGTTTCTTAACAGGCAATTTCCTAAATTGGTTCTGGGTTAGTGTTTGTTTTGCCTTCTTGCTTTCCAATTTTTGTATTCTGACACCATACATAAAAGACGTTAGGCAGAGTACCCATCATGAAAAGAAAGCACATCCTATTGGAGTTTAATGGTTAGAAACTACAGAGAAGAGGACCAAAATGAGTTTTTGTGTTTTGGAAAATGAAATGTAAGCCTTAAGCTGAGGGGACAGCTTTGAATTCCTCCAAATCAAGTGTGAATGGGATTTTCAGGTGTATTCAATCAGCAGAATGGAGGTTACTTAGTAGGCAATTTCCTAAATTTGTTTTGGGTTTGTATCCATAATTAAATGAAAAAAACAGAGCAAATTGGTGTTTCATGTTTAGATCTCTACATGCAACAGGAACAAGATAAGTTTTTGTGTTTTGGGAAATGAAATGTAACACTTTTGCCGAGGGGACAGCTTTGAATTCCCTCCAAATCAAGTGTGAAATGAAATTTCAGGTGTATTCAGTCAGCAGCTTTCAGGTTTCTTGATAGGCAATTTCCTAAATTGGTTCTGGGTTAGCATTAGTTTTGCCTTCTTGCTTTCCAAATTTTGTATTCTGACAGCATACAAAAAAGAGGTTAGTCAGAGTATCCTTAATGAAATAAAAAACACAGCATATTGGCATTTCATGGTTAGAAATCTACAGGCAATACGACCAAGATGAGTGTTTGTGTTTTGGAAAATGGAATGTAACCATTTTGCCGACGGGACAGCTATGAACTCCCACCAAATAGAATGTGAATGGTATTTTCAGGTGTATTCAATCAGCAGCATGGAGGTTTCTTAGTAGGCAATTTCCTAAATTTGTTTTGGGTTTGTATGCATAATTAAATGAAAAACAGAGCAAATTGGTGTGTCATGGTTAGAAACCTACAGGGAAAAGGTCCAAGATGAGTTTTTGTGGTTTGGAAAATGAAATGTAACCCTTTTGCCAAGCGGACAGCTTTTAATTCCCTCCACATCAAGTGTGAATGGGATTTTCAGGTGCATTCCTAACAGCAGCATTCAGTTTTCTTGAAAGGCAATTTCCTAAATTGGTTCTGGGTTAGTGTTTTTTTGCCTTCTTGCTTTCCAAATTTTGTAATCTGACAGCATACAAAAAAGACGTTAGGCAGAGTATCCAAAATGAAATAAAAAACACAGCCTATTGAGGTTTCATGGTTAGATCTCTACATGCAAAGGTCCAAGATGAGTTCTTGTGTTTTGGAAAATGAAATGCAAATTTTTGCCAGTGGAACAGCTTTGAATTTCCTGCACATCAAGTGTGAAATGAATTTTCAGGTGTATTTATTCAGAACCATTCAGTTTTCTTAACAGGCAATTTCCTAAATTGGTTCTGGGTTAGCGTTTGTTTTGCCATCTTCCTTTCCAAATTTTGTATTCTGACACCTCACCAAAAAGCGGTTAGTCAGAGTATCCATAATGAAATACAAAACACAGCAAATTGGCGGGTCATGCTTAGAAAACTTCAGGCAACATGACCAAGATGAGTTTTTGTGTTTTGCGAAATGAAAGATAACCCTTTTGTTGAGGGGACGGCAATGAATTCCCTCGAAATTGAGTGTGAATGGGATTTTCAGTTGTATTTAATCAGCAGCATTCAGGTTTCTTGATAGACAATTTTCTAAATTGGTTCTGGGTTAGCGTTAGTTATGCCTTCTCGCTTTCCAAATTTTGTATTCTGACAGCATACAAAAAAGAGGTTAGGCAGAGTATCCATAAGGAAATAAAAAGCGCAGTAAGTTGGTGTTGCATGCTTAGAAATCTACAGGCAACATGACCAAGATGAGTTTTTCTGTTTTGGAAAATTAAATGTAACCATTTTCCTGAGTGGACAGCTATGAACTCCCACCAAGTCGAATGTGAATGGTATTTTCAGGTGTATTCAATCAACAGCATGGAGGTTACCTAGTAGGCAATGTCGTAAATTTGTTTTGGATTTGTATGCATAATAAATGAAAAACAGAGTAAATTGGCGTTTCATGCTTAGAAATCTTCAGGGAAAAGGTCCAAATGAGTTTTTGTGTTTTGGAAAATGAAATATAACCATTTCGCTGAGGGGACAGCAATGGATTCCCTCCAAATCAAGTGTGAATGGGATTTTCAGGTGTACTCAATCAGTAGCATTCAGGTTTCTTGATAGGAAATTTCCTAAATTGATTCTGGGTGAGCCTATGTTTTACATTCTTCCTTTCCAAATTTGGTATTTTGACAGCATATAAAAAAGTGGTTAGGCAGAGTATCCATAATGAAATAAAAAACACAGCACATTGGCGTTTCATGGATAGAAATCAACAGGGAACAGGACCAAGATTAGTTTTTGTGTTTTGGAAAATGAAATGTAAACCTTTTGCCGAGGGGACAGCTAGGAATTCCCTCCAAATCAAGTGTGAATGGAAATTTCAAGTGTATTCAATCAGCAACATTCAGGTTTCTTGATAGGCAATTTCCTAAATTGGTTCTGGGTTTGCATTTGTTTGCCTTCTTTTCCAAATTTGGTATTCTGACAGCATACAAAAAAGAGGTTAGGCAGAGACTCCATAAGGAAATAAAAAATACAGCAAGTTGGTGTTGCTTGCTTAGAAATCCACAGAAACACGACCAAGATGAGTTTTTGTTCTTTGGAAAATGCAATTTGAGCCTTTGCTGTGGGGACAGCTATAAAATCCCTCCAAATCAACTGTGAATGAGAGTTCAGGTGTATTCAATCAGCAGCATTCAGGTTTATATATATATATATATATATATATATATATATATATAAATATTTTATTTAAAGAATATAAATTTCCAAAGTACAGCTTATGGATTACAATGGCTCCCCCCCACACAACTTCCCTCCCTCCTGCTACCCTCCCGTTTCCCGTTCCCTCTCCCCTTCCATTCACATCAAGATCATTTTCAATTCTCTTTATACACAGAAGATCACTTTAGTACTTATTACGTAAAGATTTCAATAGTTTGCCCTCACATAGAGACACAAAGTGAAAATACTGTTGGAGTACTAGTTATAGTATTAATTCACAATGTATAGCACATTAAGGACAGAGATCCTACATGATTTTTTTAAAGAATTCATTAATTATCTATGCAATTTCCAATTTAACACCAAGATTTTTT
>CM027399.1:49704014-49733798 GCA_015711505.1 Sylvilagus bachmani | reverse complement strand
AAAAAAAAAAAGAAAATGAAATGTAAGACTTTTGCCAAAGGGACAGCTATGAACTCCCACTAAATCAAATGTGAATGGCATTTTCAGGTGTATTCAATCAGCAGCATAGAGGTTTCTTAATAGGCAATTTCCTAAATTGGTTCTGGATTTGTGTCCATAATGAAATAAAAAACACAACAAATTGGTGTTTCATGCTTAAATCTACAGGCAACACGACTCAGATGAGGTTTTCTGTTTTGGGAAATGAAATGTAAGCCTGAAGAGAGAGCTATGAATTCCCTCCAAATTGAGTGTGAATAGGATTTTCAGGTGTTTTCAATCAGCAGCATTCAGGTTTTGATAGGCAATTTCCAAAACTGGTTCTGGATTAGTGTTTGTTTTGCCTTCGTCCTTTCCAAATGTGGTATTCTCACACCATACAAAAAAGAGGTTAGGCAGAGTATCCATAAGGAATAAAAAACACAGCAAATTGGTGTTTCATGGTTTCAAATCTACAGGCAACACGACCAAGATGAGTTTTTGTGTTTTGGAAAATGGAATGTAACAGTTTTGCTGAGTGGACAGCCAGGAATTCCCTCCAAATCAAGTGTGAATGGGATTTTCAGATGTTTTCAATCAGCAGCATTCAGTGTTCTTAATAGGCAATTTCCTAAATTGGTTCTGGGTTTGCATTTGTTTGCCTTCTTCTTTTCAAAATTTGGTATTCTGACAGCAAACAAAAAGGAGGTTAGGCAGAGTATCCATAAAGAAATAAAAAAAACAGCAAGTTGTTGTTGCATGCTTAGAAATCCACAGCAACAGGACCAAGATGAGTTTTTGTGTTTTGGAAAAGGAAATGTAAGCATTTTTCCATGAGGACAGCTATGAAATCCCTCTAAATATAGAATGAATGGGAATTTCAGGTGCAATCTATCAGCAGCATTCAGGTTTCATAATAGGCAATTTCAAAAATTGGTTCTGGGTTTGCGATTGTTTGGCCTTCTTCCGTTCCAAATTCTGTATTCTGACAGCATACAAAAGGAGGTTAGGCAGAGTATCCATAATGAAATAAAAAACACAGCAAATTGGGGTTTCATGCTTAGAAATCTATAAGCAACACGACCAAGATGAGTTTTTGTGTTTTGGGAAATGAAATATAACGCTTTTGCCAAGGAGACAGCTGTGAATTTATTCCAAATCAGGTGTGATGGGATTTTCAGGTGTATTCCATCAGCAGCATGGTGGTTTCTTAATAGGCAATTTCCAAAATTAGTTCTGGGTTTGTGTTTGTTTTCCTTCTTCCTTTCCAATTTGGTATTCTTACAGTATACAAAAAAGAGTTTAGGCAGAATATCCATAAAGAAATAATAAGCACAGCATGTTGGCATTTCATGCTTAGACATCCCCAGCACCATGATCAAGATGAGTTTTTGTAATTCGGTAATTGAAATGTAATCCTTTTGCTGAGGGGGCAGCTAGGAATTCCCTCCAAATCTAGTGTGAATGGGAATTTCAGCAGAATTAGATTTCGTATTAGGGAATTTCCGAAATTGGTTCTGGGTTACAATATTTTTCCCTTCTCCCTTTCCAAATGTGGTATTCTGAGAGCATACAAAATAGAGGTTAGGCAGAGTATCCATAAGGAAATAAAAAATACAGCAAATTGGCGTTGCATGCTTAGAATTCTAAAGGCAACATGACCAAGATGAGTTGTTGTGTTTTGGGAAATGAAATGTAACGCTTTTGCCGAGGAGACAGCTATGAAATCCCTCCAAATTGAGTGCGAATGGGATTTTCAGGTGTATTTAATCAGCAGCATTCAGGTTTCTTAATAGGCAATTTCCTAAATTTGTTCTGGATTTGTGTCCATAATGAAATAAAAAAACACAGCAATTTGTGTTTCATGCTTAAATCGACAGGCAACATGTCCAATTTGAGTTTTGTTGTCTTGGGAAATGAAATATAACCCTTTTGCCGAGGATATATCTATGAATACCCTCCAAATCGAGTGTGAATGGAATTTTCAGGTGTTTTCAATCAGCAGCATTCAGGTATTGATAGGCAATTTCCTAAATTGGTTCAGGGTTAGTGTTTGTTTTGCCTACTTCCATTCCAAATTTGGTATTTTGACAGCATACGAAAAAGAGGTTAGGCAGAGTATCCATAAGGAAATAAAAAACGAAGCAAGTTGGCATTGCATGCTTAGAAAACCACAGCAACAGGACCAAGATGAGAGGTTGTGTTTTGGAAAATGAAATGTAAGCCTTTTGCTGTGGGGTCAGCTATGAAATCGCTCCAAATCGCTTGTGGATGGGAGTTTCAGGTGTATTCCATCAGCAGCATTCAGGTTTCTTGATAGGCAATATCCTGAATTGGTTTGGGTTTGCGTTTGTTTTCCCTTCTTTTCCAAATTTGGTATTCTGAGAGCGTACAAAAAAGAGGTTAGGCAGAGTATACATAAAAAAATAAAACACACAGCCAATTGGCATTTCATGGTTAGAACTCTACAGGCAAAACGAGCAAGATGAGTTTTTGTGTTTTTGGAAATTTAAATATAAACTTTTGTGAGGGGACAGCAATGAATTCCCTCCAAATCGAGTGTATATTCCATTAGCAGCATTCAGCTTTCTTAACAGCCAATTTCCTAAATTGGTTCTGGGTTAGCGCTTGTTTTGCCTTCTTCCCTTCCAAATTTGGTATTATGACAGCATACAAAGAAGAGGTTAGACAGAGTATTCATAATGAAATAAAAAACACCACAAATTGGCATTTCGTGGTTAGAAATATACAGGCAACAAGACCGAGATGAATTTTTGTGTTTTGGGAAACGAAATGTAACACTTTTGCCAAGGGGAAAGCTAGGATTTCCCTCCAAATCCAGTGTGAATGGGAGTTTTAGGTGTATTCCACCAGCAGCAATCAGGTTTCGTAATAGGCAATTTCCTAAATTGGTTCTGGGATTGCATTCATTTTGCCTTCCTCCTTTCCAAATTTTGTATTCTGACTGATAACAAAAAAGAGTTTAGGCAGTCTATCCATAATGAAATAAAAAACTCTGCAAATTGGTGTTTCGTGGATAGAAATCTACAGGCGATAAGACCAAGATGAGTTTTTGTGTTTTGGAAAACGGAATGTAACAGTTTGGCCGAGGGTACAGCTATGAACTCCCACCAAATACAATGTGAATGGTATTTTCAGGTGCATTCAATGAGGAGCATGGAGGTTTCTTAGCAGGCAATTTCTTAAATTTTTTCTGGATTTATATTCATAATTAAATATAATACACAGCAAATTGTCATTTCATGGTACGAAATCTATAGGCAACACGACCAAATGAGTTTTTGTGTTTCGGGAAATGAAATGTAACACTTTTGCCGAGGAGACAGGTAAGAATTCGCACCAAATCAAATGTGAATGGTATTTTCAGGTGTATTCAATCAGCAGATTTCAGGTTTCTTGATAGGCAATTTCCTAAATTGGATCTGGGTTTGCCTTTGTTTTGCCTTCTTCCTTTCCAAATTATGTATTCTCACACCATACAAAAAAGAGGTTAGGCAGAGTATCCATAAAGAAATAAAAAACACAGCTAGTTGGAATTGCATGCTTAGAAATCCACAGCAACAGGACCAAGATGAGATTTTGTGTTTTGGAAAAAGAAATGTAAGCCTTTTGCCGTGGGGTCAGCAATGAATTCCCTCCAAATCGAGTGTGAGTGGGAGTTTCAGGTGTATTCAATCAGCAGCATTCAGGTTTCGTTATAGGTAATTTTGTAAATTGGTTCTGGGTTTGCATTTGTTTTACCTTCTTCCTTTCCAAATTTGGTATTCTGACAGCATACAAAAAAGAGGTCACACAGCATATCCATAAGGAAATAAAAAACACAGCAAATTGGCGTTTCATCGTTAGAAATCTGTAGGCAACACGACCAAGATGAGTTTTTGTGTTTTAAGAAATGAATTGTACCGCTTTTTCCCAGGAGACAGCTATGAACACCCACCAAATCGAGTGTGAATGGCATTTTCAGGTGTTTTCAATCAGCTACAAGGAGGTTTCTTAATAGGCAGTTTACTAAATTGGTTCTGGGTTTGCCTAGTTTTGCCCAATTCCTTTTCAAATTTGGTATTCTGACAGCATACAAAAAAGAGGTTAGGCAGAGTATCCATAATTAAATAAAAAACACAACAAATTAGTGTTTCATGCTTAGAAATCTATAGGCAACACGACCAAGATGTGTTTTTGTGTTTTGGAAAATGGAATGTAACCATTTTGCCGATTGGACAGCCAGGAATTCCCTCCAAATCGAGTGTGAATGTGAGTTTCAGGTGTATTCAATCAGCAGCATTCAGGTTTCTTAATAGGAAATTTCCTAAATTGGTTCTGGGTTTGCATTTGTTTCCGCTTCTTCCTTTCCAAATTATGTATTCTCACACCATACAAAAAGAGGTTAGTCAGAGTATCCGTAATGAAATAAAAAACACCACAAATTGGTGTTTCATGGATAGAAATCTACAGGCAATACGACCAAGATGAGTTTTTGTGTTTTGGAAAATGGAATGTAAGCGTTTTGCTGAGAGAACAGCTGTGAACTCCCACCAAATCGAATGTGAACGGCATTTTCAGGTGTATTCTATCAGCAGCATGGAGGTTTCTTAATAGGCAATTTCCTAAATTTCTTCTGGATTTGTGTCCATAATGAAATAAAAAACACAGCAAATTGGTGTTTCATGCTTAGAAATCTACAGGCAACATGACCAAGATAACTTTTTGTGTTTTGGGAAATGAAATGAAACACTTTTGCCGAGGAGACAGCAATGAATTCCCTACAAATCGTGTGTGAATGGAATTTTCAGGTGTTTTCAATCAGCAGCATTCAGGTTTTGATAGGCAATTTCCTAAATTGTTTCTGGGTTAATGTTTGTTTTGCCTTCTTCCTTTCCAAATTTGTTATTCTGACAGCATACCAAAAAGAGGTTAGGCAGTGTATCCATAATGAAATAAAAATCCCAGCATATTGGTGTTTCATGCTTAGAATTCTTAAGGCAACATGACCAAGATGAGATTTTGTGTTTTCGGAAATGAAATGAAACCCTTTTGCCTAGGACACAGCTGTGAATTCCCTCCAAACCGAGTGTGAATGTGAGTTTCAGGTGTATTCAATCAGCAGCATTCAGGTTTCTTGATAGGCAATTTCCTAAATTGGTTCTGGGTTAGCGTTTGTTTTGCCTTTTTGCTTTCCAAATGTGTTATTCTTACAGCACACGAAAAAGAGGTTAGGAAGGGTATCCATAATGAAATAAAAAACACAGCAAATTGGCATTTTATGCTGAGAAATCTACAGGCAACACGAACAAGATTAGTTTTTGTGTTTTGGAAATGAAATGTAACCCTTTTGCAGTGGGGACAGCTATGAATTCCCTCCAAATCGAGTGTGAATGGCATTTTCAGGTGTATTCAATCAGCAGATTTCAGGTTTCTTGATAGGCAATTTCCTAAATTGGATATGGGTTTGCCTTTGTTTTGCCTTCTTCCTTTTGATATTTTGTATTTTGATAAAATACAAAAAAGAGGTTAGGCAGAGTACCCATAATGAAATAAAAAACACAGCAAGTTGGCGTTTCATGCTTAGAAATCTACAGGCAACATGATAAAAATGCGTTTTTGTGTTTTGGGAAATGAAATGTAACCGTTTTGCCGAAGAGACAGCTATGAACTCCCAACAAATCGAATGTGAATGGTATTTTCAGGTGTTTTCAATCATCAGCATTCAGCATTTTTAATAGGCAATTTCCTATATTAGTTTTGGGTTCATTTTTGTTGTGAGTTCTTCCTTTCCAAATTTGGTATTCTGACAGCATACAAAAAAGAGGTTAGGCAGAGCATCCATAATGAAGTACAAAACACAGTAACTTGGCGTTTCATGGTTAGAAATCTACAGGCAATACGACCAAGATGAGTTTTTGTGTTTTGGAAAATGGAATGTAACTGTTTTGGCAAGGAGACAGCTATGAACTCCCACCAAATCAAATGTTAATGGTATTTTCAGGTGTATTCAATCAGCATCATTCAGCTTTCTTAATAACGCAATTTCCTTTATTTGTTTTGGGTTTGTTTCTTTTGCCTTCTTCCTTTCCAAATTTGGTATTCTGACAGCATACAAAAACGAGGTTAGGCAGAGTATGCATAATTAAATAAAAAACACAGCAAATTAGCATTTCATGCTTAGAAATCTATAGGCAACACGACCAAGATGTGTTTTTGCGTTTTGGAAAATGAAATGTAAGCGCTTTGCCGAGTGGACAGCTATGAATTCCCTCCAAATCCAGTGTGAGTGGGATTTTCTGGTGTATTTAATCAGCAGCATTCAGGCTTCTTAATAGGCAATTTCCTAAATTGGTTCTGGGTTTGCATTTGTTTTGCCTTCTTCCTTTTGATATTTTGTATTTTGATAAAATACAAAAAATAGGTTAGGCAAAGAATCCATAATAAAATAAAAAAAACAGCAAATTGGCATTTCATGCTTAGAAATGTATAGGCAACATGACCAAGATGAGTTTTTGTGTTTTGGGAAATGAAATGAAACGCTTTTTCCGAGGAGATAGCTATGAATTCCCTCCAAATCCAGTGGGAATGATATTTTCAGGTGTATTAAACCAGCAGCATTCAGCATTTTTAATAGGCAATTTCCTAAATTGGTTCTGGTTTTGCATTTGTATTGCATTCTTAATTTGTATTATGAATGCATACAAAAAAGAGGTTAGGCAGAATATGAATAAGGAAATAAAAAACACAGCAAATTGGCATTTCTTGCTTAGAAATCTACAGGCAACACGAAAGAGGTGAGTTTTTGTGTTTTGGGAAATTAAACGTAACCCTTTTCCCAAGGAGACAGTTATGAATTCCCTCCAGATTGAGTGTGAATGGGAGTTTCAGGTGTATTCAATTAGCACCATGAAGGTTTCTTGATAGGCAATTTCCTTAATTGTTTCTGGGTTAGCATTTGTTTTGCCTTCTTCCTTTCCAAATTTGGTATTCTGTAGCATACAAAAAAGAGGTTAGGCAGAGTATCCATAATGAAAACAACAACACATAATTGGCGTTTCATGCTTAGAAATTCATAGGCAACGCCACCAAGATGAGTTTTTATGTTTTGGAAAATGAAATGTAACCCTTTTAGAAAGGAGACAGCTATGAATTCCCTCCAAATCAAGTGTGAATGGAATTTTCTGGTGTATTCAATCAGCTGCATGTAAGTTTCTTGATGGGCAATTTCCTTAATTGTTTCTGGGTTAGCATATGTTTTGCCTTCTTGCTTCCAAATTTGTTATTCTGACACCACACAAAAAAGAGGTTAGACAGAGCATCCATAATGAAAGGAAAACAAGAGCAAATTGGCATTTCATGGTTAGAAATATACAGGCACCACGACCAAGGTGAGTTTTTGTGTTTTGAAAATTGAAATGTAATGCCTTTGGCTTGGGGACTGCTATGAATTCCCTTCAAATCCAGTGTGAATGGGATTTTCAGTTGTATTCAACCAGCAGCATTCAGGTTTCTTGATAGGCAATTTCCAAAATTTGTTCTGGGTTTGCGTTTGTTTCTCCTTCTTCCTTTCCAAATTTGATAGTCTGACAGCATACAAAAAAGAGGTTAGAGAGAGTATCCATAATGAAATAAAAAACACAGCAAGTTGGCATTTCATGCTTAGAAATCAACAGGCCACATGACAAAGATGAGTTTTTGTGTTTTGGGAAATGAAATGTAACCCTTTGGCCAAGGAGACAGCTATGAATTCACTGCAAATAGAGTGTAAATTGGAGTTTCAGGTGTATATAATCAGCAGCATTCAGGTTTCTTAAGAGGCAATTTCCTAAAATGGTTCTGAGTTTGTGATTGTTTTGCCTTATTGCTGTCCAAATGTTGTATTCTGACAGCATACAAAAAAGAGGTTAGGCAGAGTATCCATAATGAAATAAAAAACACAAAAAATTGACGTAGCACGGTTAGAAATCTACAGGCAACATGACTAAAAATAGTTTTTGTATTTCAGGAAATGAAATGTAACCATTTTGCCAAGGAGACAACTACGAATTCCCTCCAAATCCATAGAGAATTGGAGTTTCAGGAGTATTCAATCAGTAGCATTCAGGATTCTTAATAGGCAATTTCCTAAATTCTTTCTGGGTTTGTGTTTGTTTTGCCTTCTTCCTTTCCAAATTTGGTATTCTGACATTATTCAAAAAAGAGGTTAGGCAGAGTATCCCTAATGAAATAAAAAACACAGCAAATTGGTGTTTCATGCTTAGAAATCTACGGTCAACACGACCAAGATGAGTTTTTGTGTTTTGGGAAGTGAAATGTAACCCTTTACGAGGGTTGTTATGAATTCCCTCCAAATGGAGTGTGTATAGGAGTTTCAGGTGTATTCAATCAGCAAAACTCAGCTTTCTTGATAGGCAATTTTATAAATTTTTCTGGCTTTGCGTTTGTTTTGCCTTTTTGCTTTCCAAATTTGGTCTTCTCACAGCATACAAAAAACAGTTTAGGCAGAGCATCCATAGTGAAATAAAAAACATAGCAAATTGGCGTTTCATGCTTAGACATCTACAGGCAACATGGCCAAGATGAGTTTTTGTGTTTTGGAAAATGTAATGTCACCCTTTTGCCAAGGAGGCAGCTATGAATTCCCTCCAAATCAATTGTTATTTGGAGTTTCAGGTAGATTTAATCAGCAGAACTCAGGTTTCTTCATAGGAAATTTCCTAAACTGGTTCTGGTTTGAGTTTGTTTTGCCTTCTTCCTTTCCAAATTTGGTATTCTGACAGCAGACAAAAAGGAGGTTAGGCAGAGTATCCATAATGAAATATAAGATAGAGCAAATTGGCGTTTCATGCTTAGAATTTTAAACGTTAGATGACAAATATGAGTTTTTCTATTTTGGAAAATCAAATGTAACACTTGCCGAGGCGACAGTTTTGAATTCCCACCAAATCAAGTGTAAATGGGATTTTCAGGTGTATTCAATTAGCAGCATTCAGGTTTCTTGATAGGCAATTTCCTAAATTGGTTCTGGGTTAGCGTTTGTTTTGCCTTTTTGCTTTCCAAATGTGTTATTCTTACAGCATACGAAAAAGAGGTTAGGAAGGGTATCCATAATGAAATAAAAAACAGAGTAACTTGGCATTTCATGCTTAGAAATCTATAGGCAACATGACCAAGATGAGTTTTTTTTTGTTTTGGGAAATTAAATGTAACCTTTTTGCCAAGGAGACAGCTATGAATTCCCTCCAAATGGAGTGCGAATTGGAGTTTCAGGTGTATTCATTTAGCAGAATTCAAGTTCCTTAATAGGAAATTTCCTAAATTGATTCTGGGTTTGCATTTGTTTTGGCCTCTTCCGTTCCAAATTTGGTATTTTGACAGCATACAAAAAAGAGATTAGGCAGAGCATCCATAATGAAGTACAAAACACAGCAACTTGGCATTTCATGGTTAGAAATCTACAGGCAACATGACCAAGATGAGTTTTTGTGCTTTGGGAAATGAAATTTAACCCTTTTCCCAAGGAGACAACTATGAATTCCCTCCAAATGGGGTGTGAATGGGAGTTTCAGGTGTTTTCAATCAGCTCTATTCAGGTTTCTTGATAGGCAATTACCTAAATCGTTTCTGGGTTTGCATTTGTTTTGCCTTCTTGCTTTCTAATTTGATATTCCGACACCAAAAAAAGGAGGTTAGGCAGAGCATCCACAATGAAATAAAAAACACAGCGAATTGGCATTTCAGGCTTAGAATTCTAAAGGCAAGATGACGAAGAAGAGTTTTTGTGTTTTGGGAAATGAAAGGTAACCGTTTTGCCCAGGAGACAGCTATGAATTCCCTCCAAATCCAGTGTGAATGGTAGTTTCAGGTGTATTCAATCAGCAGCATTCAGGTTTCCTAATAGGCAATTTCCTAAATTGGTTCTGGATTTGAGTTTGTTTTGCCTTCTTCCTTTCTAAATTTGGTACTCTGACACCATTCTAAAAATAGGTTAGGCAGAGCATCCATAATGAAATGAAACACACAGCAAATTTGTGTTTCATGCTTAGAAATCTACAGGCAACACGACCAAGATTAGTTTTTGTGTTTTGGGAAATGAAAGGTAACCGTTTTGCCGAGGACAGCTATGAATTCCCTCCACATCCATTGTGAATGGGAATTTCAGGTGTATTCAACCAACAGCGTTCAGGCTTCTTGATAGGCAATTTCCTAAATTGGTACTGGGTCTGTGTTTGTTTTGCCTTCTTCCTTTTCATATTTGCTATTCTGACAGCATACAAAAAAGAGGTTAGGCAGAACATCCATAATGAAATCAAAAACACAGCAAATTGGGGTTTCATGCTTAGAAATCTACAGGAAACATGACCAAGATGAGTTTTTGTGTTTTGGGAAATGAAAGGTAACCATTTTGCCAAGGAGACAGGTATGAATTCCCTAAAACTCGAGTGTGAATGGTATTTTCAGGTGTATTCAATCAGCAGAATTCAGGTTTCTTGATTGGCAATTTCCTAAATGTTTTCTGGGTTTGCGTTTGTTTTGCCATCTTCCTTTCCACATTTTGTATTCTGACACCATACCAAAAATATGTTAGGCAGAGTAAGCATCATGAAATCAAAAGCACAGCAACTTGGCATTTTATGGTAGAAATCTACAGGCAACATGACCAAGAATAGATTTTTGTTTTGGGAAATGATGTGACCCTTTTGCGGAGGACTCAGCTAAGAATTCCCACCAAATCGAGTGTGAATGTTAGTTTCAGGTGTATTCAATCAGCAGCCTTCAGGTTTCTTAATAGGCAATTTCCTAACTTGGTTTTGGGTTTGTGTTTGTTTTGCTTTCTTCCTTTCCAAATTTTGTATTCTGACACCATACCAAAAAGAGGTTAGGCAGAGTATAAACAATGAAATAAAAATTAGAGTAAATTGGCGTTTCATGCTTAGAAATCTACAGCCAACACAACAAAGATGAATTTTTGTGTTTTGGAAAATGAAATGTAACACTTTTGCCGAGGGGACAGTTATGAATTCCCTCCAGATTGAGTGTGAATGTGAGTTTCACGTGTATTCAATCAGCAGCGTTCAACATAATTAATAGGCAATTTTATAAATTGGTTCTGGATTTGCATTTGTTTTGCATTCTCCCTTTCCAAATGTAGTATTCTGACAGCATACAAAAAAGAGGTTAGGCAGAGTATGCATAATGCCATAAAATACACAGCAAATTGGCATTTCATGCTTAGAAATATACAGGCAACACGACCAAGATGACTTTTTGTGTTTTGGGAAATTAAACGTAACCCTTTTCCCAAGGAGACAGCTGTGAATTCCCTCCAAACCGAGTGTGCATGTGAGTTTCAGGTGTATTCAATCAGCAGCATTCAGGTTTCTTAATAGGCAATTTCCTAATTTGCTTCTGGGTTTGCATTTGTTTTGCCCTGTTCATTTCCAAATGTGGTATTCTGACAGCATACAAAAAAGAGGTTAGGCAGAACATCCATAATGAAATAAAAAACACAGCAAATTGGGTTTAATGCTTAGAAATCTACAGGCAGTAAGACCCAGGAGAGTTTTTGTGTTTTGGGAAACAAATGGTAACCGTTTTGCCGAGGACAGCTATGAATTCCCTCCCAATCGAGTGCGAATGGGATTTTCAGGTGCATTCAATCAGTAGCATTCAGGTTTCTTGATAGGCAATTTCCTAAATTGGTTCTGGGTTTGATTTTGTTTTGGTTTCTTCCTTTCCAAATTTTGTTTTCTGACAGCATGAAAAAAAGTGGTTAGGCAGAGTATAAACAATGAAATAAAAATTAGAGCAAATTGGCGTTTCATGCTTAGAAATCTAAGGGCAACAGCATCAAGATTAGTTGTTGTGTTTTGGGAAATGAAATGTAACCCTTTTCCAAGGGGACAGCTATGTATTCCCTCTAAATTGAGTGTGATTAGGAGTTTCAGGTGTATTAAACAAGCTGCATTCTACATACTTAATAGGCAATTTTATAAATTGGTTCTGGGTTTGATTTGTTTTGCATTCACCCTTTCGAAATGTGGTATTCTGACAGCATACAAAAAAGAGGTTAGGCATAGTATCCAAAATGAAATACAAAATAACAGCAAATTGGCATTTCATGATTAGAAATATACAGGCAACACTACCAAGATATGTTTTTGTGTTTCTTGAAATGAAAAGACACCCTTTTGCCGGGAGACAGCTATGAATTTCTTCCAAATCGAGTGTGAATTGGAGTTTCAGGTGTATTCAATCAGCAGCATTCAAGTTCTTAATAGGAAATTTCCTAAAATGTTTCTGGGTTTGAGTTTTTTTTGCCTTCTTGCTTTCCAAATTTGGTCTTCTTACAGCATACAAAAAAGAGGTTAGGAAGGGTATCCATAATGAAATAAAAAACAGAGCAACTTGGCATTTCATGCTTAGAAATCTAAAGGAAATATAACCAAGATGAGTTCTTGTGTTTTTGGGAAATAAATGGTAACTGTTTTGCCAAGGAGACAGGTGTGAATTCCCTTCAAATCAAGTATGAATGGGATTTTCAGGTGTATTCAATCAGCAGCATGCAGGTTTCTTGATAGGCAATTTGCTTAATTGTTTCTGGGTTAGTATTTTTTTTGATTTTTCCTTTCCAAATTTGGTATTCTGACAGCATACATAAAAGAGCTTATGCAGAGTATGCATATTGAAAAATAAACATAGCAATTTGGCGTTTCATGGTTAGATATGTACAGGCAACACAACCAACATGAGTTTTTCTGTTTTGAAAATTGAAATGTAACGCCTTTGGCTTTGGGAGAGCTATGAATTCCTTCCAAATTGAGTGAGAATGGGATTTTCAGGTTTATTCAATCAGCAGCATTCAGGTTTCTTGATAGGCAATTTCCTAAATTTGTTCTGGTTTTGCTTTTGTTTCTCCTTCTTCCTTTCCAAATTTGGTATTCTGACAGCATACAAAAAAGAGGTTAGGCAGAGTATAAACAATGAAATAAAAATTACAGTAAATTGGCGTTTCATGCTTAGAAATCTACAGGCAACACGACAAAGATGAGGTTTTGTGTTTTGGGAAATGAAATGTAATCCTTTTGCCGAGGGGACAGCTATGAATTCCCTCTAAATTGAGTGTGATTAGGAGTTTCAGGTGTATTCAACCAGCAGCATTCAACATGCTTAATAGGCAATTTTATAAATTGGTTAGGGGGTTGCTTTTGTTTTGCATTCTCGCTTTCCAAATGTAGTATTCTGACAGCATACAAAAAAGAGGTTAGGCATAGTATCCATAATGAAATACAAAATACATCAAATTGGCATTTCATGCTTAGAAATGTACAGGCAACACTACCAAGATGACCTTTTGTGTTTTGGGAAATAAAATGAAACCCTTTTGCTGAGGAGACAGCTATGAATTTCTTCCAAATCTAGTGTGAATTGGAGTTTCACGTGTATTCAATCAGCAGCATGGAGGTTTCTTAACAGGCAATTTCCTAAAATGGTTCTGGGTTTGCGTTTGTTTGCCTTCTTCCTTTCCATATTTGGTATTCTGACAGCATACAAAAAAGAGGTTAGGCAGAGTATACATGATGCTATAAAAAACACAACAAATTGGCGTTTCATGCTTAGAAATGTACAGGCTACACTACCTAGATGTATTTTTGTGTTTTGGAAAATGAAATGTAACCCTTTAGCAGAGCAGACAGCTATGAATTTCTTCCAAATCGAGTTTGAATTGGAGTTTCAGGTGTATTCCATCAGCAGCATTCAGGTTTCTTAACAGGCAATTTCCTAAAATTGTTCTGGGTTTGCGTTTGTGTAGTCCTCTTCCTTTCCAACTGTGGTATTCTGACTGTATACAAAAAAGAGGTTATGCAGAACATCCATAATGAAATAAAATCACAGCAAATTGGGTTTAATGCTTAGAAGTCTACAGTCAACAAAACCAAGATGAATTTTTGTGTTTTGGGAAATAATTGGTAACTGTTTTGCCGAGGAGACATGTATGAATTCCCTCCAAATCGAGTCTGAATGGGATTTTCAGGTGTATTCAATTAGTAGCATTCAGGTTTCTTGATAGGAAATTTCCCAAATTGGTTCTGGGTGTGAGTTTGTTTTGGCTTCTTCTTTTCCAAATTTGGTATTCAGACAGCATACAAAAAAGAGGTAATGCGGAGTATCCATAATGAAACAAAAAACACAGCAAATTGGCGTTTCATGCTTAGAAATCTACAGGCAACATCACCAAGATGGGTTTTTGTGTTTTGGGAAAAGAAATGTAAGCATTTTGCCGAGGACACAGCTAGGAATTCCTTCCAAATCGAGTGTGAATGAGATTTTCAGGTGTATTCAATCAGCAGCATGCAGGTTTCTTGATAGGCAATTTGCTTAATTGTTTCTGGGTTAGCATTTGTTTTGCCTTCTTCCTTTCCAAATTTGGTATTCTGACAGCATACAAAAAAGAGCTTAGGCAGAGTATGCATACTGAAAAAAAAAAACATAGAAATTTGGCGTTTCATGCTTAGAAATCTACAGGCAACAGCACCAAGATGAGTTTTTGTGTTTTGGAAAATGAAATGTAACACTTTTTCTGAAGAGACAGCTATGAATTCTCTCCAAATCGAGTGGAAATGGGAGTTTCAGGTGTATTAAATCAGCAGCATTCAGGTTTCTTAACAGGCAATTTCCAAAATTTGCTCTGGGTTTGCATTTGTTTTTGCTTCTGACTTTCCAAATTTGGTATTCTGACAATATACAAAAAAGCGGTTAGGCAGAGTATCATTAATGAAATACAAAACACAGCAAATTGGTGTTTCATGCTTAGAATTCTAAATGCAACATGAACAAGATGAGTTTTTGTGTTTTCTTAAATGAAATGTAACCCTTTTGCCAAGGAGACAGCTATCAATTCCCTCCAAATCCAGTGTGAATGGGAGTTTCAGGTGTATTTAATCAGCAGCATTCAGCTTTCTTAATAGGCAATTTCCTAAATTGGTTCTGGGTTTGAGTTTGTTTTGCCTTCTTCCTTTCCAAATTTTGTATTCTGACAATATACAAAAAAGAGGTTAGGTAGTGTATGTATAATGAAATAAATAACACAGCAAAATGGCGTTTCATGCTTAGAAATCTATAGCCAACATGACCAAGATGAGTTTTTGTGTTTTGCAAAAATGAAATGTAATCCTTTTGCCAAGGGTACAGCTTTGAATTACCTCCAAGTCAAGTGTGATTGGGATTTTCAGGTGTATTCAACCAACAGCGTTCAGGTTTCTTGATGGGCAATTTCCTAAATTGGTTCTGGGTTTGCGTTTTTTTTGCCTTCTTCTGTTCCAAATTTTGTATTCTGACAGCATACAAAAAAGAGGTTAGGCAGAGTATCCATAATGAAATAAAAAACACAGTAAATTGGCATTTCAAGCTTAGAATTCTACGGGAAACACGACCAAGATGAGTTTTTTTGTTTTGGGAAATGAAATGTAACACTTTTGGTGAGGAGACACCTAGGAATTCCCTCCAAATCGAGTGTGAATGGGTTTTTCAGTTGTATTCAATCAGCATTATTCAGGTTTCTTGATTGGCCGCTTCCTAAATTCATTCTGGTTTGCATTTGTTTTGCCTTCTTCCTTTCCAAATTTTGTATTCTGACAGCATACAAAAAAGAGTTAAGGCAGTGTATGCAAAAGGAAATGAAAAACACAGCATTTTGGCATTTCATGCTTACAGTTCTAAAGGCAACCTGACCAAGATGAGTTTTTGTGTTTTTTTTGTAAAAGGAATGTAACCCTTTTACCGAGGGGACAGCTTTGAATTACCTCCAAATCAAGTGAGAATGGGAGTTACAGGTGTATTCAATCAGCAGCATTCAGGTTTCTTAATTGCAATTTCCTACATTGGTTCTGGGTTAGCATTTATTTTGCCTTCTTCCTTTCCAAATTTGGTGTTCTGACACCATATAAAAAAGAGGTTAGGCAGTGCATAAATAATGAAATAAAATACACAGCATATTGGCATTTCATGCTTAGAATTCTAACGGCAACACAACCAAGATGAGGTTTCTTGTTTTGGGAAATGAAATGCAACACTGTTGCAGAGGAGACAGCTATGAATTCCCTCCAAATGGATCGTGAATGGGATTTTCATGTGTATTCAATCAGCAGCATTCAGGATTCTTAATTGGCAATTTCTAAAATTGGTTCTGGATTTGCATTTCGTTTGCCTTCTTCCTTTCCAAATTTGGTATTCTGAATGCATGCAAAAAAGTGGTTAGGCATTGTATGCACAGCATATTATTGTTTCGTGCTTAGAATTCTAAAGGCAATACGACCAACATGAGTTTTTGTGTTCTGGAAAATGAAATGTACCCCTTTTGCCGTGGGGACAGCTATGAATTCCCTCCAGATCCAGTGTGAATGGTATTTTCAGGTGTATTCAATCAGCAGCATTCAGGTTTCTTAATAGGCAATTTCCTAAATTGGTTCTGGGTTTAAATTTGTTTTGCCTTCTTCCTTTCCAAATTTGGTATTCTGACAGCATACAAAAAAGAAGTTAGGAAGAGTAAACGTAATGAAATAAAAAACAGAGCAAATTTATGTTTCATGGTTAGAAATCTACAGGCAATCATGACCAAGATGAGTTTTTGTGTTTATGGAAATGAAATGTAACCATTTTGCCAAGGGGACAGCTATGAACTCCTATGAAATCAAACGTGAATGGTATTATCATGTGTATGCAATCAGCATGGAGGTTTCTTAATAGACAATTTCCTAAATTTTTTCTGCATTTGTATCCATAATGAAATAAAAAACATAGCAAATTGGCATTTCATGGTTAGAAATCCACAGCCAACACGACTAAGATGAGTTTTTTGTGTTTTGGGAAATGTAATGTAACACTTTTCCCGTGGGGACAGCCATGAATTCCCTGCAAATCGATTGTGAATGGGTGTTTCAGCTGTATTCAATCAGCAGTATTCAGGTTTCTTGAGCGGCAGTTTCCTAAATTGGTTCTGCGATTGCATATGTTTTGCCTTCTTCCATTTCAAATTTGGTTTTCTGACAGCATACAAAAAAGAGGTTAGGCAGAGTATCCATAAGGAAATAAAAAACTGAGCAAATTGGCATTTCATGATTAGAAATCTACAGGAAACACGACCAAGATGAGTTTTTGTGTTTTTTTGGAAAATGAAATTTAACCGTTTTGCCGTGGGGACAGCCATGAATTCCTTCCAAATCGAGTGTGAATGGGATTTTCAGGTGTATTCAATCACCAGCATTCAGCTTTCTTGATAGGCAATTTCCTAAATTAATTCTGGGTTTGCGTTTGTTTTGCCTTCTTCCTTTCCAAATTTATTATTCTGACAGCATACACAAAAGAGGTTATCAGAGTGTCTATAATGAAATCAAAAACACAGCAATTTGATGTTTCATTGTTAATAATCTACAAGCAACACGACCAAGATGGGTTTTTGTGTTTTGGGAAATGAAATGTAACCATTTTACCATGGGGACTTCCATGAATTCCCTCCAAATCGAGTGGGAATGGGATTTGAAGGTGTTTTTGATCAGCAACATTCAGCTTTTTTTTTTTTTTTGACAGGCAGAGTGGACAGTGAGAGAGAGAGACAGAGAGAAAGGTCTTCCTTTGCCGTTGGTTCACCCTCCAATGGCTGCCGCGGTCGGCGCGCTGTGGCCAGCGCACCGCGCTTATCCGATGGCAGGAGCCAGGTGTTAGGTGCTTTTCCCTGGTCTCCCATGGGGTGCAGGGCCCAAGCACCTGGGCCATCCTCCACTGCACTCCTGGCCACAGCAGAGGGCTGGCCTGGAAGAGGGGCAACCGGGACAGAATCCGGAGCCCCGACTGGGACTAGAACCCGGTGTGCCGGCGCTGCAAGGCGGAGGATTAGCCTGTTGAGCCACAGCGCCGGCCAACATTCAGCTTTCTTGATAGGCAATTTCCTAAATTGGTTCTGGGTTTGCATTTGTTTTGCCTTCTTCATTTCCAAATTTGGTATGCTGACAGCATGCAAGAAAAAGGTTAGGCAGTGTTTCCATAATGAAATAAAAAACACAGCAAATAGCGTTTCATGTTTGGAAATCTACAGGGAACAGGACCAAGATGAGTTTTTGTGTTTTGGAAAATGAATTGTAACACTTTTGCTGAAGAGACAGCTATGAATTCCCTCCAAATCGAGGGTGAATGGCATTTTCAGGTGTATTCAATCAGCAGGATGGAGGTTTCTTAATAGGTAATTTCCTAATTTGTTCTCGATTTGTATGCATAATGAAATAAAAAACAGAGCAAATGGGCGTTTTATTGTTAAAAATCTACTATCAAGACGACCAAGATGAGTTTTTGTGTTTTGGTTTGAAAGGTAACACTTTTGCAGAGGAGACAGCAATGACTCCCACCAAATCGAGTGAGAATGGAATTTTCAGGTGTATTCAATCAGCAGCATTCAGGTTTCTTGATAGGTAATTTCCTAAATTGGTTTGGGGTTTCCATTTGCTTTGCCATCTTCCTTTCCAAATATGGTATTCTGACAGCCTACCAAAAAGAGGTTAGGCAGAGTATCCATAAGGAAATAAAACACACAGCAAATTGGTGTTTCATGCTTAGAAATCTACAGGCAACACAACCAAGATGAGTTTTTGTGTTTTGGGAAAAGAAATGTAACGCTTTTGCCGTGGGGACAGCTATGAATTCCCTCCAAATCGAGTGTGAATGGGATTTTCAGATGTATTCAATCAGCAGCATGAAGGTTTCTTAACAGGCAATTTGCTAAATTTGTTCTGGATTTCTGTACATAATGAAATAAAAAACATCGCAAATTGGCACTTCATGGTTAGAAATCTAAAGGAATCAGGACCAAGATGAGGGTTTGTGGTTTAGAAAATGAAATGTAACACTTTTGCTGAGGGGACAGCAATGAATTCCCTCCAAATCAAGTATGAATGGTATTTTCGGGAGTATTCAATCAGCAGCATTCAGGTTTCTTAACAGGCAATTTCCTAAATTAGTTCAGGTTTGTGTTTGTTTTCCCTTCTTCCTTTCCAAATTTTATATTCTGACCCCATACCAAAAGAGGTTAGGCAGAGTATCCATAATGAAATAAAAAAGACAGCAAATTGGTGTTTCATGCTTAGAAATTACAGGCAACACGACCAAGTTGAGTTGTTGTGTTTTAGAAAATGAAAGGTCACCATTTTTTCGAGGGAGCAGCAATGAACTCCGACGAAATCGAGTGTGAATGGGATTTTCAGGAGTATTCAATCAGCAGCATTCAGGTTTCTTAACAGGCAATTTCCTAAATTTCTTCTGGGTTTGTGTTGGTTTTGCCTTCATCCTTTCCAAATTTTGTATTCTGACAGCATACAAAAAAGAGGTTAGGCAGAGTATCCATAATGAAATAAAATACACAGCAAATTGGCATTTCATGGTTAGGAATATACAGGCAACACGACCAAGATGAGTTGTTGTGTTTTGGAAAATGAAAGGTCACCATTTTGTCGAGAGAGCAGCAATGAACTCCGACCAAATCGAGTGTGAATGGGATTTTCAGGAGTATTCAATCAGCAGCATTCAGGTTTCTTGATAGGTAATTTCCTAAATTTGTTCTGGATTTCTGTACATAATAAAATAGAAAACATCACAAATTGGCACTTCATTGTTAGAAATCTAAAGGGAACAGGACCAAGATGAGTGTTTGTGGTTTAGAAAATGAAATGTAACACTTTTGCCGAGGGGACAGCTAGGAATTCCCTCCAAATCAAGTATGAATGGTATTTTCAGGAGTATTCAATCAGCAGCATTCAGGTTTCTTGATAGGCATCTTCCTAAAATGGTTCTGGGTTTTGCTGAGGAGAAACTTTTAATTCCCTCCAAATCGAGTGTGAGTGGGATTTTCAGGTGTATTCAATCAGCAGCATTAAGCTTTCCTAATAGGCAATTTCCTAAATTGGGTCTGGGTCAGCCTTTGTTTTGCCTTCTGGCTCTCTAAATTTGGTATTCTGACACCATACAAAAAAGAGGTTAGGCAGAGATGCTTAAGGAAATAAAAACCACAGCAAATTGCCGTTTCATGGTTAGAAATCTACAGGCAACACGACCAAGATGAGTTTTTCTGTTTTGGGAAATGAAATGTAACCCTTTTGCTGTGGGGACAGCTATCAATTCCCTCCAGGGAATAGGATTTTCAGGTGTATGCAATCAGCAGGATTCAGCTTTCTTAATAGGTAATTTCCTAAATTGGTTCTGGGTTAGCGATTGTTTTGCCTTCTTCCTTTCCAAATTTGTTATTCTGACACCATACCAAAAAGAGGTTATGCAGCGTATCTATAATGAAATAAAAAACACATTGTATTGGCGTTTCATACTTAGAAATCTACAGGCAACACGACCAAGATGAGTTTTTGTGTTTTAGAAAATGGAAAATAACACTTCTGACTTGGGGACAGCTATGAACTCTCACCAAATCGAATGTGAATGGGAGTATCAGGTGTATTCAATCACCAGCATTCAGGTTTCTTGATAGGCAATTTCATAATATTGTTCTGGGTTTGTGTCCATCATGAAATAAAAAACACAGCAAATTGCTGTTTCATGGTTAGAAATCTACAGGCACACGACCAAGATGAGGTTTTGTGTTTTAGAAAATGAAATATAACACTTCTGCTGAGGGGACTGCTTTGAATTCCCTCCAAATCAAGTGTGAATGGGATTTTCAGGTGTATTCCATCAGCACCATTCATGTTTCTTAATAAGCAATTTCTGACAGAATACTAAAAAGACATAGGCTTAATATGTTTAAGGAAATAAAAAACACAGCCTATTGGAGTTTCATGGTGAGAAATCTACAGGCAACATGACCAAGATGAGTTTTTGTGTTTTGGGTAATGAATTGTAACACTTTTGCTGAGGGGAAAGCTCTGAATTCCCTCCAAATCCAGTGTGAATGATATTTTCAGGTGTATTCAATCAGAAGCATTCAGGTTTCTTAATAGGTAATTTCCTAAATTTGTTATAGGTTTGCATTTGTTTTGCCTTCTTCCTTTCCACATTTTCTATTCTGACAGAATACAAAATAGAGGTTAGGCAGAGTATCCATAATGAAATTAATAACACAGCCTATTGGTATTTCATTTTAGAATTCTAAAGGCAAAGATGTTAGGCAGAATATGATTAAGAAAATAAAAAACACTGCAAATTGGATTTTCATGGTTAGATTTCTAAAGGCAACATGCCCAAGATGAGTTTTTGTGTTTTGTGAAATGGAATGTAACCCTTTTTCTGAGAAGGCAGCTATGAATTCCCTCCAAATCAAGTGTGAATGGGATTTTCAGGTGTATTCCATCAGCAGCATTCAGGTTTCTTGATATGCAATTTCCTAAATTAGTTCTGGTTTAGCATTTGTTTTGCCTTCTTCCTTTCCAAATTTTCTATTCTGACAATAGAAATAAGAGGTTAGGCAGAGTATCCATTAGGAAATAAAAAACACAGCAAATTGGTGTTTCATGGTTACAAATCTACAGGCAACATGACCAAGATGAGTTTTTGTTTTTTGGAAAATGAAATGTAATCCTTTGGTGAGGGGACATCTATGAATTCCCTCCAAATCCAGTGTGAATGGTATTTTCAGGTGTATTCAATCAGCGGCATTCAGGTTTCTTAATAGGCAATTTCCTAAATTTGTTTTGGGTTTGCATTTGTTTTGCATTCTTCCTTTCCAAATTTTGTATTCTGACTCCATACCAAAAAGAGATTAGGCAGTGTATCCATAATGAAATAAAAAACACTGTAATTTTTGTTTCATGGTTGGAAATGAACAGGCAATAAAACCAAGATGAGTTTTTGTGTTTTGAAAAATGGAATGTAACCGTTATCCCTCGGGGAGAGCTGTGAACTCCCACAAAATAGAATGTGAATGGAATTTTCAGGTGTATTCAATCAGCAGCATGGAGGTTTCTTAAAAGCCAATTTCCTATATTTGTTCTGGATTTGTGTCCATTTGAAATAAAAAACACAGCAAATTGGCGTTCAGTGCTTAGTAATCTATAGGCAAATGGCTAAGATGAGTTTTTTTGTTTTGGGATAATGAAATGTAACACTTTTTCTGAGGGGACAGCAGGGAATTCCCTCCAAAACTAGTGTGAATGGGAGTTTCAGGTGTATTCAATCAGCAGCGTTCAGGTTTCTTAACAGGCAATTTTCTAAATTGTTTCTGGGTTAGTGTATGTTTTGTCTTCTTGGTTTCCAATTTTTGTATTCTGACAGCATACAAAACAGAGGTTAGGCAGTGTATGCAAAAGGAAATAAAAAACACTGCAAATTGGATTTTCATGGTTAGAAATCTATAGGCAACACGACCAAGATGAGTTTTTGTTTTTTGGAAAATGGAATGTAACCATTTTGCCGAGGAAACATCTTTGAATTCCTTCCAAATCAAGTGTGAATGGCATTTTCAGGTGTATTCAATCAGCAGCATTCAGGTTTCTTGATATGCAATTTCCTAAATTGATTCTTGTTTAGCGTTTGTTTTGCCTTTTTTCTTTCCAAATTTGGTATTCTGACACCACACCACAAAGAGGTTAGGCAGATTATCTATAATGAGATAAAAAACACAGCAAATTTTCGTTTCATGCTTAGTAAAGTGCTGTCAAAACAACCAAGATGAGTTTTTGTGTTTTGAGAAATGAAATGTAACCCATTTACTGAGGTGACAGCATTGAATTTCCTCCATAATCATTGTGAATGGTAATTTCAGATGTATTCAATCAGCAGCATTCAGGTTTCTTAACAGGCAATTTTCAAAATTGATTCTAGGAATTCCCTCTAAATCACGTGTGAATGGGATTTCCAGGTGTATTCAATCAGCAGAATTCAGCTTTCCTCATAGGCAATTTCCTAAATTGGTTCTGGGTTAGCATTTGTTTTGCCTTCTTCCTTTCAAAATTTGGTATTCTGACAGCATACAAAAAAGAGGTTAGGCAGTGTATCCATAATGAAATAAAAAACACAGCCTATTGGTGTTTCATGGTTAGAACTTTACCCAGCAAAAATATGAGTTTTTGTGTTTCGGAAAATTAAATATAACCGTTTTGGCGAGGGGACAGCTGTGAACTCCCACCAAATCAAATGTGAAAGGTATTTTCAGGTGTATTCAATGAGGAATTTAGAGTTTTCTTCATAGCCAATATCCAAAATTTGTTTTGGATTTGTATCCATAATGAAATAAAAAACATAGCAAATTGGCATTTGATGGTTAGAAATCTACAGGGGACAGGTCCAAGATGAGTTTTTGTGTTTTGGAAAATGAAATGTAACCCTTTTGCTGAGGGGACAGCTAGGAATTCCCTCCAAATCGAGTGTGAATGGGAGTTTCAGGTGTATTCAATCAGCAGCATTCAGGTTTCTTGATAGGCAATTTCGTAAATTGGTTTTAGGTTTGTGTTTGTTTTGCTTCTTCCTTTCCAAATTTGTTATTCTGACTGCATAGAAAAAAGGGGTCAAGTATCCATAATGAAATAAAAAACACAGCAAATTGGCGTTTCATGGTTAGAACTCTACAGGCAACGCGACCAAGATGAGTTTTGTGTTTTGAAAAATGTAATATAACCGTTTTGCTGAGGGGACAGCTATGAACTCCCACCAAATCGAATGTGAATGCAATTTTCAGGTGTATTCAATCAGCAGCATGGAGGTTTCGTAATAGGTAATTTCCTATATTTGTTCTGGATTTCTGTCCATAATGAAATATAAAACACAGCAAATTGGCGTTTCATGGTTTAAAATCTACAGGCAACATGACCAAGATGAGTTTTTATGTTGTGGAAAATTAAACACAACACTTTTATCGAGGGGACAGCTAACAATTTCCTCCAAATCAAGTGTGAAATGAATTTTCAGGTGTATTCAATCAGCAGCATTCAGGTTTCTGAACAGACAATTATCTAATATGGTTCTGGGTTAGTGTTTGTTTTCCTTCTTGCGTTCCAATTTTTGTATTCTGGCACCATACAAAAAAGAGGTTAGGCAGTGTATCCATAATGAAATAAAAAACACAGCCTATTGGTGTTTCATGGTTAGAACTCTACCCAGCAAAAAGATAAGTTTTTGTGTTTTGGAAAATGAAATGTAACCGTTTTGCCGAGGGGACAGCTATGAACTCCCATCAAATTGAATGTGAATGGTGTTTTCAGGTGTATTCAGTGAGGAATTTGAGGGTTTCTTAATAGGTAATTTCCTAAAATTGTTTTGGATTTGTATCCATAATGAAATAAAAAATACAGCAAATTGGCATTTGATGATTACAAATCTATAGGAAATAGGTCCAAGATGACTTTTTGTGTTTTGGAAAATGAAATGTAACACTTTTGCTGAGGAGACAGCTAGGAATTCCCTCCCAATCAAGTGTGAATGGGATTTTCAGGTGTATTCCATCAGCAGCATTCAGGTTTCTTGAAAGGCAATTTCCTAAATTTGCTCTTGATTTTTGTCCACAATGAAATAAAAGTCACAGCAAATTGGCATTTCATGGTTAGAAATCTACAGGCAACATGACCAAGATGAGTTTTTGTGTTTTGGAAAATGAAATGCAACACTTTTGCCGAGGGGATAGCTTTGAGTTTCCTCCAAATCAAGTGTGAATGGTATTTTCAGGTGTATTCAATCAGCAGCATTCAGCTTTCTTAACAGGCAATTTCCTAAATTAATTCTGTGCTAGCGTTTGTTTTGCCTTCTTCCTTTCCAAAATTTGTTTTCTGACACCACACCAAAAAGAGGTTAGGCAGAGTATCCATAAGGAAATATAAAACACAGCAAAATGGCATTTGATGTTTAGAAATCTACAGGGAACAGATCCAAGATGAGTTTTTGTGTTTTGGAAAATGAAATGTAACCCTTTTGCTGAGGAGACAGGTAGGAATTCCCTCCCAATCAAGTGTGGATGGGATTTTCAGGTGTATTCCATCAGCAGCATTCAGGTTTCTTCAAAGGCATTTTCCTAAATTGGTTCTGGTTAGCGTTTGTTTTGCATTCTTCCTTTCCAAATTTTATATTCTGACTCCATACCAAAAAGAGGTTAGGCTGTGTATCCATAATGAAATAAAAAACACAGCCTATTGGAGTTTCATGGTTAGAAATCTACAGGCAACAGAACCAAGATGAGTTTTTGTGTTTTGGAAAATGTAATGTAACCGTTTTGCTGAGGGGACAGCTATGAACTCCCACCAAATCGAATGTGAATGGGAGTTTCAGGTGTATTCAATCAGCAGGATAGAGGTTTCTTAATAGGTAATTTCCAAAATTTGTTCTAGATTTCTTTCCATAATGAAATAAAAAACACAGCAAATTGGCATTTCAGGGTTAGAAATCTACAGGCAACACGACCAAGATGCATTTTTGTTTTTTGGAAAATGAAATGCAACACTTTTGCCGAGGGGACAGCTAACAATTTCCTCCAAATCAAGTGTGAAATGAATTTTCAGGTGTATTCAATCAGCAGCATTCAGGTTTCTGAACAGACAATTTTCTAATTTGGTTCTGGGTTAGTGTTTGTTTTGCCTTCTTGAGTTCCAATTTTTGTATTCTGGCACCATACAAAAAAGAGGTTAGGCAGAGTATCCATATGGAAATAAAAAACACAGCAAAATGGCGTTTGATGTTTAGAAATCTTCAGGGAACAGGTCCAAGATGAGTTTTTGTGTTTTGGAAAATGAAATGTAACCCTTTTGCCGAGGAGACAGCTAGGAATTCCCTCCCAATCAAGTGTGAATGGGATTTTCAGGTGTATTCCATCAGCAGCATTCAGGTTTCTTCAAAGGCAATTTCGTAAATTGGTTCTGGGTTTGCGTTTGTTTTGCTTCTTCCTTACCAAATTTGGTATTCTGACAGCATACAAAAAAGAGGTCAGGCAGTGTATCCATAATGAAATAAAAAACACAGCCTATTGGAGTTTCATGGTTAGAAATCTACAGGCAGTACGACCAAGATGAGTTTTTGTATTTTGGAAAATAAAATGTAACTGTTTTGCTGAGGGGACAGCTATGAACTCCCACCGAATCGAATGGGAATTGGAGTTTCAGGTGTTTTCAATCAGCTGCATGCAGGTTTCTTAATAGATAATTTCCTAAATTTGTTCTAGATTTTTTTCCATAATGAAATAAAAAACACAGCAAATTGGCGTTTCATGGCTAAAAATCAACATGCAAGAGCATCAATATGCGTTTTTATGTTGTGGAAAATTAAACGCAACACTTTTATCGAGTGGACAGCTAACAATTTCCTCCAAATCAAGTGTGAAATGAATTTTCAGGTGTATTCAATCAGCAGCATTCAGGTTTCTGAACAGACAATTTTTTATATTGGTTCGGGGTTAGTGTTTGTTTTGCTTTCTTGCTTTCCAATTTTTGTATTCTGGCACCATACAAAATAGAGGTTAGGCAGAGTATCCATAAGGAAATGTAAAACACAGCAAAATGGCATTTGATGTTTAGAAATCTACAGGGAACAGATCCAAGATGAGTTTTTGTGTTTTGGAAAATGAAATGTAACCCTTTTGCCGAGGAGACAGCTAGGAATTCCCTCCCAATCAAGTGTGAATGGGATTTTCAGGTGTATTCCATCAGCAGCATTCAGGTTTCTTCAAAGGCAATTTCCTAAATTGGTTTTGGGTTTGCGTTTTTTTGCATTCTTCCTTTCCAAATTTTGTATTCTGACTCCATACCAAAAAGAGTTCAGGCAGTGTATCCATAATGAAACAAAAAACACCACAAATCGGCATTTCATGGATAGGAATCTACAGGCAATACAACCAAGATGAGTTTTTGTGTTTTGGAAAATGTAATGTAACCGTTTTGCTGAGGGGACAGCTATGAACTCTCACTAAATCGAATGTGAATGGGAGTATCAGGTGTATTCAATCAGCAGCATTCAGGTTTCTTGATAGGCAATTTCCTAAATTTGTTTTGGATTTGTATCCATAATGAAATAAAAAATACATCAAATTGGCGTTTCATGGTTAGAAATCTACAGGCAACACGACCAAGATGCGTTTTTGTGTTTTGGAAAATGAAATGTAACCGTTTTGCCGAGGGGACAGCTAACAATTTCCTCCAAATCAAGTGTGAAATGAATTTTCAGGTGTATTCAATCAGCAGCATTCAGGTTTCTGAACAGACAATTTTTTATATTGGTTCCAGGTTAGTGTTTGTTTTGCTTTATTGCTTTCCTATTTTTGTATTCTGGCACCATACAAAAAAGAGGTTAGGCAGAGTTTCCATAAGGAAATAAAAAACACATCAAAATGGCATTTGATGTTTAGAAATCTTCATGAAACAGTGTGAATGGGAGTTTCAGGTGTAATCAATCAGTAGCATTCAGGTTTCTTAATGGTCAATTTCCTAAATTGGTTCTGGGTTTTCATTTGTTTTGCCTTCTTCCTTTCCAAATTTGGTATTCTGACAGCATACAAAGAAGAGGTTAGGCAGAGTATCCATAATGAAATACAAAACACAGCATATTGGCATTTCATGTTCAGAATTCTAAAGGCTACATGACCAAGATGAGTTTTTGTGATTTGGCAAATTAAATGTAACACTTTTGCTGAAGAGACAGCTATGAATTCCCTCCAAATCGAGGGTGAATGGCATTTTCAGGTGTATTCAATCAGCAGCATTCAGGTTTCTTGATAAGCCATTTCCTAAATTGCTTCTGGGTTTCCTTTTTTTTTTTCCTTCTTCCTTTCCAAATTTTGAATTCTGACAGCAAACAAAAAAGAGGTTAGGCAGTGAATCCATATGAAATAAAAAACACCGCAAATTGGCGTTTCATGCATAGAATTCTACGGGAAACATATCCAACATGAATTTTTGTGTTTTGAAATGGAATGTAAGCGTTTTCCCGAGGGCACAGATATGAACTCCCACCAAATCGAATGTGAATAGTATTTTTAGGCGAATTCAATCAGCAGCATGGAGGTTTCTTAATAGGCAATTTCTTAAATTGGTTCTGGATTTGTATCATAATGAAATAAAAACACAGCCTATTGGCTTTTCATGGTTAGAAATCTACAGTCAACATGACCAAGATGAGTTTTTGTGTTTTGGAAAATGAAATGTAACCCTTTTGCCTAGGGGACAGCTTTCAATTCCCTCCCAATCAAGTGTGAATGGGATTTTCAGGTGTATTCAATCAGCTTCATTCAGGTTTCTTAACAGGCAATTTCTTAAATTGGTTCTGGGTTGGCGTTTGTTTTGCCTTCTTCCTTTCCAAATTTTGTATTCTGACAGCATACAAAAAAGAGGTTAGGCAGTGTATGCACAATGAAATAAAAAACACAGCAAATTGGCATTTCATGCTTAGAAATCTACTATCAACATGACCAAGATGAGTTTTTGTGTTTTGGTAAGTGAAATGTAACACTTTTGCCATGGGGACAGGTATGAATTACTTCCAAATCGAGTGTGAATGTGCTTTTCCGGTGTATTCAATCAGCAGCATTCAGGTTTCTTGATAGGCGATTTCCTAAATTGGTTCATGATTTGTGTTGGTTTTGCCTTCTTCCTTTCCAAATTTTGTATTCTGACAGCATACAAAAAAGCGGTTAGGCAGAGTATGATTAATGAAATACAAAACACAGCAAATTGGCTTTTCATGCTTAGAATTCTACGGGAAACACGACCAAGATGAGTTTGTGTTTTGGGAAGTGAAATGTAACCCTTTTGCCATGGGGACAGCTAGGAATTCCCTCCAAATCGAGTGTGAATGGGAGTTTCAGGTGTATTCAATCAGCAGCTTTTAGCTTTCTTAATAGGCAATTTCCTAAATTGGTTCATGATTTGTGTTTTTTTTTGCCTTCTTCCTTTCCAAATTTTGTATTCTGACAGCATACAAAACAGGTTAGGCAGTGTATGCAAAAGGAAATAAAAAACACAGCACATTGGCGTTTCATGCTTAGAATTCAAAAGGCAACATGACCAAGATGAATTTTTGTGTTTTGGGAAATGAAAGATAACACTTTTTCTGAGGAGACAGCTAGGAATTCCCTCCAAATCGAGTGGGAATGGGATTTTCAGGTCTATTCAATCAGCAGCATTCAGGTTTCGTAAGAGACAATTTCCTATATTAGTTCTGGGTTAGCATTGTTTTTGCCTTCTTGCTTGCCAAATTATGTATTCTGACACCTTGTAAAAAAGAGGTTAGGCAGAGTATCCATAATGAATTGAAAAACACAGCCTATTGGCGTTTCATTGTTAGGAATCTAGAGGCAACACAACCAAGATGAGATTTTGTGTTTTGGAAAATGAAATGTAATCCTTTTGCCAAGGGGACAGCTTTGAATTCCCTCCAAATCAAGTGTGAATGGGATTTTCAGGTGTGTTGCAGTTGATTTCTCAACAATGTTGCAGTGGATTCATTTCTGAGAGGAGTAGCGTGGTGGGGTCAAGAGGCGCGGAGTCAACACACAGACACCGGGAGTCGGGTGAAAGCAGGCTTGAGGCGAGCAGCCCGCAGACTCGTTTATTACAGTTAGTACAACATCTTATATAGCCAAGACCAGCCAATCTGGTCAAGGGGCAGTCTATGCCCCAACCAATCACAGCCTATTGTCAGGCAGTTTCCAAAGCCATCCAATCACAGCCTGTTACCAGGCAGTTTCCAATCCATCCAATCATAGCCTGTTGCCAGGCAGTTTCCAAAGCCATCCAATCATAGCCTGTTGCCAGGCAGTTTCAAATACATCCAATCACAGCCTGTTCCCAGGCAGTTTCCAATCCA
>CM027399.1:49684703-49703514 GCA_015711505.1 Sylvilagus bachmani | reverse complement strand
ACAAAATTTGGAAAGGAAGAAGGCAAAACAAATGCAAAACCAGAAGAAATATAGCAAATTACCTAACAGAGAACCTGCATGTTTGATTAAATAAAACTGAAAATCAAATCCACACTCGATTTGCAGGGAATTCACAGCTGTCTCCTCAGCAAAAGTGTTACCTTTCATTTTCCCAAACATAAAAATTCATCTTGGTCATTTTTCCTGTAGATTTCTAGGAATGATATGCCAATTTGCTTAGTTTTTTATTTCATTATGGAAACTCTGCATAACCTCTTTTTTTGTATGGTGTCAGAATACAAAATTTGGGAAGGAGGAATGCAAAACCTACGCAAACCCAGAAGCAATTTAGGAAATTGGGAATCAGGAATCCTGAATGCTGCTAATTGTACAACCCTGAAAATCCAATTCACACTTGATATGCAGGGAATTCTTAGCTGTCCCCTCGGCAAAAGTGTTACCTTTCATTTTTCAAAACATAAAAACTCATCTTGGTTGTGTTGCCTTAGATTTCTCAACAAGAAACGCCAATTTTCTGTTTTTTAAATTATTAAGGATACTGTTCCTAAGCTCTTTTTAGTATCCTTTCAGAATTTAAAATTTGGAAAGGAAGAAGGCAAACCCTACAAAAATCCAGGACCAATGTAGGAAATTGTCCGTCAGGAGACCGTAATGCTGCTGATTGAATACACCTGAAAATCACATTCACACTCGATTTGGAATGAATTCATAGCTATCCACTCGGCAAAAGCGGTACCTTTCATTGTCCAAAACACAAAAACTCATTTTGGTCATGCTGCCTGTAGATTTCTAAGCAAGAAACGCCAAGTTGCTGTGTTTTTTATTTCATTATGGATATTCTGCCTAACCCCTTTTTTGTATGCTGTCATAATACAAAATTTGGAAAGTAAGAAGGCAAAACAAATGCAAACCCAGAAGAAATTTAAATATTGCCTATAAATAAACCTGCATGCTGCTGATTCAATACAGCTGAAAATCCCATTCAAACTCAATTTGGAGGGAATTCATAGATGTCCCCTCGGCAAAAGCAGTGCCTTTCATTTTCCAAAACACAAAAAACATTTTTGTTCGTGTTGCCTATAGATTTCTAAGCATGAAAGCCAATTTTCTGGGTTTCTATTTCATTATGGGTACTCTGCCTAACTTCTTTTTTGTATGGAGTCAGAATACAAACTTTGGCAAGGAGGAAGGCAAAACAAATGTAAAACCAGAAGAAATATAGGAAATTGCCTGTTAAGAAACCTGAATGCTTCTGATTGAATACCCCTAAAAATCCCATTCGAACTGAATTTGGAGGGAATTCCCAGCTGTCCCCTCGGCAAAAGGGTTACATTTCATTTTCCAAAGAAGAAAAACTCATCTTGGTCGTGTTGCCTCTAGATTTCTCAGCATGAAACACAAATTTGCTCTGTTTTTTAAATGATTATGCATACTCTGCCTCACCTCTTTTTTATATGCTGTCAGAATACAAAAATTGGAAAGGAAGAAGGCAAAACAAACGCAAATCCAGAAGATATTTATATATTGCCTATCAAAAAACATGCATGCTGCTGATTGAATACACCTGAAAATACCATTCACACTCTATTTGGAGGGAATTCATAACTGTCCCCTAGGCTAAAGTGTTACAATTCATTTCTGAAAACACAAATACTCATCTTGGTCATGTTGCCTGTAGATTTCTAACCATGAAATGCCAAATTTCTGTGCTTTCTATTTAATTATGCATACTCTGCCTAACCTGTTTTTTGTAAGGTGTCAGAATACAAAAGTTGGAAAGACAGAAGGCAAAACAAACACAAAGAACCAATTTTAGAAATTGCCTGTTAACAAACCTGAATTCTGCCTATTAAATACACCTGAAAAACCCATTCACAATTGATTTGGAGGGAATTCATAGCTGTCCCCATGGCAAAAGTGTAATGTTTCATTTCCCAAACACAACAACTCATCTTGGTCATGTTGCCTTTAGAATTCTAGGCATGAAACACCGTTATGCTCTGTTTTTTATTCCATTATGCATACACTGCCTAACCTCTTTTTTGTATGCTGTCAAAATACCTAATTTGGAAAGAAAGAAGGCAAAACAACAGCAAACCCAGAACCAATTTAGGAAATTGCCTACCAAGATCAAGAAACCTGAATGCTGCTGACTGATTACACCTGAAAATCCCATTCACTCTCAATTTGGAGGGGATTTCATAGCTGTCTCCTCGGCAAAAGGGTTCCATTTCATTTCCCAAAACACAAATACTCATGTTGGTACTGCAGCCTGTAGAATTCTAAGCATGAAACGCCTAATTTGCTCTTTTTTTATTTCATTATGGATACTCTGCCTAACCTCTTTTTTTGTATGCAGCCAGAAGGCCAAATTTGGAAAGGAAGAAAGCAAAACAAATGCAAAGGCAGAACCTATTTAGAATTTGCCTATCAAGATACTTTAATGGTGCTGATTGAATACACCTGAAACTCCCATTCACACTTGATTTGGAGGGAATTCCTAGCTATCTCCTCGGCAAAAGGGTTAAATTTCATTTTCCAAAACACAAAAACTCAATTTGGTCCTGATTCCCTTAGAATTCTAAGCATGAATCACCAATATGCTGTGTTTTTGATTTCATTATGCATACACTGCCTAACCTCTTTTTTGTATGCTGTCAGAATACCTAATTTGGAAAGAAAGAAGACAAAACAAACGCAAACCCAGAACCAATTTAGGAAATTGCGTATCAAGAAACATGAATGCTGCTGATTGAATATAACTGAAAATCCCTTTCACTCTCAATTTGGAGTTAATTCATAGCTGTCTTTGTGGCAAAAGTGTTACATTTCATTTCCCAAAACATAAATACTCATCTTTGTCCTGTTGCCTTTAGAATTCTAAGCATGAAACGCCAATGTGCTGTGTTTTTTTGTATGCTGTCAAAATACCAAATTTAAAAAGGAAGAAGGAAAATCAAATGCAAACCCAGAACCAATTTAGGAAATTGCCTATCAAGAAACCTGAATGCTGCTGACTGAATACACCTGAAACTCCTGTTCACAATGCATTTGGAGGGATTTAGCTGACTCCTCGGGAAAAGTGTTACATATCATTTCCCAAAACACAAAAACTCAACTTGGTCCTGTTCCCTTTGGAATTCTAGGCATGAAACGCCAACTTGCTGTGTTTTTTATTTCCTTATAGGTATTCTGCCTAACCTCTTTTTTGTATGCTGTCAGAATTCCAAATTTGCAATGGAAGAAGACAAAAAAAAATACAAACCCAAAACCAATTCAGGAAAGGGCCTATCAAGAAAGCTGAATGCTGCTGTGGAGTACTCCTGAAAATCCCATTCACACTCGATTTGGATGGAATTCATAGCTGTCTCCTTGGCCAAAGTGTAACATTTCATTTCCCAATCACAAAAACTTATCTTGGTCATGTTGCCTTTAGAATTTAATTTGAAATGCAAATTTGCTGTGTTTTTTATTTCATTATGTATACACTGCCGAAGCTGTTTTTTGTATGCTGTCAGATTACAAATATTTGGAAAGGAAGAAGGCAAACAAACAGAAACCCAGAACCAATTTGGGAAATTGTGTGTTAAGAAACCTGATGGCTGCTGATTCAATACACCTGAAAACGCCATGCACACTTGATTTGGAGGAAATTCAAAACTCTCCCCTTGGCAAAAGTGTTACACTTCCTCTCTCAAAACAGAAAAACTCATCTTGGTCCTGTTCCCTGGAGATTTCTAACCATGAAACGCCAATTTGCTGTGTTTTTTACTTCATCATGGATACTCTGCCTGACCTCTTTTTTCTGTGCTGTCAGAATACCAAATTTGGAAAGCAAGAATGCAAAACAAATGCAAACCCAGAGCAAATTTTGGAAATTGCCTGTTAAGAAACCTGAATGCTGCTGATTTAATACACCTGAAACTCCCATTTCCACTCGATTTGGAGAGAATTCATTGCTGTCCCCTCGGCAAAATGGTTACATTTCATTTTCCAAAACACAAAATCTCATCTTGCTCGTTTTGCCTGAAGTTTTCTAAGCATGAAACACCAATTTGCTGTGTTTTTGATTTCATTATGGATACTCTGCCTAACCTCTTTTTGGTATGGTGTCAGAATACAAAATTTGGAAAGGAAGTAGACAAAACAAACACCCAGAAGCAATTTAGGAAATTGCATGTTAAGAAACCTGAATGCTGCTGATTGAATACACTTGAAAATCCCATTCACACTTGATTTGTAGAGAATTCAAAGGTGTCTCCTTTGCAAAAGTTTTACATTTCATCTTTCAAAACACAAAAAATCATCTTGTTTGTGTTGCCTGTAGATTTCTAACCATGAAACGTGAATTTGCTGTGTTTTTTATTTCATTATTGATGCTCTGCCTAACCTCTTTTTTGTATGCTGTCAGAATAACAAATTTGTAAGGAAGAAGGCAAAACAAATGCAAAGGCAGAACCAATTTGGGAAATTGCCTATCAATAAAGCTGAATGCTGCTGATTGAATACACCTGAAACTCCCATTCACACTTGATTTGCAGTGAATTCATAGCGGTCTCCTCAACAAAAGGGTTACATTTTTTTCCCAAACCACAAAAACTCACCTTGGTCCTGATTCCCTTAGAATTCTAGGCATGAATCGCCAATATGCTCTGTTTTTGATTCCATTCTGCATACACTGCCTAACCTCTTTTTTGTATTCTGTCAGAATACAATATTCGGAAAGGAAGAAGGCAAAACAAAAGCAAACCCAGAACCAATTTAGGAAATTGCCTATCAAGAAAGCTGAAGGCTGCTGATTGAATACACCTGATATCCCCATTCACACTAGATTTGGAGGGATTTCCTAGCTTCTCCTCGGCAAAAGGTATACATTTAATTTCCCAAAACAAAAGCTCAACTTGTTCATGTTGTCTGTAAAGATATAACCATGAAATGCCAATATGCTGAGTTCTTTTATTTCATTATGGATACTCTGCCTGACCTCTTTTTTGTATGGTGTCAGAATACCGAATTTGGAAAGGAAGAAGGCAAAACAAACACTAACCCAGAACCAATTGAAGAAATTGACTATCAAGAAACCTGAATGCTGCTGATTGAATACCGATGAAAATCCCATTCACACTCAATTTGGAGGTAATTCATTGCTGTACCCTCGGCAAAAGTTTTACAGTTCATTTTCCAAAACACAAAAACTCATCTTGCTCATTTTGCCTGAAGCTTTCTAAGCATTATACACCAATTTGCTGTGTTTTTTATTTCATTTTGGATACTCTGCCTAACTTCTTTTTGGTATGGTGTCAGAATACCAAATTTGGAAAGGAAGAAGACAAAAAAAACACTAACCCAGAACCAATTTAGGAAATTGCCTATGAAGAAACCTGTATGCTGCTGATTGAATACACCTGAAAATCCCTTGCACACTTGATTTGGAGGGAATTCATAGCTGTCTCCTCGGCAAAGGTGTTACATTTCATTTTCCTAAACACAAAAACTCATCTTGGTCCTGTTCCCTGTAGATTTCTAACCATGAAACCTCAATTTGCCGTGGACAGAAATCCAGAGAAATTTAGGAAATTGCCTATTAAGAAACCTCCATGCTGCTGATTGAATACACCAGAAAATACTATTCACATTCGATTTGGTGGGAGTTCATAGCTGTCCCCTCGGCAAAATGATTACATTCCATTTTCCAAAACACAGAAACTCATCTTGGTCATATTGCCTATAGATTTCTATCCATGAAATTCCAATTTGCGGTGTTTTTCATTTCCTTATGGATACACTGCCTGACATCATTTTGTATGCTGTCAGAATAGAAAATTTGGAAAGGAAGAAGGCAAAACAAAAGCAAACCCAGAACCAATTTAGGAAATTGCCTATCAAGATACTTGAATGGTGCTAGTTGAATATACCTGCAAATCCCATTCAGTCTCAATTTGGAGGGTATTCATAGCTGTCTCCTCGGGAAATGTGAAATATTTCATATCCCTAAACACAAATACTCATCTTGGTCCTGTTGCCTTTAGAATTGTAAGCATGAAACGCCAATATAATGAGTTTTTGATTTCATTATGCATACAATGCCAAAACTCTTTTTTGTATACTGTGTTGCTTGTCGATTTCTAAGCATGAAACGCCAATTTGCTTAGTTTTTTTTGTTTATTATGGATACTCTGCCTAACCTCTTTTTTGTATGCTGTCAGATACCAAATGAGGGAAGGAAGAAGGCAAAACAAATGCAAACCCTGAAATAATTTAGGAAATTGCATATCAAGAAACCTGAAAGCTGCTGGTTGAATAAACCTGAAAATCCCATTCACTCTCAATTATGAGTGAATTCATAGCTGTCTCCTCAGCAAATGTGTGACATTTCATTTCCAAAACACAAATACTCATCTTGGTCCTGTTGCCTTTAATTCTAAGCATGAAACATAAATGTGCTATGTTTTTGATTTCATTTTGCATACAATGCCTAACCTCTTTTTTGTATACTGTCAGAATACCAAATTTGGAATGGAAGAAGGCAAAACAAATGCAAACCCAGAACCAATTTAGGAAATTGGCTATAAAGGAAGCTGAATGCTGCTGGTTGAATACTCATGAAACTCCCATTGACATTCAATTTATAGGGAATTCAGAGCTGTCTCCTCAGCAAAAGGGTTACATTTCATTTCCCTAAACACAAAAACTCATCTTAGCCATGCTGCCTGTAGATTTCTAAGCATGAAACGCCTAATTTGCTATGTTTTTTATTTCATTATGGATACACTGACTGACCTCTTTTTTGTATGCTGTCAGATAACCAAATTTGGAAAGAAAGAAGGCAAAACAAACACAAAGGCAGAACCAATTTAGGAAATTGCCTATCAAGAATACTGAATGCTGATGATTGAATACACCTGAAAATACCTTCCACACTCATTACAAGGGAAATCATTGCTGTCTCATCAGCAAAAGGGTTACATTTCATTTCGCAAACACAAAAACTAATCTTGATCGTGTTGTTTTTAGATTTTTAACCATGAATCGTCAATTTGCTGTGCTTTTTATTTCATTATGGATACTCTGCCTAACTACTTTTTTGTATACAGTCAGAATACAAAATTTGGAAGAAAGAAGGCAAAAGAAAAGCAAACCCAGAACCAATATTGGAAATTGCCTATCAAGAAACCTGAATGCTGCTGATTGAATATGCGTGACACTCCCATTCACACTCAATTTGGAGGTAATTCATTGCTGTACCCTCGGCAAAAGTTATATTTCATTTCTCAAAACACAAATACTCATCTTGTTCCTGTTACCTTTAGAATTCTAAGATGAAACGCAAATTTGCTTTGTTTTTTGTATACTGTCAGAATACCAAATTAAAAATTAAGAAGGCAAAATATTGCAAACCGAGAACCTTTTATGAAATTGCCTATTAATAAACCTGAATGCTGCTGACTGAATACACCAGAAACTCCTGTTCACACTCGATTTGGAGGGAATTCATAGCTGTCCCGATGGCAAAAGGGTTACATTTCATTTCCCAAACACAAAACTCAACTTGGTCCTGTTTCCTTTAGAATTCAAGGCATGAAACGCCGATATGCTGTGTTATTAATTTCATTATGCATATACTGCCTAACCTCTTTTTTGTATGGTGACAGAAGACAAAATTTGGAAAGGAAGAAGGCAAAATAAATGGAAACCCAGAACCAATTTATGAAATTGCCTATCAAGAAAGCTGAATGCTGCTGATTGAATACACCTGAAACTCCCATTCACACTTGATTTAGAGAGAATTCATAGCTGTCCCCACAGTAAAAGGGTTACATTTCATTTCCCAAAACACAAAAACTCAACTTGGTCCTGTTGCCTTTAGAATTCTAAGCATGAAACATCAATGAGCTGTGTTTTTGATTTCATTATGCATACAATGCCTAAGCTCTTTTTTGTAGGCTGTTATAATACCAAATTTGGAAAGGAAGAAGGCAAAACAAATGCAAACCCAGAACCAATGTAGGAAATTGCATATCAAGAGCTGAATGCTGCTGGTTGAATACACCTGTAGATCCCATTCACATTCGATTTATAGGGAATTCATAGCTGTCTACTCAGCAAAAGGGTTACATTTCATTTTCCAAAACACAAAAACTCATCTTGGTCATGCTGCCTTTGGACTTACAAACATGAAATGCCAATTTGCTTTGTTTTTTATTTCTTATGGATACTCTGCTTAACCTCTTTTTTGTATGCTGTCAGAAAACCAAATTTGGAAAGGAAGAAGGCAAAACAAAAGCAAACCCAGAACCAATTTAGGTAATTCCCTATCAAGAAAGCTGAATGCTGATGATTGAATACACCTGATATCCCCATTCACACTAGATTTGGAGAGAATTCATAGCTGTCTCCTTGGTAAAAAGGTTACCTTTCATTTCCCAAAACACAAGAAATTATCTTGGTCGTGTTGCCTGCAGATTTTAAACATGAAACACCCATTTGCTCTGTTTTTTATTTCATTAGGGTTACTCTGCCTAACCTCTTTTTTGTATGCTGTCAGAATTCTAATTTTGGAAAGAAAGAAGGCAAAACAAAAGCAATCCCAGAACCAATTTAGGTAATTGCCTATCAAGAAATCTGAATGCTGCTGATTGAATACACCTGACACTCCCATTCACACTCAATTTGGAGGAAATTCATAACTGTCCCCTTGGCTAAAGTGTTACATTTCATTTCTGAAAACACAAAAACTCATCTTGGTCGTGTTGCCTGTAGATTTCTAACCATGAAATGCCAATTTGCTGTGATTTTTTATTTCATTACGGATACAAATCCAGAACAAATGTAGGAAATATCCTATTAGGAAACCTCCATGCTGCTGATTGAATACGCATAAAAATACAATTCACATTCGATTTGGTGCCAGTTCATAGCTGTCCTCTTGGCAAAACAGTTACATTCCATTTTCCAAAACACAAACTCATCTTCATCATCTTGCCTGTAGATTTCTATCCATGAAAAGCCAATAGGCTGTGTTTTTTATTTCATTATGGATACTCTGCCTAATCACTTTTTTGTATGCTGTCAAATTACCAAATTTGGAAAGGAAGAAGGCAAAATAAATGCAACCCCAGAACCTATTTAGGAAATTGCATATTATGAAACCTGAATGGTGCTGATTGAATACACCTGAAAATACCATTCACACTTGATTTGCAGTGAATTCATAGCGGTCTCCTCAAGAAAAGGGTTACATTTAATTTCCCAAACCACAAAAACTCAACTTGGTCCTGATTTCCTTAGAATTCTAGGCATGAATCGCCAATATGCTGTGTTTTTGATTCCATTATGCATACACTGCCTAACCTCTTTTTTGTATGGTGACAGAAGACAAAATTTGGAAAGGAAGAAGTCAAAACAAATGCAAACCCAAAACCAATTTAGGAAATTGCCTATACAGAAACCTGAATGCTGCTGATTGAATACACCAAAAACTCCCATTCACACTTGATTTGGAGGGAATTCCTAACTGTCCCCTAGGAAAAAGGGTTACATTTCATTTCCCAAAACACAAAAACTCATCTTGGTCCTGTTCCCTTAGATTTCTAACCATGAAACAACAATTTATTCTCTGTTTTTATTTCATTATAGATATTTGGCTAACCTCTTTTTGGTATGCTGTCAAAATACAAAATTTGGAAAGGAAGAAGGCAAAACACATGCAAACCCAGAACCAATGTAGGAAATTGCGTATCAAGAAACCTGAATGCTGTTGATTGAATGCACCTGAAAATAACTTTCACACTCGATTACAAGGGAAATCATAGATGTCCCCTCAGCAAAAGTGTTACATTTAGTTTTCCAAAACACAAAAATTTATCTTGTGAGTGCTGCCGGTAGATTTCTAAGTATGAAACACCAATTTGCTGTTGTTTCTATTTCCTGATAAATACTCTGCCTAACCTCTTTTTTGTATGCTGTCAGAATACCAAATTTGGAAAGGAAGAAGGCAAAACAAACGCAAACCCAGAACAAATTTAGGACATTGCCTATTTGGAAAGCTGAATGCTACTGATTGAATACACCTAAAAATCCCATTCACACTCAATTTGGAGTTAATTCATAGCTGTCTCCTCTGCAAATGGTTATATTTCATTTCCCAAAACATAAAAACTCATCTTGGCCATGTTGCCTGTAGAGTTCTAACCATGAAACGCCAATTTGCTGTGTTTTTTATTTCATTATGGACAGAAATCCAGAACAAATTTAGGAAATTGCTCATTAAGAATCCTCCATGCTGCTGATTGAGTACACCTGAAAATACCATTCACATTCGATTTGGTGGGAGTTCATAGCTGTCCTCTTGGCAAAACAGTTACATTCCATTTTCCAAAACACAAAAACTCTACTTGGTCATATTGCCTGTAGATTTCTATCCATGAAATGACAATTTGGAGTGTTTTTTATTTCCTTATGGATACACTGCCTGACCTCTTTTTTCTATGGTGTCAGAATACCAAATTTGGAAAGGAAGAAGGCAAAACAAATGCAAACCCAAAACCAATTTAGGTAATTGCCTATTAAGAAACCTGAAAGCTGCTGATTGCATACACCTGAAAATCGCATTCACACTTGAATTGGAGGGAATTTCTAGCTGTCTCCTCGGCAAAAGGGTTACATTTCATTTTTCAAAACACAAGAACTCATCTTGGTCGTGTTGCCTGTATATTTCTAAGAATGAAATACCAATTTGCTGTGTTTTTTGTTTCATATGCATACTCTGCCTAACCCATTTTTTGTATGCGGTCAGAATACTAAATTGAAAAAAAGGAAGACAGAACAAACACTTTCCAAGAACAAGTTTATGAAATTGCCAGTTAGGAAATCTGAACGCAGCTGATTGAATACACCTGAAAATACCATTCACAATCAATTTGGTGGATTTCATAGCTGTCTCCTCGGCAAATGGTTACATTTCATTTTCCAAAACACAAAAACTCATCTTGGTCGTGTTGCTTGTAGAATTCTAACAGTGATACGCCAATAGGCTGTGTTTTTTATTTCATTATGGATACTCTGCCTAACCTCTTTTTTGTATGCTGTCAGAATGCCAAATTTGGAAAGGAAGAAGGCAAAAAAAAAACACAAATGCAGAACAAATTTAGGAAATTGCCTATTAACAAACCTGAATGCTGCTGATTGCATACACCTGAAAATCACATTCACACTTGAATTGGAGGGAATTTCTAGCTGTCTCCTCGGCAAAAGGGTTACATTTCATTTATTAAAAAACAAAAACCCATCTTGGTCATGTTGCCTGTCTCTACAGGCATGAAAAGCCTGTAGAAAGGAAGAAGGCAAATCAAATGCAAACCCAGAACCAATTTAGGAAATTGCCTATCAAGAAACCTGAATGCTACTGACTGAATACACCTGAAACTCCTGTTCACAATGCATGTGGAGGGAATTTATAGCTGACTCCTCAGGAAAAGTGTTACATTTCATTTCCTAAAACACGAAAACTCACCTTGGTCCTGTTTCCTTTAGAATTCTAGGCATGAAACGCCAATATGCTGTGTTTTTTATTTCATTATGCATACACTGCCTAACCTCTTTTTTGTATGTTGTCAGAATACCAAATTTGGAAATGAAGAAGGCAAAACAAATGCAATCACAGAACCAATTTAGGAAATTGCCTATCAAGAAACCTGAATGCTGCTGATTGAATACACCTGAAAATACCATTCACTCTCAATTTGGAGGGAATTCATTCCTGTCTCCTCGGCAAGTGTGTTACATTTCATTTCCCAAAACACAAATACTCACCTTGGTAATGTTGCCTTAGAATTCTAAGCATGAAACGCTGATGTGCTGTATTTTTGATTTAATTATGCATACAATGCCTACGCTTTATTTTATATGCTGTCAGAATACCAAATTTGGAAAGTAAGAAGGCAAACAAACGCAAACCCAGAACCAATTTAGGAAATTGCCTATTAAGATACTTGAATGGTTCTGATTGAATACACCTGACATTCCCATTCACACTCGAGTTGGAGTGAATTCATAGCTGTCTTTTGGCAAAAGTGTTAAATTTCATTTCCCAAAACACAAAATCTCAACTTGGTCCTGATTCCCTTAGAATTCCAGGCATAAATCGCCAATATGCTGTGTTTTTGATTTCATTATGCATACACTGCCTAACCTCTGATTTGTAAGCTGTCAGAATACCAAATTTGGAAAGGAAGAAGGCAAAACAAATGCAAACCCAGAATCAATTTAGGAAATTGCCTATCAAGAAAGCATTATGCTGCTGATTGAATACACCTTAATCTCCCATTCACACTCGAGTTGGAGGGAATTCATAGCTGTCTACTTGGCAAAAGTGTTACATTTCATTTCCCAAAACATAAAAACTCAACTTGGACCTGTTGCCTTTAGAATTCTAGACATGAAACACCAAAATGCTGTATTTTTGAATCCATTATGCATACACAGCCTACCCTCTTTTTAGTATGCTGTCAGAATAGAAAACTTGGAAAGGAAGAAGGCAAAACAAACGCTATCCCTGAACTAATTTACGAATTTCCTATTAAGAAACCTGAATGCTGCTGATTGGTTACACCTGAAAATACCATTCACACTGGATTTGCAGGGAATTCATAGCTCTCTCCTTGGCAAAAGTGTTACATTTCCTTCTGAAAACAAAAAAACTCATCTTGGTCATGTTGCATGTAGAGATCTAACCAGGAACCGCAAATGCTGTGTTTTGGTTTCCTTATGGATACTCTGCCTAACTTTTTTTGGTATGGTGTCAGAATACCAAATTTGGAAAGGAAGAAGGCAAAACAAACGCTATCCCTGAACTAATTTACGAATTTCCTATTAAGAAACCTGAATGCTGCTGATTGACTAGAGATGAAAATACCATTCACGGCCGGTGCCGTGGCTCAACAGGCTAATCCTTTGCCTTGTGGCGCTGGCACACCGGGTTCTAGTCCCGGTCGGGGCGCCGGATTCTGTCCCGGTTGCCCCTCTTCCAGGCCAGCCCTCTGCTATGGCCCGGGAGTTTAGTGGAGGATGGCCCAAGTGCTTGGGCCCTGCACCCCATGGGAGACCAGGAAAAAGCACCTAGTGCCTGGCTGCTGCCATGGGATGAGCGTGGTGTGCCAGCCACAGCGCGCCGACCACGGCAGCCATTGGAGGGTGAACCAACGGCAAAGGAAGACCTTTCTCTCTATCTCTCTCTCTCTCACTGTCCACTCCACCTGTCAAAAAAAAAAAAAGAAAATACCATTCACACTCAATTTTTAGGTAATTCATTGCTGTATCCTTAGGAAAAAGGTAACATATCATTTCCCAATCACAGAAACTCATCTTGGTCATGTTGCCTTAAGAATTCTAATTATGAAACGCCAATTTGCTGTGTTTTTTATTTCATTATGCATACACTGCCTAAGCTGTTTTTATGCTGTCAGAATACCAAATTTGCAAAGGAAGAAGGCAAAACAAACAGAAACCCAGAACCAATTTAGGAAATTGATGTTAAGAAACCTGATGTCTGCTAATTCAATATAGCTGAAAACCCCATGCACACTTGATTTGAGGGAATTCAAAGCTGTCCCCTCAGCAAAAGAGTTACATTTCATTTCCCGAAACATGAAAACTCATCTTGGTCCTGTTCCCTGTAGAATTCAATGCATGAAAGGTCAATTTGCTGAGTTTTCTATTTTCTTATGAATACTCTGCATAACCTCTTTTTTGTATGCTGTCAGAATACAAAATTTGGAAAGGAAGAAGGCAAAACAAACAGAAACGCAGAACCAATTTAGGAAATTGCATATCAAGGACCCTGAATGCTACTGATTGAATGCACCTGAAAATACCTTTCACACTCGATTTCAAGGGAAATCATTTCTGTCCCATCAGCAATATGGTTACATTTCATTTTCCAAAACACAAAATCTAATCTTGCTTGTTTTGCCTGAAGTTTTCTAAGCATGAAACGCCAATTTGCTGTGTTTTTGATTTCATTATGGATACACTGCCTATCCTCTTTTTGGTATGGTGCCAGAATACAAATTATGGAAAGGAAGAATGCAAAACAAACACTAACCCAGAACCATTTTAGAAAATTGCATGTTAAGAAACCTGAATGCTACTGATTCAATACAGTTGAAAATCCCATTCACACTTGATTTGGAGAGAATACAAAGGTGTCCCCTCGGCAAAAGGGTTACATATCATTTCCCAAAACACAAAAACTCATCTTGGTCGTGTTCCCTGTAGATTTCTAACCATGAAACGCGAATTTGCTGTGTTTTTTATTTCATTATGGATAGAAATCCAGAACAAATGTAGGAAATATCCTATTAAGAAACCTCCATGCTGCTGATTGAACACGCATAAAAATAAAATTCATATTCGATTTAGTGGGAGTTCATAGCTGTCCCTTTGGAAAAACTGTTACATTTCATTTTCCAAAACACAAAAAATCATCTTGGTCATGTTGCCTGTATTTCTATCCATGAAATGCCAATAGGCTGTGTTTTTGATTTCATTATGGATACTCTGCCTAACCTCTTTATGCAAAGGCAGAAACAATTTAGGAAATTGCCTATCAAGAAACCTGAATGCTGCTGACTGAATACACCTGAAACTCCCATTCACATTGATTTGCAGGGAATTCAGAGCTGTTTCCTCGGCAAAAGGGTTACATTTCATTTCCCAAACCACAAAACTCACCTTGGTCCTGATTCCCTTAGAAATCTAGGCATGAATCGCCAATATGCTGTGTTTTTGATTCCATTATGGAAACACTGCCTAACCTCTACATTGTATGCTGTCAGAGTACAAAATTTGGAAAGGAAGAAGGCAAAACAAACGCAAACACATAGCCAATTTAGGAAATTGCCTATCAAGAAAGCTGAAGGCTGCTGATTGAATACACCTGATATCCCCATTCACACTAGATTTGCAGGAATTTCCTAGCTGTCTCCTTGGCAAAAGGGATACATTTAATTTCCCAAAACAAAAAAAAACTCATCTTGTTAATGTTGTCTGTAAAGATCTAACCTTGAAACGCCAATATGCTGTTTTTTATTTCATTATGGATACTCTGCCTAACCTCTTTTTTGTATGGTGTCAGAATACCGAATTTGGAAAGGAAGAAGGCAAAACAAACGCTAACCCAGAACCAATTGAAGAAATTGCCTGTCAAGAAACAAGAATGCCGCTGATTGAATACACATGAAAATCCCATTCACACTCAATTTGTATGTAATTCATTACTTTACCCTCGGAAAAAGTGTTATATTTCATTTTCCAAACACAAAAACTCATCTTGCACGTTTTGCCTGAAGCTTTCTAAGCATGATACGCCATTTTGCTGTGATTTTTATTTAATTTTGGATACTCTGCCTAACCTCTTTTTGTATTGGTGTCAGAATACCAAATTCAGAGGGGAAGAAGGCAAAAAAAAAAAAAAAACTAACCCAGAACCAATTTAGGAAATTGCCTATTAAGAAACCTGAATGCTGCTGATTGAATACACCTGAAAATCCCTTGCACACTTTATTTAGAGGGGATTCAAAACTGTCCCCTTGGCAAAAGTGTTACATTTCATTTTCCAAAACACAAAAACTCATCTTGGTCCTGTTCCCTGTAGATTTCTAACCATGAAACCTCAATTTGCCGTGTTTTTTATTTCATTGTGGACAGAAATCCAGAACAAATTTAGGAAATTGCCCATTAAGAAACCTCCATGCTGCTGATTGAATACACGAGAAAATACTATTCACATTCGATTTGGTGGGAGTTCATAGCTGTCACCTCGGCAAAACTCATCTTGGTCATATTGCCTGTAGATTTCTATCCATGAAACACCAATTTGTGGTGTTTTTCATTTCATTATGGATACACTGCTTGACCTCTTTTTTGTATGGTGTTAGAATACCAAATTTGGGTAGGAAGAAGGCAAAACAAATGCAAACCCAAATCAATTTAGGAAATTGCATATCATGAAACCTGAAAGCTGCTGATTGAATATACCTGAAAATCCCATTCAGTCTCAATTTGGAGGGTATTCATAGCTGTCTCCTCGGGAAATGTGAAACATTTCCCAAAACACAAATACTCGTCTTGGTCCTGTTGCCTTTAGAATTCTAAGAATGAAACGCCAATATGATGTGTTTTTGATTTCATTATGCATACAATGCCTAAGCTCTTTTTTGTATACTGTCAGAACACCAAATTTGGAAAGGAAGAAGGCAAAACAAATGCAAACCCAGAACAAATGTAGGAAATTGCCTATCAAGAAACCTGAATGCTGCTGATTGAATAACCTGAAAATCCCATTCACATTCAATTTGGAGGGAGTTCATAGCTCTCCCCACGGCAAAAGGGTTACATTTCCTTTCCCAAATCACAAAAACTCATCATCGTTTTGTTGGCTGTAGATTTCTAACCATGAAACGCCAATTTTCTCTTTTTTTTTTCATTTCATGATGGATAATCCGGCTAACCTCTTTTTTGTATGCTATCATAATACAAATTTGGAAAGGAAGAAGGCAAAACAAATGCTAACCCAGAACCAATTTAGGAAATTGCCTATCAAGAAACCTCCTTTTTGTATGCATCAGAATAACAAATTTGGACAAGCTGAATGCTGCTGATTGAATACATCTGAAACACCCATTCACACTCGATTTGCAGGGATTCATAGCTGTCCCCATGGCAAAAGTGTTATATTTCATTTTCCAAAACACAAAAACTCATCTTGGTCATGTTGCCTGCAGATTTCTATCCTAGAAATACCAATAGGTTGTGTTTTTGATTTCATTATGCATACATTGCCTAACCTCTTTTTTGTATGCTGTCAGAATATAAGATTTGGAAAGAGAGTAGATAAAAAAAAAAAACGGTAACCTAGAACCAATTTAGGAAACTGCCTATCAAGAAATCTGAATGCTGCTGATTGAATACACCTAAAGCTCCCATTCACACTCCATTTGGAGAGAATTGATAGCTGTCCCCCTGGCAAAAGTGTTACATTTCAATTCCCAAAACACAAAAACTCATCTTGGTCATGTTGCCTGTAGATTTCTAAGCATGAAACGCCAATTTTTTCTGTTTTTTATTCATGATGGTTTCTCTGACTAACCTCTTTTTTGTATGCCATCAAAATATCAAATTTAGAGGGGAAGAAGGCAAAAAAAATGCAAACCCAGAGCCAATTCAGGAAATTGCCTATTAAACCAACTGAATGCTGTTGATTGAATGCCCTTGAAAATCCCATTCACACTCAGTTTGGAGGGAATTCAAAGCTGTCTCCCCAGCAAAAGGGTTACATTTCATTTCCCAAAACACAAAAACTCATCTTGGTCATGTTGCCTGCAGATTTTAAGCATGAAACGCCCATTTGCTGTGTTTTTTATTTCATTATGGATACTCTGCCTAACCTCTTTTTTGTATGCTGTCAGAATACCAAATTTGGAAAGGAAGAAGGCAAAACAAATGCAAACACAGAGCCAATTTAGGAAATTGCATGTTAAGAAACCTGAATGCTGCAGATTGAAAACATCTCAAAATCTCACTCACACTTGATTTGGAGGGAATTCAAAACAATCACCTCAGTATAAATGTTACTTTTCATTTCACAAAACACAAAAACTCATCTTGGTCGTGTTGCCTGTAGATTTCTAACCATGAAATGCCAATTTGCTGTGTTGTTAATTTCATTATGCAGACACTCCCTAACCACTTTTTTGTATGCAGTCAGAATAAAAAATTTCGAAGAAAGAATGCAAAGCAAACGCCAACCCAGATCCAATTCAGGAAATTGCCTATTAAGAAACCTGAATGCTGCTGTTTGAATACACCTGAAACTCCCATTCACACTTGATTTGGAAGGAATTCAAAGCTGTACCCTCGGCAAAAGGGTTACATTTAATTTTCCAAAAGAGTAAAACTAATCTTGGTTCTGTTCCCTGTAGATTTTTTTTTTTGACAGGCAGAGTGGACAGTGAGAGAGAGAGAGAGACAGAGAGAAAAGTCTTCCTTTGCCGTTGGTTCACCCTCCAATGGCTGCCGCGGTCGGCGCACTGCGGCTGGTGCACCGCACTCATCGGATGGCAGGAGCCAGGAGCCAGGTGCTTTTCCTGGTCTCCCCATGGGGTGCAGGGCCCAAGCACCTGGGCCATCCTCCACTGCACTCCTGGGCCACAGCAGAGGGCTGGGCTGGAAGAGGGGCAAACAGGACAGAATCCGGCGCCCCGACCGGGACTAGAACCCGGTGTGCTGGTGCCAGAAGGCGGAGGATTAGCCTGTTGAGCCACAGCGCTGACTGTTCCCTGTAGATTTCTAAGCAGAAACACCAATTTGCTGTGTTTTTTATTTCATTATGGATACTCTGCCTAACCTTTTTTTTGTATGCTGTCAGAATACCAAATTCGGAAACAAAGATGGCAAAACAAATGCAAAACCAAAAACCAATCTAGGAAATTGCTTATCAAATAACCTGAATGCTGCTGATTGAATACACCTGAAAATGCCATGCACACTCGATTTGGAGGGAATTCATAGCAGTCCCCATGGCAAAAGTGTTACATTACATTTCCCAAAACACAAAAACTCATCTTGGTCGTGATGCCTCTAGATTTCTGAGCATGAAACACCAATTTCCTCCATTTTTTACTCAAGATGGATACTCTGACTAACCTCTTTTTTGTATGCCATCAAAATACCAAATTTAGAGGGGAAGAACAAAAAACAAACGCAAACCCAGAGCCAATTTAGGAAATTGCCT
>CM027399.1:49661646-49684203 GCA_015711505.1 Sylvilagus bachmani | reverse complement strand
GTTTTGGAAAATGAAATGTAACCCTTTTGCCGAGGAGACAGCTTTGAATTCCCTCCAAATCAAGTGTGAATGGGATTTTCAGGTGTATTCAATCAGAAGCATTCAGCTTTCTTAACAGGCAATTTCCTAAATTGGTTCTGTATTTGTGTTTGTTTTGGCTTCCTCCTTTCCAAATTTGGTATTCTGAAAGCTTCCAAAAATAGGTTAGGCAGTGTATGCAAAAGAAATAAAAAACACAGCATATTGGCGTTTCATGCTTAGAAATCTAGAGGCAACACGACCAAGATGAGCTTTTGTGTTTTGGCAAATGAAATGTAACCCTTTTGCCGAGGAGACAGCTACGAATTCCCTCCAAACCAAGCATGAATGGGATTTTAGGGTGTATTCCATCAGCATTATTCAGGTTTCTTGATAGGCAATTTCTTAAATTGGTTCTGGGTTTGCATTTGTTTTGCTTTCTTCCTTTCCAAATTTTCTATGATGACAGAATGCAAAAAGGACGTTAGGCAAAATATGCTTAAGGGAATAAAAAGCATAGCAAATTGGCATTTCATGCTTAGAAACCTACAGGCAACACGACCAAGATGAGCTTTTGTGTTTTGGAAAACGTAATGGAAATGTTTTGCCGAGGTGACAGCTATGAACTCGCACCAAATCGAATGTGAATGGTATTTTCAGGCGTATTCAATCAGCAGCATGGAGGTTTCTTAATCGACAATTTCCTAAATTTGTTCTGGGTTCCTATCCAAAATGAAATATAAAAACATACCCAATTGGCGTTTCATGCTTAGAAACCTACAGGCAACACGACCAAGATGAGTTTTTGTGTTTTGGGAAATGAAATGTAACCCTTTTGCCATGGAGACAGCTTTGAATTCCCTCCAAATCAAGTGTGAATGGGATTTTCAGATGAATTCACTCAGCAACATTCAGCTTTCTTAACATGCAATTTCCTAAATTAGTTCTGTATTTGTGTTTTTATTGGCTTCCTCCTTTCCAAATTTAGTATTCTAAAGCTTCCAAAAATAGGTTAGGCAGTGCATGCAAAAGGAACTAAAAAAACACAGCATATTGGTGTTTCATGCTTAGAATTCTAAAGGCAACATGACCAAGATGATTTGTTGTGATTTGGCAAATGAAATGTAACCCTTTTGCCGAGGAGACAAATAGGAATTCCCTCCAAATTGAGTGGCAATGGGATTTTCAGGTGTATTCACTCAGCAGCATTCAGGTTTTTTAATAGGCAATTTCCGAAATTGGTTTTGGGTGTGCGTTTTTTTTGCCTTCTTCCTTTCCAAATTTTCTATTCTGACCGCATACAAAAAAGAGGTTAGGCAGAGTATCCCTAATGAAATAAAAAACACAGCAAATTGGCATTTCATGCTTAGAAATCTACAGGCAACACGACCAAGATGAGTTTTTGTGTTTTGGAAAATGAAATGTAACCCTTTTGCGGAGGGGACATCTATGAATTCCTTCCAAATCCAGTGTGAATGGGATTTTCAGGTGTATTCAATCAGCAGCATGGAGGTTTCTTAATAGGCAATTTCCTAAATTTGTTCTGGGTTTGCATTTATTTGGTCTGCTTTCTTTCCAAATTTGGTATTCTGACTGCATAAAAAAAGAGGTCAGGCAGTGTATCCATAATGAAATAAAAAACACCATAAATTTTTGTTTCATGGTTGGAAATTAACAGGCAATAAAACTAAGATGAGTTTTTGTGTTTTGAAAAATGGAATGTAACCGTTTTCCCTAGGGGAGAGCTGTGAACTCCCACCAAATCGAATGTGAATGACATTTTCAAGTGGATTCAATCAGCAGCATTCAGGTTTCTTTACAGGCAATTTCCTATATTTGTTCTGGATTTGTGTCCATAATGAAATAAAAAACACAGCAAATTGGTGTTCAGTGCCTAGTAATCTACAGGCAAATGGCCAAGATGAGTTTTTGTGTTTTGGGAAATGAAATGCAACACTTTTACCGAGGGGACAGCTTTGAATTCCCTTCAAATCAAGTGTGCATGGGACTTTCAGGTGTATTCAATCAGCAGCATTCAGGTTTCTTAACAGGCAACTTCCTAAATTGGTTCTGGGTTAGCGTTTGTTTTGCCTTCTTCCTTTCCAAATGTGGTATTCTGACAACATACAAAGAAGAGGTTAGGCTGTGTATGGATACTAAAATAAAAAGCACAGCACATTGGCATTTCTTGCTCAGAATTATAAAGGCAACACGACCAACATGAGTTTTTGTGTTTTGGAAAATGAAGTGTAACACTTTTGCCAAGAGCGCATCTATGAACTCCCTCCAAATGCTGTGTGAATAGGATGTTCATGTGTATTCAATCAGCAGCATTCAGGTTTCTTGATAGGCAATTTCCTAAATTGGTTTTGGGTTTGCGTTTGTTTTGCATTCTTTTTTTCCCCAAACTTGGTGTTCTGACAGCACACATAAAAGAGGTTAGGCAGATTATCCATGATGAAATAAAAAACACAGAAAATTGGTGTTTCATAGTTACAAATCTACAGGCAACACGACCAAGATGAGTTCTTGTGTTTTGAAAAATGAAATATAACACTTTTGCCAAGGGTGCAGCTATGGATTCCCTCCAAATCGAATGTGTGTCAGATTTTCAGGTGTATTCAATCAGCAGCATTCAGGTTTCTTGATAGGCAATTTCCTAAATTGGTTCTGGGTTTGCATTTGATTTGCCTTCTTCCTTTCCAAAGTTGGTATTCTGACATTATGCAAAAAAGAGGTTAGGCAGAGTATCCCTAAGGAAATAAAAACACAGCAAATTGGGCTTTCATGCTTAGAAATCTACGGTCAAAACGACCAAGATGAGTTTTTGTGTTTTGGAAGATGAAATGTTACCCTTTTGCCGAGGGGACAGCTTTCAATTCCCTACAAATCAAGTGTGAATGGGATTTTCAGGTGTATTCAAACAGCAGCACTCAGGTTTCTCAATAGGCAATTTCCTAAATTGGTTCTGGCTTTGTGTTTGTTTTGCCTTCTTCCTTTCCAAATTTTGTATTCTGACAGCATAGAAAAAAGATTTAGGCAGAGTATTCATATGAATTATAAAACACAGCAAATTGGCGTTTCATGCTTACAATTCCAAAGTCAACATGACCAAGATGAGTTTTTCTGTTTTGGGAAATGAAATGTAACCCGTTTCGAAAGGAGACACCTATGAATTCTCTCCAAATCGAGTGTGAATGGGAGTTTCAGGTGTATTCAATCGGAAGCATTCAGGTTTCTTAATAGGCAATTTCCTAAATTGGTTCTGGGTTTGCGATTGTTTTGCCTTCTTCCTTTCCAAATTTTGTATTCTGACAGCATACAAAAAAGTTGTTATGCAGTGTATCCATAATGAAATAAAAAACACAGCAAATTGGTGTTTCATGCTTAGAAATCTACAGGCAACAGACCAAGATGAGTTTCTGTGTTTTGGGAAATGAAATGTAACACTGTTGCCGAGGAGACAGCTATGAATTCCCTCCAAATCAAGTGTGAATGGGATTTTCAGGTGTATTCAATCAGCAGCATTCAGGTTTCTTGATAGGCAATTTCCTAAATTGGTTCTGGGTTTGCATTTGTTTTGCCTTCTTCCTTTCCAAAGTTGGTATTCTGACATTATGCAAAAAAGAGGTGAGGCAGAGTATCCCTAATGAAATAAAAAACACAGCAAATTGGCGTTTCATGCTTAGAAATCTATGGTCAACATGACCAAGATGAGTTTTTTGTTTTGGAAAATGAAAGGTAACCCTTTTGCCGAGGGGACAGCTTTCAATTCCCTCCAAATCAAGTGTGAATGGGATTTTCAGGTGTATTCAATCAGCAGCATTCAGGTTTCTTAATAGGCAATTTCCTAATTGGTTCTGGGTTTGCGTTTGTTTTGCCTTCTTCCTTTCCAAATTTTGTATTCTGACATCATAGAAAAAAGATTTAGGCAGAGTATTCATATGAATTATAAAACACAGCAAATTGGCGTTTCATGCTTAGAATTCCAAAGTCAGCATGACCAAGATGAGTTTCTGTGTTTTGGGAAATGAAATGTAACACTTTTCCCAAGGAGACAGCTATGAATTCTCTCCAAATCGAGTGTGAATGGGAGTTTCAGGTGTATTCAATTGGAAGCATTCAGGTTTCTTAATAGGCAATTTCCTAAATTGGTTCCGGTTTTCATTCTTAGAATAATAAAGCCAACACGACCAAGATGAATTTCTGTGTTTTGGGAAATGAAATGTAACGCTTTTGCCATGGGGACAGCTATGAATTCCCTCCAAATTGTGTGTGAATGGGATTTTCAGGTGTATTCAATCAGCAGCTTGAAGGTTTCCTAACAGTCAATTTACTAAATTTCTTCTGGATTTCTATCCATAATGAAATAAAAAACGCAGCAGTTTCACGTTCCGTGGTTAGAAATCTACAGGGAACAGGACTAAGATTAGTTTTTGTATTTTGGAAAATGAAATGTAACAGTATTTTCGAGTAGACAGCAATTAATTCCCTCCAAATCGAGTGTGAATGGTATTTTCATGTGTATTCAATCAGCAGCATTCAGGTTTCTTAACAGGCAATTTCCTAAATTGGTTCTGGACTAGCTTTTGTTTTGCCTTCTTCTTTTCCAAATTTGGTATTCTGACAGCATACAAAAGTGAGGTTAGGCAGAGTATCCATAATGAAATCAAAACACAGCAAATTGGCATTTCATGCTTAGAATTCCAAAGGCAGTATGACCAGATGAGTTTTTCTGGTTTGGGAAATGAAATGTAACGCTTTTACCGAGGAGACAACTATGAATTCCCTCCAAATCGAGTGTGAATGGGATTTTCAGGTGTATATATAAAGCAGCATTCACGTTTCTTCATAGGAAATTTCATAAATTGGTTTTGGCTTTGCGTGTCTTTTGCCTTCTTCCTTTCCAAATTTGGTTGTCTGACTGCATACAAAAATAGGTTAGGCAGTGTATGAATAATGAAATCAAATCACAGCAAATTGGTGTTTCATGCTTAGAAATCCAAAACAGCATGACCAAGATGAGTTTTTTTGTTTTGGGAAATGAAATGTAACCCTTTCCCAAAGGAGACAGCTTTGAATTCCCTCCAAATCGAGTGTGAATGGGATCGTCAAGTGTACTCAATCAGCAGCATTCAGGTTTCCTAATAGGCAATTTCTTAAATTGGTTCTGGGTTTGCATTTGTTTTGCCTTCTTCTTTTCAAAATTTGGTATTCTCACAGCATACAAAAAGCAGGTTAGGCAGAGTATCCATAAAGAAATAAAAAAAACAGCAAGTTGGCGTTGCATGGTTAGAAGTCCACAGGAACAGGACCAAGATGAGATTTTGTGTTTTAGAAAATGAAATGTAAGACTTTTGCCATGGGGACAGCTAGGAAATCACTCCAGATTGAGAGAGAATGGGAGTTTCAGGTGTATTCCATCTACAGCAGTCAGGTTTCATAATAGCCAATTTCCAAAACTGTTTCTGGGTTTGCCTTGGTTTTCCCTACTTCCTTTCCAAGTTTGGTATTCTGACAGCATCCAAAAAGAGGTTAGGCAGAGTATCCATAAGGAAATAAAAAACACAGCAAATTGGTGTTTCATGCTTAGAAATCTACAGACAACATGACCAAATGAGTTTTTGTGTTTTGGGAAATGAAATGTAACCCTTTTGCCCAGGAGAGAGCTATGAATTCCTTTCAAATCATGTGCGAATGTGATTTTCAGGTGTATTCAATCAGCAGCATTCAGGTTTCTCAATATGCAATTTCCTAAATTGATTCTGGGTTCGCATTTGTTTTGCCTTCCTCCTTTCCAAATTTTGTATTCTGACCGCATACAAAAAAGAGATTAGGCAGTATATCCATAAGAAATAAAAAACACCACAAATTGGCGTTTCATGGACAGAAATCTATAGGCAACACGAGCAAGATGAGCTTTTGTGTCTTGGAAAATGGAATGTAACCGTTTTGCCGAGTGGACAGCTAGGAATTCCCTCCAAATCACGTGTGAATCGGAGTTTCAGTTGTGTTCAATCAGCAGCATGGACGTTTCTTAATAGACAATTTCCTAAATTGGTTCTGGGTTTGCGTTTGTTTTTGCTTCTTACTTTCCAAATTATGTATTCTGTCACCATTAAAAAGAGGTTAGGCAGTGTATGCATAATGAAATAAAAAACACCGCAAATTGGTGTTTCATGGATAGAAATCTACAGGCAACACGACCAAGATGAGTCTTTGTGTTTTGGAAAATGGAATGTAACCTTTTTGTTAGAGAACAACTGTGAACTCCCACCAAATTGAATGTGAATTGCATTTTCAGGTGTATTCAATCCGCAGCATGGAGGTTTCTTAATAGGCATATCCCTAAATTGGTTCTGGATTTGTGTCCATAATGAAATAAAAAACACAGCAAATTGGCGTTTCATGGTTAGATCTCTACAGGCAACACGACCAAGATGAGTTTTTGTATTTTGGGAAATGAAATGAAACACTTTTACGAGGAGACAGCAATGAATTCACTCCAAATCGAGAGTGAGTGGGATTTTCAGGTGTTTTCAATCAGCAGCATTCAGGTTTTGATAGGCAATTTCCTAAATTGTTTCTGGCTTTGCATTTGTTTTGCCTTCTTCCTTTCCAAATTGGTATTCTGACAGCACACATAAAAGAGGTTAGGCAGTGTATGCATAAAGAAACCAAAAACACAGCATATTGGCATTTCATGCTTAGATTTCTAAAGGCAACATGACAAAGATGAGTTTTTGTGTTTTGGGAAATGAAATGTCACTCTTTGGCTGAGGAGACAGAATGAATTCCCTCCAAATCGTGAGTGAGTGGCATTTTCAGGTGTTTTCAATCAGCAGCATTCAGGTTTCTTGATAGGCAATTTCCTAAGTTGTTTCTGGGTTTGCATTTGTTTTGCCTTCTTCCTTTCCAAATTTTGGATTCTGAGAGCATACAAAAAAGAGGTTAGGCAGAGTGTAAGGAAATAAAAAACACAGCAAATTGGCATTAAATGGATTGAAATCTACAGACAACATGACCAAGATGAGTTTTTGTGGTTTGGTAAATGAAATGTAACCCTTTTGCCAAAGAGGTAGCTACGAATTCCTTCCAAATGAAGTGTGAATGGAATTTTCAGGTGTATTCAATCAGCAGCATGGAGGTTTCTTAACAGCAAATTCCTAAATTGTTTCTGGGTTTGCATTTGTTTTGCCTTCTTCCTTTCAAATTTTGTATTCTGACCGCATACCAAAAAGAGGTTACTCAGTGTGTCCATAATAAAATAAAAAAACACCACAAATTGGTGATCCATGGTTAGAAATCTACAGGCAACACGACCAAGATGAGCTTTTGTTTTTTGGAAAATGGAATGTAGCCATTTTGCCAGGGGGACAGCTATGAACTCCCACCAAAATGAATGTGAAGAGTATTTTCTGGTGTATTCCATCAGCAGCATGGAGGTTTCTTGGCAGGCAATATCTTAAATTTTTTCTGAATTTGTATCCATTATTAAATATAAAACACAGCCTACTGGAGTTTCATGGTTAGAAATCTATAGGCAACACGACTAAGATGAGTTTTTGTGTTTTGGGAAATGAAATTAAACCCTTTTGCCGAGTAGACAGCTATGAATTCCCACCAAATCGAGTGTGAAAAAGATTTTCAGGTGTTTTCAATCAGCAGCATTCCAGTTTCTTGATATGCAATTTCCTAAATTGGTTCTGGGTTTGCATTTGTTTCCCTTCTTCTTTTCCGAATTTTGTATTTTGACAGCATACAAAAATGAGGTTAGGTAGAGTATCCAGAAAGAAATAAAAAATACAGCAAGTTAGTGTTGCATGCTTAGAAATCCACAGCAACAGGACCAAGATGAGTTTTTGTGTTTTGGGAAATGAAATGTAACACTTTTGCCGAGGAGACAGCTATGAAATCCCTCCAAATCTAGTGTGAATGGCATTTGACTTGTATTCAATCAGCAGCATTCAGGGTTCTTGATAGGCAATTTCCTAAATTGGATCTGAGTTTGCCTTTGTTTTGCCTTTTTCCTTTCCAAATTTGGTATTCTGACAACATACAAAAAAGAGATTAGGCTGCGTATCCATAATGAAATAAAAAACACAGCAAATTAACGTTTCATGCTTAGAAATCTATAGGCAACACGACCAAGATGAGTTTTTGTGTTTTGAAAAAAGTAATGTAACCATTTTGCCGAGTAAAACAGCTAGGAATTCCCTCCAAATGGAGAGTGAATGTGAGTTTAGGTGTATTCAATCAGCATCATTCAGATTTCTTTATAGGCAATTTCCTAAATTGGTTCTGGGTTTGCATTTGTTTCCCCTTCTTCCTTTCCGATTTTTGTATTCTGACAGCATACAAAAGAGAGGTTAGGCAGTGTATGCATAATGAAACCAAAAACACAGCTTATTGGTGTTTCATGCTTAGAATTCTAAATGCAACATGACAAAGATAAGTTTTTGTGTTTTGGGACATGAAATGTAACTCTTTGGCCTAGGAGACAGCTAGGAATTCCCTCCAAATCGATTGTGAATCGAGGTTTCCAGTGTATTCAATGAGCAGCATTTAGGTTTCTTTATAGGCAATTTCCTAAATTGGTTCTGGGTTTGCATTTGTTTGCTCTCTTCTTTTCAAAATGTTGGTATTCTCACAGCATACAAAAAGGAGGTTAGGCATAGTATCCATAAAGAAATAAAAAAAAAAAATGGGAAGTTGGCGTTGCATGCTTAGAAATCCACAGCAACAGGACCAAGATGAGATTTTGTGTTTTAGTTATGGGGTGGGGGGGACACCATTGTAATCTATAAGCTGTATTTTGGAAATTTATATTCTTTAAATAAAAGCATTATAAAAAAAGAAAATGAAATGTAAGCCTTTTGACATGGGGTCAGCTATGCAATCACTCCAAATTGAGTGTGAATGTGAGTTTCATGTGTATTCCATCAGCAGCATTCAGGTTTCTTAATAGGCAATTTCCTAAATTGGTTCTGGGTTTGTATTTGTTTTCCCTTCTTCCTTTCCAAATTTGGTATTCTGACAGCATACAAAAAAGAGGTTAGGCAGAGTATCCATAAGGAAAGAAAAAACACAGCAAATTGGCATTTCATGGTTTGAACTCTACAGGCAACATTACCAAGACGAGTTTTTGTGTTTTCAGAAATGAAATGTAACACTTTTGCCGAGGAGACACCTATGAAATCCCTCCGAATATAGTGTGAATGGGTGTTTCAGGTGTATTAAATCAGCAGCATTCAGGTTTCTTGATAGGCAATTTCCTAAATTGGTTCTGGGTTTGCCTTTGTTTTCCCTTCTTCCTTTCCAAATTTGGTATTCTGACAGCATACAAAAAAGAGGTTAGGCAGAGTATACATAAAGAAATAAAAAACGCACAAGTTGGCGTTGCATGCTTAGAAATCTATAGGCAACAACAGCAAGATGGGTTTTCGTGTTTTGGAACATGGAATGTAACCATTTTGCCGAGTGTACAGCTGGGAATTCCCTCCAAATCGGGTGTGAATGTGAGTTTCAGGTGTATTCAATCAGCAGCATTCAGGTTTCTTAATTGGCAATTTCCTAAATTGGTTCTGGGTTTGCGTTTGTTTTTGCTTCTTACTTTCCAAATTATGTATTCTCTCACCATACAAAAAGAGTTTAGGCAGTGTATGCATAATGAAATAAAAAACACCCCAAATTGGAGTTTCATGGATAGAAATCTACAGGCAATATGACCAAGATGGGTTTTTTTGTTTTGGAAAATGGAATGTAACCGTTTTGCCAAGGGAACAGCTATGAACTCCCACCAAATCTAATGTGAATTGCATTTTCAGGTGTATTCAATCAGCAGCATGGAGGTTTCTTAATAGGATCTTCCTGAATTTTTTTCAGTATTTCTGGCCATAATGAAATAAAAACATAGCAAATTGGTGTTTCATGGTTAGAAATCTACAGGTCACATGACCAAGAAAACGTTTTGTGTTTTGGGAAATTTAATGAAACCCTTTTGCTGAGGAGACAGCAATGAATTCCCTCCAAATCGTGTGTGATGGGATTTTTAGGTGTTTTCAATCAGCAGCATTCAGGTTTTGATATTCAATATCCTAAATTGGTTCTGGGTTAGTGTTTCTTTTGCCTACTTTCTTTCCAAATATGGTATTGGGACAGCATACAAAAAAGAGGTTAGGCAGTGCATCCATAATGAAATCAAAAAACACAGCATATTGGCGTTTCATTCTTAGAATTCTTAAGGCAACATGACCAAGATGAGTTTTTCTGTTTGGAAAATGCTGAAGATGCAGCTATGAATTCCCTCCAAATCTAGTGTGAATGGGATTTTAGGTGTATTCACTCAGTAGCATTCAGGTTTCTTAATGAGCAATTTCCTAAATTGGTTCTGAGTTATCCATTGATTTGCCTTCTTCCTGTCCAAATTTTGTATTCTGACAGCATGCAAAAAAGACGTTAGGCAGTGTATGCAGAAAGAAACAAAAACACAGCATATTGGTGTTTCATGCTTAGAATTCTAAAGGCAACATGACAAAGATGAGTTTTTGTGTTTTGGGAAATGAAATGTAACTCTTTGGGTGAAGAGACAGCTAGCAATTCCCTGCAAATCGAGTGTGAATCGGAGTTTCAAGTGTATTCAATGAGCAGCATTCAGGTTTCTTTATAGGGAATTTCCTAAATTGGATCTGGGTTTGCGTGTGTTTTGCCTTCTTCTTTTCCAAATGGTGTATTCTCACACCATACAAAAAAGAGGTTAGGCAGAGTATCCATAAAGAAATAAAAAAACAGCAAGTTGGAATTGCATGCTTAGAAATCCACAGCAACAGGACCAAGAAGAGTTTTTGTGTTTTGGAAAATGAAATGTAAGCCTTTTGCCACGGGGTCAGCTATGAAATCGCTCCAAATCGGGTGTGATTGGGATTTCTGGTGTATCCAATCATTAGCATTCAGGTTTCTTAATATGCAATTTCCTAAATTGGTTCTGGGTTTGCGTTTGTTTTGCCTTCTTCCTTTCCAAATTTGGTATTCTGAGAGCATGCAAAAAAGAGATTAGGCAGAGTATCCTTAAGGAATAAAAAACACAGCAAATTGGTGTTTCATGGTTAGAAATCTACAGGCAACACGACCAAGATGAGTTTTTGTGTTTTGGGAAAAGAAATGTAACACTTTTGCCGTGGAGACAGCTATGAAATCCCTACAAATCTAGTGTGAATGGCATGTGATGTGTATTCAATCAGCAGCATTCAGGGTTCTTGATGGGCAATTTCCTAATTTGGTTCTGGGTTAGTGTTTGTTTTGACTTCTTCCTTTCCAATTTTTGTATTCTGAGAGCATACAAAATAAGGGTTAGGCAAGGTATCCCTAAGGAAGTAAAAAACACAGCAGATTGGCGTTGCATGCTTAGAAATTTAAAGGCAACATGACAAAGATGAATTTTTGTGTTTTGGGAAATGAAATGTAACCCTTTTGCCATTTGGACAGCTATGAAATCCCTCCAAATCCAGTGTGAATGGGATTTTCAGATATATTCAATCAGCAGCATTCAGGTTTCTTGATTGGCAATTTCCTAAATTGGTTCTGGGTTTGCCTTGTTTTCCCTTCTTCTTTTCCAAATTTGGTATAATGACAGCATACAAAAAAGCAGTTAGGTAGAGTATCCATAAGGAAATAAAAAACACCACAATTTGACGTTTCATGCTTAGAAATCTACAGACAACATGACCAAGATGAGTTGTTGTGTTTTGGAGAAAGGAATGTAACTGTTTTGCCAAGTAGACAGCTAGGAATTCCCTCCAAATCGAGTGTGAATGTGAGTTTCAGTTGTATTTAATCAGTAGCATTAAGGTTTCTTAATAGGAAATTTCCTAAATTGGTTCTGGTTTTGCATTTATTTTGCCTTCTTCCTTTCCAAATTATGTATTCTCTCACCATAGAAACAGAGGTCAGGCAGTGTTTCCATAATGAAATAAAAAACACCGTAAATTGGTGTCATGGATAGAAATCTACAGGCAATACGACCAAGTTGAGTTTTTGTTTTTTTGAAAATGAAATGTAAGCCTTTTGCCAAAGGGACAGCTATGAAATCCCACCAAATCGAATGTGAATGGCATTTTCAGGTGTATTCAATCAGCAGCATGGAGGTTTCTTAATATTCAATTTCCTAAATTTGTTCTGGATTTGTGTTCATAATGAAATAAAAAACACAGCAAATTGGTGTTTCATGCTTAAATCTACAGGCAACATGACTCAGATGAGCTTTTCTGTTTTGGGAAATGAAATGTAAACCTTTTCCTGAAGAGAGTGCTTTCAATTCCCTCCAAATTGAGTGTAATGGGATTTTCAGGTGTTTTCAATCAGCAGCATTCAGGTTTTGATAGGCAATTTCCAAAATTGGTTCTGGATTAGTGTTTGTTTTGCCTTCGTCCTTTCCAAATTTGGTATTCTCACACCATACAAAAAAGAGGTTAGGCAGAGTATCCTTAAAGAAATAAAAAACACAGCAAGTTGGAATTGCATGCTTTGAAATCTACAGCAACAGGACCAAGATGAGTTTTTGTGGTTTGGAAAATGAAATGTAAGCCTTTTGCCGTGGGGTCAGCTATGAATTCCCTCCAAGTCGGGTGTGAATGGGATATTCAGGTGTATTCAATCAGCAGCATTCAGGTTTCATGATAGCAATTTCCTAAATTGGTTCTGGGTTTGCGTTTGTTTTCCTTCTTGCTTTCCAAATTTGTTATTCTGACAGCATACAAAAAAGAGGTTAGAGATAGTATCCATAATGAAATAAAAAACACAGCAAGTTGGCATTTCATGCTTAGAAATCATAGCCCACATGACCAAGATGAGTTCTTGTGTTTTGGAAAATAAAATTCAACCCTTTGGCCAAGGAGACAGCTATGAATTCACTGCAAATAGAGTGTAAATTGGAGTTTCAGGTGTATATAATCAGCCGCATTCAGGTTTCTTAATAGGCAATTTCCTAAAATGGATCTTAGTTTGTGATTGTTTTGCCTTATTGCTGTCCAAATTTTGGATTCTGACAGCATATAATGAAGAGGTTAGGCAGAGTATCCCTAATGAAATAAAAAACACATCAAATTGACGTAGCATGGTTAGAAATCTATAGGCAACATGACTAAAAATAGTTTTTGTATTTTGGGAAATGAAATGTAACCATTTTACCAAGGAGACAACTACGAATTCCCACCAAATCCAGAGAGAATTGGAGTTTCAGGAGTATTCAATCAGTAGCATTCAGTATTCTTAATAGGCAATTTCCTAAATTCTTTCTGGGTTTGTGTTTGTTTTGCCTTCTTCCTTTCCAAATTTTGTATTCTGACATTATGCAAAAAAAGAGGTTAGGCAGAGTATCCCTAATGAAATAAAAAACACAGCAAATTGGTGTTTCATGCTTAGAAATCTACGGTCAACACGAGCAAGATGAGTTTTTGTGTTTTGGGAAATGAAATATAACCCTTTGCGAGGGGACAGTTATGAATTCCCTCAAAATGGAGTGTGTATAGGAGTTTCAGGTGTATTCAATCAGCAAAACTCAGCTTTCTTGATAGGCAATTTTATAAATTTTTCTGGCTTTGCGTTTGTTTTGCCTTTTTGCTTTCCAAATTTGATCTTCTCACAGCATACAAAAAACAGTTTAGGCAGAGCATCCATATAAATAAAAAACATAGCAAATTGGCGTTTCATTCTTAGATATCTACAGGCAACATGACCAAGATGACTTTTGTGTTTTGGAAAAAGTAATGTCACCCTTTTGCCAAGGAGGCAGCTATGAATTCCCTCCAAATCAAGTGTGAATGGGATTTTCAGGTAGATTTAATCAGCAGAACTCAGGTTTCCTCATAGGAAATTTCCTAAAGTGGTTCTGGTTTGAGTTTGTTTTGCCTTCTTCCTTTCCAAATTTGGTATTCTGACAGCAGACAAAAAGGAGGCTAGGCAGAGTATCCATAATGAAATATAAGATACAGCAAATTGGCGTTTCATGCTTAGAATTTTAAAATTTGATGACAAATATGAGTTTTTATATTTTGGAAAATGAAATGTAACACTTGCCGAGGGGACAGTTTTGAATTCCCACCAAATCAAGTGTAAATGGGATTTTCAGGTGTATTCAATCAGCAGCATTCAGGTTTTTTGATAGGCAATTTCCTATATTGGTTCTTGGTTTGCGTTTGTTTTGCCTTCTTGCTTTCCAAATTTGTTATTCTTACAGCATACAAAAAAAAGGTTAGGAAGGGTATCCATAATGAAATAAAAAACACAGCAACCTGGCATTTCATGCTTAGAAATCTACAGGCAACATGTCCAAGATGAGTTTTTTTTTTTGTTTTGGGAAATTAAATGTAACCCTTTTGCCAAGGAGACAGCTATGAATTCCCTCCAAATGGAGTGCGAATTGGAGTTTCAGGTGTATTCATTTAGCAGAATTCAAGTTTCTTAATAGGAAATTTCCTAAATTGGTTCTGGGTTTGCATTTGTTTTGGCCTCTTCCATTCCAAATTTGGTATTCTGACAGCATACAAAAAAGAGTTTAGGCAGAGCATCCATAATGAAGTACAAAACACAGCAACTTGGCGTTTCATGGTTAGAAATCTACAGGCAACACAACCAAGATGAGTTTTTTTGTTTTGGTAAATGAAATTTAATGCTTTTGCAGAGGTGTCAGCTATGAATTCCCTCCAAATGGGGTGTGAATGGGAGTTTCAGGTGTTTTCAATCAGCTCTATTCAGGTTTCTTGATAGGCAATTACCTAAATCGTTTCTGGGTTTGCATTTGTTTTGCCTTCTTGCTTTCTAATTTGGTATTCCGACACCAAAAAAAGGAGGTTAGGCAGAGCATCCACAATGAAATTAAAACACAGCAAATTGGCATTTCATGCTTGGAATTCTAAAGGCAAGATGACGAAGATGAGTTTTTGTGTTTTGGGAAATGAAAGGTAACTGTTTTGCCCAGGAGACAGCTATGAATTCCCTCCAAATCTAATGTGAATGGTAGTTTTAGGTTTATTCAATCAGCAGCATTCAGGTTTCCTAATAGGCAATTTCCTAAATTGGTTCTGGATTTGAGTTTGTTTTGCCTTCTTCCTTTCTAAATTTGGTATTCTGACACCATTCTAAAAATAGGTTAGGCAGAGCATCCATAATGAAATGAAACACACAGCAAATTTGTGTTTCATGCTTAGAAATCTACAGGCAACACGACCAAGTTGAGTTTTTGTGTTTTGGGAAATGAAAGGTAACCGTTTTGCCGAGGACAGCTATGAATTCCCTCCAAATCAAGTGTGAATGGATTTTTCAGGTGTATTCAATCAGCAGCATGGAGGTTTAATAGGCAATTTCCTAAATTGGTTCTGGGTTTGAGTTTGTTTTGCTTTCTTCCTTTCCAAATTCGTATTCTGACACCATGCAAAAAAGAGTTTAGACAGAGTATCCATAATGAAATAAAAAATAGAGCAAATAGGCGTTTCATGCTTAGAAATCTACAGGAAACATGAAAAAGATGATTATTTGTGTTTTGGAAAATGAAATGTAACCCTTTGCTGAGTGGACAGTTATGAATTCTCTCTGAGTTGAGTGTGAATAGGAGTTTCAGGTATATTCAACCAGCCACATTCAACTTACTTAATAGGCAATTTTATAAATTGGTTCTGGGTTTGCATTTGTTTTGCATTCTCCCTTTCGAAATGTGGTATTCTGACAGCATACAAAAAAGAGGCTAGGCATAGTATCCATAATGAAATATAGGATATAGCAAATTGGCGTTTCATGCTTCAAAATTTACAGGCAACACAACCAAGATGAACTTCTGTGTTTTGGGAAATAAAAGATAACTGTTTAGCCATTCAGACAGCTATGAATTCCCTCCAAATCGAGTGTGAATGGGAGTTTCAGGTTTATTCAGTCAGCAACACTCAGGTTTCTTGATAAGCATTTCCCTAAATTGGTTCTTGGTTTGCATTTGCTTTGCCTTCTTCCTTTCCAAATTTTGAATTCTGACAGCATACAAAAACGAGGTTAGGCAGAGCATCCATTTTGAAATAAAAAACACAGCAAATTGGAATTTCATGCTTAGAAATGTACAGGCAACACGAACAAGATGACTTTTTGTGTTTTGGGAAGTGAAATGAAACCCTTTTGCCATGGAGACAGCTATGAATTTCTTCCAAATCGAGTGTGAATTTTAGTTTCAGGTATATTTAATCAGCAGCATTCAGGTTTCTTAACAGGCAATTTCCTACATTTCTTCTGGTTTTACATTTGTTTTGCCCTCTTCCTTTCCAAATTTGGTATTCTGACAGCATACAAAAAGAGGTTAGGCAGAGTAACCATCATGAAATCAAAAGCACAGCAACTTGGCATTTTATGGTTTGAAATCTACAGGCAACATGACCAAGAATAGTTTTTTTTTTTTATTTTTTTTTGGAATTGATGTGACCCTTTCCCGGAGGACTCAGCTAAGAATTCCCACCAAATCGAGTGTGAATGTTAGTTTCAGGTGTATTCAATCAGCAGCATTCAGGTTTCTTAATAGGCAATTTCATAATTTGGTTTTGGTTTGTGTTTGTTTTGCTTTCTTCCTTTCCAAATTTTGTATTCTGACACCATACCAAAAAGAAGTTAGGCAGAGTATAATCAATGAAATAAAAATTAGAGTAAATTGGCATTTCATGCTTAGAAATCTACAGCCAACACAACAATGATGAGTTTTTGTGTTTTCGCAAATTTAATGTAACACTTTTGACGAGGGGACAGATATGAATTCCCTCTGAATTGAGTGTGAATAGGAGTTTCACGTGTATTCAACCAGCAGCATTCAACATAATTAATAGGCAATTTCCTAAATTGGTTCTGGGTTTGCATTTGTCTTGCATTCTCCCTTTCCAAATGTGGTATTCTGACAGCATACAAAAAAGAGGTTAGGCAGAGTATACATAATGCCATAAAATACACAGCAAATTGGCGTTTCATGCTTAGAAATATACAGGCAACATGACCAAGATGACATTTTGTGTTTTGGGAAATGAAATGAAACCCTTTTGCCTAGGACACAGCTGTGAATTCCCTGCAAACCGAGTGTGAATGTGAGTTTCAGGTGTATTCAATCAGCAGCTTTCAGGTTTCCTAATAGGCAATTTCCTAATTTGCTTGTGGGTTTGCATTTTTTTTGCCCTGTTCATTACCAAATGTGGTATTCTGACAGCATAAAAAAAGAGGTTAGGCAGAACATCCATAATGAAATAAAAAACACAGCAAATTGGGTTTAATGCTTAGAAATCTACAGGCAATAAGACCCAGAAGAGTTTTTGTGTTTTGGGAAATAAATGGTAACCGTTTTGCCGAGGAGACAGGTATGAATTCCCTTCCAATCGAGTGGGAATGGGATTTTCAGGTGCATTCAATCAGCAGGATCTAGGTTTCTTGATAGGCAATTTCCTAAATTGGTTCTGGGTTTGATTTTGTTTTGGTTTCTTCCTTTCCAAATTTTGTTTTCTGACAGCATACAAAAAAGTGGTTAGGCAGAGTATAAACAATGAAATAAAAATTAGAACAAATTGGCGTTTCATGATTAGAAATATACAGGCAACATGACCAAGATGAATTTTGTGTTTTAGGAAATGAAATGTAACCCTTTTCTGAGGGGACAGCTATGTATTCCCTCTAAATTGAGGGTGAATATGAGTTTCAGGTGTATTAAACTGCTGCATTCAACATACTTAATAGGCAATTTTATAAATTGGTTCTGGGTTTGCATTTGTTTTGCATTCTCCCTTTCAAAATGTGGTATTCTGACAGCATACAAAAAAGAGGTTAGGCATAGTATCCATAATGAAATACAAAATACAACAAATTGGCATTTCATGATTAGAAATGTACAGGCAACACGACCAAGATGTGTTTTTGTGTTTCTTGAAATGAAAAGACACACTTTTGCAGGGGAGACAGCTATGAATTTCTTCCAAATCGAGTGTGAATTGGAGTTTCAGGTGTATTCAATCAGCAGCATTCAAGTTCTTAATAGGAAATTTCCTAAAATGTTTCTGGGTTTGAGTTTTTTTGCCTTCTTGCTTTCCAAATTTGGTATTCTGACAGCAGACAAAAAAGAGGTTAGGCAGAACATCCATAATGAAATCAAAAACACAGCAAATTGGGGTTTAATGCTTAGAAATCTACAGGCAATATAACCAAGATGAATTCTTGTGTTTTGGGAAATAAATGGTAACTGTTTTGCCAAGGAGACGGGTGTGAATTCCCTTCAAATCGAGTATGAATGGGATTTTCATGTGTATTCAATCAGCAGCATGGAGGATTCTTGATAGGCAATTTGCTTAATTGTTTCTGGGTTACATTTTTTTTGCCTTCTTCCTTTCCAAATTTGGTATTCTGACAGCATACAAAAAAGAGCTTAGGCAGAGTATGCATATTGAAAAAAAAAACATAGCAAATTGGCGTTTCATGGTTAGATATGTACAGGCAACACAACCAAGATGAGTTTTTGTGTTTTGAAAATTGAAATGTAACGCCTTTGGCTTTGGGACAGCTATGAATTCCTTCCAAATTGAGTGTGAATGGGATTTTCAGGTTTATTCAATCAGCAGCATTCAGGTTTCTTGATAGGCAATTTCCTAAATATGTTCTGGTTTTGCTTTTGTTTCACCTTCTTCCTTTCCAAATTTGGTATTCTGACAGCATACAAAAAAGAGGTTAGGCAGAGTATAAACAATGAAATAAAAATTAGAGCAAATTGGCGTTTCATGCTTGGAAATCTACAGGCAACACGACAAAGATGAGTTTTTGTGTTTTGGGAAATGAAATGTAATCCTTTTGCCGAGTGGACAGCTTTAAATTACCTCCAAATCAAGTGTGAATGGGAGTTAAAGGTGTATTCAATCAAATTTGGTATTCTGAATGCATGCAAAAAAGAGGTTAGGCATTGTATGCACAGCATATTGTCGTTTTGTGCTTAGAATTTTAAAGGCAATACGACCAACATGAGTTTTTGTGTTCTGGAAAATGAAATGTAACCCTTTTGCCGAGGAGACAGCTAGGAATTCCCTCCCAATCAAGCGTGAATGGGATTTTCAGGTGTATACAATCAGCAGCATTCAGGTTTCTTAACAGGCATTTTCCTAAATTGGTTCTGTTTAGCGTTTTTTTTTGCATTCTTCCTTTCCAAATTTTGTATTCTGAATCCATACCAAAAAGAGGTTAGGCAGAGTATCCATAATGAAATAAAAAACACAGCCTATTGGTATTTCATGGTTAGAAATCTACAGGCAACACGACCAAGATGAGTTTTTGTATTTTGGAAAATGAAATGTAACCATTTTGCTGAGGGGACAGCTATGAACTCTCACCAAATCGAATGTCAATGGGAGTATCAGGTGTATTGAATCAGCAGCATTCAGGTTTTTTGATAGGGAATTTCCTAAATTTGTTTTCGATTTGTATCCATAATGAAATAAAAAATGCAGCAAATTGGAGTTTCATGGTTAGAAATCTACAGGGAACAGGTCCAAGATGAGTTTTTGTGTTTTGGGAAATGAAATGTACCACTTTTACGTAGGAGAGAGCTAGGAATTCCCTCCAAATCCAGTGTGAATGGGATTTTCAGCTGTGTTCCATCAGCAGCATTCAGGTTTCTTGAAAGGCAATTTCCTAAATTGGTTCTGGGTTTGTGTTTGTTTTACTTCTTCCTTTCCAAATTTGGTATTCTGACAGCATACAAAAAAGAGGTCAGGCAGTGTATGCATAATGAAATAAAAAACAAGGCCTATTGCAGTTTCATGGTTAGAAATCTACAGGCAACACGACCAAGATCTGATTTTGTGTTTTGGGGAATGAAATGTAACCGTTTTGCTGAGGGGACAGCTATGAACTCACACCAAATCGATGTGAATTGGAGTTTCAGGTGTATTCAATCAGCAGCATGGAGGTTTCTTAATAGGTAATTTCCTAAATTTGTTCTAGATTTCTTTCCATAATGAAATAAAAAACACAGCAAATTGGCGTTTTATGGTTAGAAATCTACAGGCAACATGACCAAGATGCGTTTTTGTGTTTTGGAAAATGAAATGCAACACTTTTGGCGAGGGGACAGCTAAGAATTTCCTCCAAATCAAGTGTGAAATGAATTTTCAGGTGTATTCAATCAGCAGCATTCAGGTTTCTGAACAGACAATTTTCTAAATTGGTTCTGGGTTAGTGTTTGTTTTCTTTCTTCCGTTCCAATTTTTGTATTCTGGCACCATACAAAAAAGAGGTTAGGCAGAGTATCCATAATGAAGTAAAAAACACAGCAAAATGGCGTTTGATGGTTAGAAATCTACAGGGAACAGGTCCAAGATAAGTTATTGTGTTTTGGGAAATGAAATGCAACACTTTTGCCGAGCAGACAGCTAGGAATTCCCTCCCAATCAAGTGTGAATGGGATTTTCATGTGTATTCCATCAGCAGCATTCAGGTTTCTTGAAAGGCAATTTCCTAAATTGGTTTTGGGATTGCATTTGTTTTGCATTCTTCCTTTCCAAATTTGGTATTCTGACAGCATACAAAAAAGAGGTCAGGCAGTGTATGCATAATGAAATAAAAATCACAGCCTATTGGAGTTCATGGATAGGAATCTACAGGCAACACGACCAAGATCAGTTTTTGTATTTTGGACAATGAAATGTAACCGTTTTGCTGAGGGGACAGCAATGAACTCTCAACAAATCAAGTGTGAATGGAATTTTCAGGTGTATTCAGTCAGTGGCATTCAGCTTTCTTGATAGGCAATTTCCTAAATTGGTTCTGGGTTAGCGTTTGTTTTGCCCTCTTGCTTTCCAAATTTTTTATTCTGACACCATAGAAAAAAAGGTTAGGCAGAGTATACATAATAAAATAAAAAACACAGCAAATTGGTGTGTCATGGTTAGAACTCTACAGGGAATAGGACCGAGATGAGTTTATGTCTTTTGGAAAATTGAATGTAACACTTTGCCGAGGAAACACCTAGGAGTTCCCTCCAAATCGTGTGGGAATGGGATTTTCAGGTGTATTCAATCAGCAACAATCAGGTTTCTTGATAGGCAATTTCCTAAATTGGTTCTGGGCTTGCATTTGTTTTGCCTTCTTGATTTCCAAATTTGCTATTCTGACAGCATATATAAGAGAGGTTAGGCGGAGTATCCATAATGAAATAAAAAACACAGCCTATTTGCGTTTCTTGGATAGAAATCTAGAGGCTATACGACCAAGATGAGTTTTTGTGTTTTCAAAAATAGAAGGTAACTGTTTTGCCAAGGGGATAGCTTTGAACTCCCACCAAATCGAATGTGAATGGCATTTTCAGGTGTATTCAATCAGCAGCATGGATGTTTCTTAATAGGCAATTTACTAAATTTTGTTTGGATTTGTATCCATAATGAAACAAAAAACACAGCCTATTGGCGTTTGATGGTTAAAAATCTTCAGAGAATAGGTCTAAGATGAGTTTTTGTGTTTTGGAAAATGAAATGTAACCCTTTTGCCAAGAGGACAGCTTTGAAATCCCTCTGAATCAAGTGTGAAATGAAAATTCAGGTGTATTCAATCAGCAGTATGGATGTTTCTTAATAGGCAATTTCCTAAATTGTTTCTGGGTTACAGTTTGTTTTGCCTTCTTCCTTCCCAAATTTTGTATCTGACACCCTTCCAAAAAGAGTTTAGGCAGGATGAAATAAAAAACACAGCAAATTGTCATTTCATGGTTAGAAAACTTCAGGCAAAACGACCAAGATGGGTTTTTGTGTTTTGGAAAATGTAATGTAACCCTTTTGCCGAGGGGACAAATATGAATTCCCTCAAAATCGAGTGTGAATGGGATTCTCAGGTGTATTCAATCAGCAGCCTGGATGTTTCTTATGGACACTTTCCTAAATTAGTTCTGGATTTGTATCCATAATGAAATAAAAAAACACAGCAAATAGGCGTTTCATGGTTAGAAATCTACAGGGAACAGGACCAAGATGAGTTTTTATGTTTTGGAAAATGAAATGTAACCTTTTTGCCGAGCGTCAGCAATGAATTCCCTACAAATCAAGTGTGAATGGGATTTCCATGTGTATTTAATCAGCCACATTCAGGTTTCTTGATAGGCAATTTCCTAAATTTGTTCTGAGTTTGTGTTTTTTTGCCTTCTTCCTTTTCAAATTTTGTATTCTGACAGCATACAAAAAAGAGGTTAGGCAGTGTATGCATAATGAAAAAAAAAAAAACAGCCTATTGGTGTTTCCTGGTTAGAAATCTACAGGCAACATGACCAAGATGAGATTTTGTGCTTTGGGAAATGTAATGTAACCCTTTTGCCGAGGGGACAGCTATGAATTCCCTCCAAATCGAGTGTGAATGGGAGTTTCAGGTGTATTCTTCCAGCAGCATTCAGGTTTCTGGATAGGCAATTTCCTAAATTGGTTCTGGGTTGGCGTTTGTTTCCCTACTTCCTTTCCAAATTTGGTATTCTGACAGCATACAAAAAAGAGTTTAGGCAGAGTGTCCATA
>CM027399.1:49640390-49661146 GCA_015711505.1 Sylvilagus bachmani | reverse complement strand
AAAAAAAAAGAAATCTACTATCAACACAACCAAGATGAGTTTTTGTATTTTGGGAAATGAAAGGTAACACTTTTGCTGAGGAGATAGCTATGAATTTCCTGCAAATCGAGTTTGAATGTGGTTTTCAGGTGTATTCAATCAGCAGCATTCAGGTTTCATGATAGGCAATTTCCTAAATTGGTTATGGGTTTGCGATTGTTTTGCCTTCTTCCTTTCCAAAGTTGGTATTCTGACAGCATACAAAAAAGAGGTTAGGCAGAGTATACATAATGAAATAAAATACACATGCTATTGGCATTTCATGGTTAGCAATCAACAGGCAACACGACCAAGATGAGTTTTTGTGTTTTGGGAAATGAAATATAACCCTTTGCTGTGGGGACAGCTAGGAATTCCCTCCAAATTGAGAGTGAATGGTATTTTCAGGTGTATTCAATCAGAAGCATTCAGGTTTCTTAATAAGCAATTTCCTAAATTGGTTCTGGGTTTGCTTTTGTTTTGCCTTCTTCCTTTCCAAATTTGGTATTCTGACAGCATTCAAAAACGAGGTTAGGCATTGTATGCGTAATGAAATCAAAAACACAGCATATTGGTGTTTCATGGTTAATATTCTAAAGGTAAGCTGACAAAGATGAGTTTGAGTGTTTTGGGAAATGAAGTATAACCCTTTTGCCATGGGGAGAGCTATGAATTCCCTCGAAATCCAGTGTGAATGGGAGTTTCAGGTGTATTCAATCAGCAGCATTTAGCTTTCTTGATAGGCAATTTCCTAAATTGGTTCTACTTTTGCATTTGTTTTGCCTTCTTCCTTTCCATATTTGGTATTATGACTGCATATAAAAAAGAGTTTAGTCAGATTATCCATAATGAAATAAAAAATACAGCAAATTAGCCTTTCATGGTTAAAAATCTGCTATCAACACGACCAAAATGAGTTTTTGTGTTTTGGGAAATGAAATGTAACACTTTTTTGAGGAGATAGCTGTGAATTCCCTCCAAATCAATTCTGAATGGGATTTTCAGGTGTATTCAATCAGCAGCATTCAGGTTTCTTGATAGTCAATTTCCTAAATTGGTTCTGTGATTGCATTTGTTTTGCCTTCTTCCTTTCTAAATTTTGTCTTCTGTCAGAATACAAAAAAGAGGCTAGGCAGAGTATCCATAGTGAAATAAAAAACACAGCAAATTGGCATTTCATGCTTAGAAATCTACAGGGAACAGGACCAAGATGAGTTTTTGTGTTTTGGAAAACTAAATGTAACCCTTTTGTCGTGGGGACAGCATTGAATTCCCTCCAAATCAAGTGTGGGTGGTATTTTCAGGTGTATTCAATAAGCAGCATTCAGGTTTCTTAACACGTAGTTTCCTAAACTGGTTCTGGGTTAGCGTTTGTTTTGCCTTCTTCCTTTCCAAATTTTGTATTCTGACAGCATACAAAAAAGAAGTTAGGCAGAGTATCTGTAATGAAATAAAAAGCAGAGCAAATTGGCGTTTCATGGTTAGAAATCAACAGGCAACACGGCCAAGATGATTATTTTGTTTAGGGAAATGAATTGAAACCCTTCTCCAATGAGACAGCTATGAATACCCTCAATTTGAGTGTGAATGGGATTTTCAGGGGCATTCGATCAACAGCATTCAGTTGGTTTAATAGGCAATTTCCTAAATTGGCTCTGGGTTTGCATTTGTTTTTTGTTCTTCCCCTCTAAATTTGGTATTTTGATGGCATACAAAAAAGAGGTTAGTCAGAGTATCCATCTTGAGTAAAAAATGGAGGAAATTAGTGTTTCATGCTCAGAAATCTAGAGGCATCACGACCAAGATGAGTTTTTGTGTTTTGGAAAATGAAATGTAAAACTTTTGCCATGGGGACTGCTATGAATTCCCTCCAAATCGAGTGTGCATGGCATTTTCAGGTGTATTCAAACAGCAGCATTCAGGTTATTTGATAAGCAATTTCCTAAATTGGTTTTTGGTTTTGCATTTGTTTTGCCATCTTTGTTTCAGAATTTGGTATTCTGACAGCATACAAAAAAAGGTTAGGCAGAGTATCCATAATGAAATAAAAAACACAGCAAATTGGTGTTTCTGGTTAGAAATCTATAGGTAACAGAACCAAGATTAGTTTTTCTCTTTTGGAAGATTAAATGTAACCCTTTTGCCGAGGGTACAGCTTTGAATTTCTTCCAAATCAAGTGTGAATGGGAGTTTCAGGTGTATGCAAACAGCAGCATTCAGGTTTCTTAATAGGCAATTTCCTAAATTGGATCTGGGTTGGCGTTTGCTTTGCATTCTTTCTTCGAAATTTTGTATTCTGACTGCATACAAAAAAGTGGTTAGGGAGTGTCTGCATAATGAATTTAACAACATAGCATATTGGCATTTCATGGTTAGAAATCTACAGGCAACACGACCAAGATGAGTTTTTATGTTTTGGGAAATGAAATGTAACCCTTTTGCCGAGGGGACAGCAATGAATTCCCTCCAAATTTAGTGTGAATGGGAATTTCAGGTGTATTCAATCAGCAGCATTCAGGTTTCTTAATAGGCAATTTCCTAAATTGGTTCTGGGTTAGTGTTTGTTTTGCCTTCTTCCTTTCCAAATTTAGAATTCTGACAGGATACAAAAAATAGGTTAGGCAGAGTATTCATAATGAAATAAAAAACACAGCAAATGGGCGTTTCATGCTTAAAATCTGCAGGCAACACGACCAAGATGAGTTTTTGTGTTTTGGGAAATGAAATGTAACACTTTTGCTGGGGAGACAGCTTTGAATTCCCCACAATCGAGTGTGAATGGTTTTTCAAAGGCATTCAATCAACAGCATTCAGTTGGTTTAATAGGCAATTTCCTAAATTGGCTATGAGTTTGCTTTTTATTTTGCATTCTTCCCATAAAAATTTGGTATTTTGACGGCATACAAAAAAGAGGTTAATCAGAGTATCCATCATGAATAAAAAACAGAACAAATTGGCGTTTTATGCTTAGAATTCTACTGGCAACATGACCAAGATGAGTTTTTGTGTTTTGGGAAATGAAATATAACACTTTTGCCATGGGGACAGCTAAGAATTCCCTGCAAATCGAGTGTGAATGGGTGTTTCAGGTGTATTCTTTCAGCAGCATTCAGGTTTCTGGATAGGGAATTTCCTAAATTGGTTCTGGGTTTGCGTTTGTTTTCCATTCTTCCTTTCCAAATTTGTATAATGATAGCATACAAAAAAGATGTTAGCCGGATTATCCATCATGAAATGAAAAAAAGAGAAAATTGGCATTTCATGGTTAGAAATCTACAGCCAACAAAACAATGATGTGTTTTTGTGATTTGGGAAAGGAAATGTAACCCTTTTGCCATGGGGAGAGCTATGAACTCCCTCCAAATTGAGTGTGAATGGGATTTTCAGGTTATTCAATCAGCAGCATTCAGGTTTCGTGATATGCAATTTCCTAAATTGGTTCTGGGTTTGCCTTCTTCCTATCCAAATTTTGTATTCTGACACCATACAAAAAAGAGGTCAGGCAGTGTATCCATAATGAAATGAAAAACACCGCAAATTGGTGTTTCATGGATAGAAATCTACAGGCAATACGACCAAGATGAGTTTTTGTGTTTTGAAAAATGGATTGTAACCGTTTTGCTGAGGGGACAGCTAAGAACTCCCACCAAATCGAATGGGAATAGTATTTTCTCTTGTATTCAATCAGCACCATGGAGGTCTTAATGGGCAATTTCCTAAATTTGTTCTGTATTTCTGTCCATAATGAAATAAAAAACACGGCAAATTGGCATTTCATGGTTAGAAATCTACAGGGAACAGGACCAAGATGAGTTTTTATGTTTTGGAAAATGAAATGTAACACCTTTGCCAAGGGGACAGTTTTGAATTCCCTCCAAATAAAGTGTGCATGGGATTTTCAGGTGTATTCAATCAGCAGCATTCAGGTTTCTTAATAGGCAATTTCCTAAATTGGTTCTGGATTAGTGTTTTTTTTTTTTGCCTTCTTCCTTTCCGAATTTGGTATTCTGACACCAATACAAAAAGAGGTTAGGCAGAGTATCCAAAATTAAATAAAAATCACAGCAAAATGGCGTATCATGCTTAGAAACTTCAGGCAAAATGTGCAAGGTGAGTTTTTGTGTTTGGAAAATGAAATATAACACTTTTTCCGAGGGTAAAGCAATGAATTACATACAAATTGAGTGAGAATGGGATTTTCATGTGTATTCAATCAGCGGCATTCAGGTTTCTTGACAGGAAATTCTTCAATTGGTTCTGGGTTTGCATTTGTTTTTACTTCTTCCTTTCCAAATTCAGTATTCTTACACCATACCAAAATAGAGGTTAGGCAGAGTATCCATAATGAAAAAAAAAAAAAAAACAGCATATTGGCGTTTCAAGGTTAGATCTTTACAGACAACATTAACAAGATGAGTTTTTTTTGTTTTGGGAAATTAAATGTATCCCTTTTGCCAAGGAGACAGCTAGGAAATCCCTGCTAATTGAGTGTGAATGGTAATTTCAGGTGTATTCATTCAGCAGCATTCAGCTTTCTTGATAGGCAATTTCCTAATTTGGTTCTGTGATTGCATTTGTTTTGCCTTCTTCCTTTCCAAATTTTGTACTCTGACAGCATACAAAGTAGAGGTTAGGCAGTGTATACATAATGGAATCAAAAACACAGCATATTGGCGATTCATGCCTAGAATTCTAAGGGAATCAGGACCAAGGTGAGTTTTGTGGTTTGGAAAATGAAATGTAACCCTTTTGCTGATGAGACAGCTATGTATTCCCTGCAAATCAAGTGTGATCAGGAGTTTCAGGTGTATTCAGTCAGCAGCATTCAGGTTTCTTGATAGGCAATTTCCTAAATTGGTTCTGCCTTTGCATTTGTTTTGTCTTCTTCCTTTCCAAATTTGGTATTTTGACAGCATACCAAAAAGAGGTTAGGCAGAGTATCCATAATTTAATCAAAAACACAGCCTATTGGTGTTTCATGGATAGCAATACAGGCAACACGAACAAGATGATTTTTTGTGTTTTGGAAAATGAAATGTAACAGTTTTTCTGAGAGGACAGCTATGAACTCTCACCAAATTGAATATGAATTGTATTTTTATGCGTGTTCAATCAGCAGCATGGAGGTTTCTTAATAGGATATTTCCTACATTTGTTCTTGATTTGTATCCATAATGAATTAAAAAACACAGCAAATTCGCATTACATGGTTAGAAATCCAGAGGCAACATGACCAAGTTGAGTTTTTGTGTTTTTGAAAATGAAATGTAACCCTTTTGCTGAGGGGACACCTTTGAATTCTCTCCAAATCAAGTGTAAATGGGATTTTCAACCGTATTGAATCAGCAGCATTCAGGTTTCTTAACATGCAATTTCCTAAATTGGTTCTGGGTTAGTGTTTGTTTTGCCTTCTTCCTTTCCATAATTTGTATTCTGGCACCATACCAAAAATAGGATAGGCAGAGTATCCATAATGAAATCAAAAACACACCATGTTGGCGTTTCATGCTTAGAAAACTTCAGGCAAAATGAGCAAGATGAGAGTTTGTGTTTTGGAAAATGAAATGTAACCATTTTGCCGAGGGGACAGCAGTGATTTCCCTCGAAATCGAGTGTGAAAGGAATTTTCAGGTGCATTCAATCAGTAGCATTCAGGGTTCTTGATATGCAATTTCCTAAATTGGTTTGGAAATTGCATTTGTTTTGCCTTCTTCCTTTCCAAATTTTGTATTCTGACAGCATACAAAAAGAGGTTATGCAGAGTATTCATAAGAAAATAGAAAACTCAGCAAATTGACCTTTCATGCATAGAATTCTACAGGGAATAGGACCAAGATGTTTTTTTGTGTTTCAGGAAATGAAATGTAACTCTTTTGCCGAGGGGACAGCTTTGAATTCCCTCCAAATCAAGTGTGCATGGGGTTTTCAACTGTATTGAATCAGCAGCCATCAGGTTTCTTAACACGCAATTTCCTAAATTGGTTCTGGGTTTCTGTTTGTTTTGCCTTCTTCAATTCCAAATTTGGTATTCTGACAGCATACAAAAAACAGCTTAGGCAGTGTATGCATAATGAAATCAAAAACACAGCAAATTGGTGTTTCATAATTAGAATTCTTAAGGCAACATGACCAAGATGAGTTTTTGTGATTGGGAAATGAAATGTTACCTTTTTGCCAAGGATACAGCAATGAATTACCTACAAATTGTGTGTCAATGGTATTTTCTTTCTTTTTTTTTTTGGCAGGCAGAGTGGACAGTGAGAGAGAGAGAGATAGAGAGAAAGGACTTCCTTTGCCGTTGGTTCACCCTCCAATGGCTGCTGCGGTCAGCGCGCTGTGGCTGGCACACCGCGCTCATCCCATGGCAGGAGCCAGGCGCTAGGTGCTTTTTCCTGGTCTCCCATGGGGTGCAGGGCCCAAGCACTTGGGCCATCCTCCACTAAACTCCCGGGCCATAGCAGAGGGCTGGCCTGGAAGAGGGGCAACCAGGACAGAATCCGGCACCCCGACCGGGACTAGAACCCAGTGTGCCAGCACCACAAGGCGGAGGATTAGCCTGTTGAGCCACGGCGCCGGCCGTGAATGGTATTTTCATCTCTATTCAATCAGCAGCATTCAGGTTTCTTAATAGGAAATTCGTAAATTAGTTCAGGGTTAGCGTTTGTTTTGCCTTCTTCCTTTCCAAATTTGGTATTCTGATACCATACCAAAAAAAGTTAGGCAGAGTATCCATAAGGAAACCAAAACACAGGATTTGCGGTTGCTGGTTAGATCTCTACATGCAACACGACCAAGATGAGTTTTTTTGTTTTCAGAATGAAATGTAACACTTTTGCCAAGGAGACAGCTATGAATTCCCTGCAAATCGAGTGTGAATGGTATTTTCAGGTGTAACCAATCAGCAGCATTCAGCTTTCTTGATAGGAAATTTCCTACATTGGTTCTGGGTTTGCTTTTGTTTTGCCTTCTTCCTTTCCAAGTTTTCTATTCTGAAAGCATACTAAAAAGAGGGTAGGCTGTGTATGCATAATGGATTCAAAAACACAGCATTTTAGCATTTCATGTCTAGAATTCTAAAGGCAACAGGGCCAAGTTGAGTTTTTATGTTTTGGGAAATGAAATGTAACACTTTTGCCAAGTAGACAGCTATGAATTCCCTCCAACTCGAGTGTGAATGGGAGATTAAGGTGTATTCAATCAGCAGCATAAAGCTTTCTTGATAGGCAATTTCCTAAATTGATTCTGGGTTTGCATTTGTTTTGCCTTCTTCCTTTCCAAATTTGGTATTCTGACAGCCTACAAATCAGAGGTTAGGCAGTGTATTCATAATGAATGAATAAACACCGCAAATTGGCATTTCTTGGATAGAAATCTGCAGGCAATATGACCAAGATGAGTTTTTGTGTTTTGGAAAATGGAATTTAACTGTTTTGCTGAGAGGACAGCTATGAACTCCCAGAAAACCAAATGTGAATGGTTTTTCAGGTGTATTCAATCAGCGGCATGGAGGTTTATTAATAGGCAATTTCCTAAATATGTTCTGGATTTCGGTCCATAATGAAATAAAAAGCAAAGCAAATTGGCGTTTCATGGTTAGAACTCTACAGGCAACAAGACCAAGATGAGTTTTTGTGTTTTGGGAAATGAAATGAAACGCTTTTGCCAAGGAGAACAATAGGAATTCCCTCCAACTCTAGTGTGCATGGGATTTTCAGGTGCATTCAATCAGCAGCATTCAGGTTTCCTAATAGTCAATTTCAGAAAATCTGTTTTGGGTTTGCGTTTGTTTTGCTTCTTCCATTCCAAATTTTGTATGCTGACACGATACCAAAAAGAGGTTAGGCAGTGTATATATAATGTAATCAAAATCTAAGCATATTGGCTTTTCATGGTTAGATCTCTACAGGCAACATGACCAAGATGAGTTTTTTTTTTTTTTAAGAAATGAAATGTAACCCTTTTGCCGAGGAGACAGCTAGAAATTCCCTCCAATTCAAGTGTGAATGCGATTTTCAGGTGTATTCAATCAGCAGCATTCAGGTTTCTTAATAGGCAATTTCCCAAATTGGTGCTAGGTTAGCATATGTTTTGCCTTCTTCCTTTCCAACTGTGGGATTCTGACACCATACAAAGAAGACGTCTGGTATGGTATCCATAATGAAATAAAAAACACTCCACATTGTCATTTCATCGATAGAAATCTACAGGCAATATGACCAAGTAGAGTTTTTGTGTTTTGGAAAATGGAATGTAACCGTATGCTGAGAGGACAGCTATGAACTCCTCCCAAATCAAATGTGAATTGTATTTTCAGGTGTATTCAATCAGCAGCACGGAGGTTTCTTAATGGGCAATTTCCTAAATTTGTTCTGGATTTCTGTCCATAATGAAATAAAAAACACGGCAAATTGGCGTCTCATGGTTAGAACTCTACAGGCAACATGGCCAAGATGAGTTTTTATGTTTTGGGAAATGAAATATAAACATTTGCAGAGGAGACAGCTATGAATTCCCTCCAAATCAAGTGTGAATGTGATTTTCAGATGTTTTCAATCAGCAGCAATCAGGTTTCTTAGTAGGCAATTTCCTAAATTTGTTCTGCATTTGCGTTTTTTTTTTTTTTTTTGCCTTCTTCCTTTCCAAATCTGGATTTCTGACAGCATACAAAAAAGAGGTTAGGCAGAGTATCCATAATGAAATAAAAAACACAGCCTATTGGCGTATCACTGTTAGAATTCTACAAGCAACACGACCAAGATGAGTTTTTGTGTTTTGGAAAATGAAATGTAACCATTTGCCGAGGAGACAGCTATGAAATCCACCAAATTGATTGTGAATGGTATTTTCAGGTGTATTCAATCAGCAGCGTTCAGATTTCTTAACTGGCAATTTCATAAACTTGTTCTGGGTTAGTGTTTTTTTGTCTTCCTTTTTTCCAAGTTTAGTATTCTGACCGCATACAAAAAATAGGTTAGGCAGAGTATCCATATGAAACAAAAAACACAGCAAATTGGTGTTTCATGCTTAGAAATATACAGGCAACACAACCAAGATGATTTTTTGTTTTTTGGAAAATGAAATGTAACCCTTTTGCCGAGGAGACAGCTAGAAATTCCCTCCAATTCAAGTGTGAATGTGATTTTCAGGTTTATTCAATCAGTAGCTTTCAGGTTTCTTAATAGGCAATTACCTAAATTGGTTTTGAGTTTGCATTTGTTTTGCCTTCTTCCTTTCCAAATTTGGTATTCTGACACCATACAAAAAAGTGTTCAGGAAGTGTATCCATAAGGAAATAAAAAACACACCAAATTGTCATTTCATGGATAGAAATCTACAGGCAATATGACCAAGTAGAGTTTTTGTGTTTTGGAAAATGGAATGTAACCGTATGCTGAGAGGACAGCTATGAACTCCCACCAAATCAAATGTGAATGCTATTTTCAGGTGTATTCAATCAGCAGCATGGAGGTTTCTTAATGAGCAATTTCCTAAATTTGTTCTGGATTTCTGTCCATAATGAAATAAAAAACACAGCAAATTGGTGTTGCATGGTTAGAACTCTATAGGCAACATGGCCAAGATGAGTTTTTATGTTTTGGGAAATGAAATATAACCATTTGCCAAGGAGACAGCTATGAATTCCCTCCAAATTCAGTGTGAATGGGATTTTTAGGTGTATTCATTCAGGAGCATACAAGTTTCTTAATAGGCAATTTCCTAAATTTGGACTGCGTTTGCGTTTGTTTTGCCTTCTTCCTTTCCAAATTTGGTATTCTGACAGCATACAAAAAAAGAGGTTAGGCAGAGTATTTATCAGGGAATAAAAACAACAGCAAATTGGCGTTTCATACTTAGAAATATACCGACAGCACGCACAAGATAAATTTTTGTGTTTTGGAAAGTGAAATGTAACCCTTTTGCTGAGGGGACATCTATGATTTCCCTTGCAAGTGAGTGTGAAAGTTATTTTCAGGTGTATTCAATCAAAAGCATTCAGGTTTCTTGATATACAATTTCCTAAATTGGTTCTCGGTTTGCATGTGTTTAGCCTTCTTCCTTTCCAAATTTTGTATTCTGACAGCATACCAAAAAGAGGTTAGCCGAGTATCTATAATGAAATAAAAACAAAGAGCAAATTGTTGTTTCATCATTAGAAATCTAAGGGAACAGGACCAAGATGAATTTTTGTGTTTTGGGAAATGAAATGTAACACTTTTTCCGAGGGGACAGTTTTGAATTCCCTCCAAATCAAGTGTGCATGGTATTCAAGTGTATTCAATCAGCAGCATTCAGGTTTCTTAACAGGCAGTTTCCTAAATTGGTTCTGGATTTCCCTTTTTTTGCCTTCTTCCTTTCCAAATTTGGTATTCTGAAAGCATACAAAAATGATGTTTGGCTGAGTATGCATAATGAAATCAAAAACACAGCTAATTGGCATTTTATGTTTAGAATTCTAAAGGCAACATGACCAAGATGAGTTTTTGTGTTTTGGGAAATGAAATGTTACCCTTTTGCCGAGGAGACAGCTGTGAATTCCCTCCAAATTGAGTGTGAATGGGATTTTCAGGTGTATTCAATCAGCAGCATTCAGGATTCTTGATAGGCAATCCCTAATTTGGTTCTGGGTTGCATTAGTTTTGCCTTCTTCCTTTCCAAATTTGGTATTCTGACAGCATACAAAAATGAGGTTAGGCAGAGTATCCATAAAGAAAAAAAAAAGCACAGGAAAGTCACATTTATTCCTTAGAAATATGCAGAGAACATGAACAAGATGAGATTTTGTGTTTTGCGAAATGAAATGTAGCCCTTTTGCAGAGCAAACAGTTAGGAATTCCCTCCAAATCAAGTGTGACTTGGAGTTTCAGGTGTATTCAATCAGCAGCATTCAGCTTTCTTGATAGGCAATTTCCTAAATTGGTTTTGGGTTTGCATTTGTTTTGCATTCATCCTTTCCAAATTTTGTCTTCTGTCACCATACAAAAAAGCGTTTAGGCAGTGTATGCATAATGGAATCAAAAACACAGCATATTGGCGATTCATGCCTAGAATTCTAAGGGAATCAGGACCAAGGTAAGTTTTTGTGGTTTGGGAAATGAAATGTAACCCTTTTGCTGAGGGGACAGCTATGAATTTCTTGCAAGTCAAGTGTGAATGGTATTTTCAGGTGTATTCAATCAGCACCATTCAGGTTTCTTCATAGGCAATTTCCTAAATAGGTTCTCGGGTTGCGTTTATTTTGCCTTCTTCCTTTCCAAATTTGGTATTTTGACAGCATACAAAGAAGAGATTAGGCAGAGCATCCATAATGAAATAAAAAACACAGCCTATTGGCTTTTCATGGATAGAAATCTACAGGCAAGATGATCAAGATGAGTTTTTGTGTTTTCGAAAATGGAATGTAACCGTTTTGCCTAGGGGACAGCTATGAACTGGCACCAAATCGAATGTGAATTGTATTTTTATGCGTATTCAATCAGCAGCATGGAGGTTTCCTAATAGGATATTTCCTACATTTGTTCTGGATTTGTATCCGTAATGAAATAAAAATCACAGCAAATTGGTATTTCATGCTTAGAAATCTACAGGCAACACGACCAAGATGAGTTTTTGTGTTTTCAGAAATGAAATGTAACACTTTAGCCAAGGGGACTGTTATGAATTCCCTCCAAATTGAGTGTGAATGGGAGTGTCAGGTGTATTCAATCAGCAGCATTCAGCTTTCTTGATAGGCAATTACCTAAATTGGTTCTGGGTTTGCGTTTGTTTTGCCTTCTTCCTTTCCAAATTTGGTATTCTGACAGCATACAAAAATGAGGTTAGGCAGAGTAACCCTAATGAAGTAAAAAACAGAGCAAATGGGTGTATCATGCTTAAAATCTGCAGGCAACACGACCAAGATGATTTTTTGTGTTTTAGGAAATGAAATGTAACCCTTTTACCAAGGAGACAGCTATAAATTCTCTCCAAATCGAGTGTGAATTTGATTTTCAGGTGTATTCAATCATCAGCATTCAGCTTTCTTGATAGGCAATTACCAAAATTGGTTCTGGGTTTGCTTTTGTTTTGCCTTCTTCCTTTCCAAATTTGGTATTCTGACAGCATACAAGAAAGAGGTTAGACAGAGTATCCATAATGAAATAAAAAACAAAGCAAATTGGAATTTCATGTTTGTAATTCCAAAGGCAGCATGACCAAGATGAGTTTTTATGTTTTGGGTAATGAAATGTAACCCTTTTTCCGAGTAGACAGCTATGAATTCCTTATAAATTGAATGTGAATGGGATCTACAGGTGTATTCAACCAGCAGCATTCAGCTTTCTTGATACGCAATTTCCTACATTGGTTCTGGGTTTCCATCTTTTTTGCCTTCTTCCTTTCCAAATTTGGTATTCTGACAGTATACAAAAAAGAGCTTAGGCATTGTATGCATAATGAAATCAAAAACACAGCTCATTGACGTTTCATGCTTAGAATTCTAAAGGCAACAGGACCAAGTTGAGTTTTTGTGTTTTGGGAAATGAAATGTAACCCTTTTACTGTGGGAACAGCTATGAATTCTCTCTAAATCAAGTGTGAATGGGAGTTTCAGGTGTATTCAATCAGTAGCATTCAGGTTTCTTGATAGGCAATTTCCTAAATTGGTTCTGGGTTTCCATTTTTTTTGCCTTCTTCCTTTCCAAATTTGGTATTCTGACAGCATACAAAAAAGAGGTTAGGCAGTATATGCATAATGAAATCAAAAACACAGCATATCGGTGTTTTATGCCTTGAATTCTAAAGGAAACAGGACCAAGCTGAGATTTTGTGTTTGGGAAATGAAATGTAACCCTTTTGCCATAGGGACAGCTATGAATTCCCTCCAAATCGAGTGTGAACAGGAGTTTCAGGTGTATTCAGTCCGCAACATTCAGCTTTATTAATAGGCAATTTCATAAAAGGTTCTAGGTTTGCAATTTTTTTGCCTTCTTAATTTTTAATTTGGTATTCTGACAGTATACAAAAAACAAAGCACATTTGCGTTTCATGCTTAGAATTCTAAAGGTAACAGGAACAAGATGAGTATTTGTATTTTGAGAAATGAAATATAACACTTTTGCCGAGGGTACAGCAATGAATAACCTCCAAATTGAGTATGAATGGGAGTGTCACGCATATTCAATCGGCAGCATTCAGGTTTCTTGATAGGCAATTTCCAATATTGGTTCTGGGTTTGCTTTTGTTTTGCCTTCTTTCTTTCCAAATTTGTATTCTGACTGTATATAAAAAAGTGGTTAGGCAGAGTATCCATAATGAAATAAAAAGCACAGCAAATTGACGATTCATGGTTAAAAATCTAAAAGCAACACGATCAAGATGCGTTTTTGTGTTTGCAAAATGAAATGTAACCCTTTTGCTGATGAGACAGCAATGATTTCCCTTGTAATCGAGTTTGGAAGGTATTTTCAGGTGTATTCAATCAGCAGCCTTCAGCTTTCTTGATAGGCAATTTCCTAAATTGGTTCTGGGTTTGCTTTTGTTTTGCCTTCTTTCTTTCCAAATTTGGTATTCTGACAGCATACAAAAAAGAGGTCAGGCAGTGTATACATAATGAAATAAAAAACAGAGCAAATTAGGCGTTTCATGCTTAGAAATCTACAAGCAGCATGGCCAAGATGAGTTTTTGTGTTTAGGGAAATGAAATGTAACCCTTTTGCTGAGGAGACAGCTCTGAATTCCCTATAAATCGAGTGTGAATGGGAGTTTCATGAGTATTCAACCAGCAGCATTCAGCTTCCTTGATAGCCAATTTCCTAAATTGGTTCTGGGTTTGAGTTTGTTTTGCCTTCTTCCATTCCAAATTTGGTATTCTGACAGTATACAAAAAAGAGGTTAGGCGTTGTATGCAAAATGAAATCAAAAACATAGCGCATTTACGTTTCATGCTTAGAATTCTAAAGGCAACAGGACCAAGATGAGTATTTGTGTTTTGGGAAATGAAATGTCACACATTTGCTGAGGAGACAGCTATGAATTCACTCATAATTGAGAGTGAATGGGATTTTCAGGTTTATTCAACCAGCAGCTTTCAGGTTTCTTGATATGCAATTTCCTAAATTATTTCAGGGTTTGCATTTGTTTTGCCTTCTTCCTTCCCTCATTTGGTATCTGACAGCATACAAAAAAGAGGTTAGGCAGAGTATCCATAATGAAAAAAAAACTAAGCAAATTGGCGTTTCATGCTTAGAAATGGACAAGCAACACAGTATACAAAAAAGAGTTTTGGCATTGTATGCATAATGAAATCAAAAACACATTATATTGGCATTTCATGCTTACAATTCTAAAGGTAACAGGACCAAGACGAGTATTTGTGTTTAGGGAAATGAAATGTTTCACATTTCCCGAGGAGACAGCTATGAATACCCTCCAAATGGAGACTGAATGGGATTTGCAGGTATATTCAACCAGCACCATTCAAGTATCTTGATAGGCAATTTCCTAAATTGGTTCTGGGTTTGCTTTTGTTTTGCCTTCTTCCTTTCCAAATTTTCTATTCTGACAGCATACAAAAAAGATATCAGGCAGTGTATCCATAATGAAATGAAAAACACTGCATATTGGAATTTCATGGATAGAAATCTATAGGCAATATGACCAAGATTAGTTCTTGTGTTTTGGAAAATGGAATGTAATCATTTTGCCGAGGGGACAGCTATGAACTCCCACCAAATCGAATGTGAATAGTATTTTCTGGTGTATTCAATCAGCAGCATGGAGGTTTCTTAATAGGCAATTTCCTAAATTTCTTCTGGATTTCTGTCCACAATGAAATAAACAACACTGCAAATTGCGTTTCATGGTTAGAAATCTACAGGGAACAGGACCAAGATGAGTTTTTGTGTTTAGGAAAATGAAATGTAACACTTTTCCCGTGGGGACAGCTATGAATTCCCTCCAAATCAAGTGTGCAAGGGATTTTCAGGTGTATTCAATCAGCAGCATTCAGGTTTCTTGATAGGCAATTTCCTAAATTGGTTCTGGGTTAGTGTTTTTTTTTTTGCCTTCTTCCTTTCCAAATTTGGTATTCTGACACCATTTCAAAAAGAAGTTAGGCAGAGTATCCAAAATGAAATAAAAAACACAGCAAATTGGTGTATAATGCTTAGAAAGCTTCAGGCAAAATGTGCAAGATGAGTTATTGTGTTTTGGAAAATGAACTGTAAACCTTTTGCTGAATGTACAGCAATGAATTACCTCCAAATTGAGTGTGATTGGGATTTTCATCTGTATTCAATCAGCAGCATTCAGGTTTCTTGATAGGCAGTTTCTTCAATTGGTTCTGGGTTAGTGTTTGTTTTGCCTTCTTCCATTCCAAATTCGGTATTCTGACACCATACAAAAAAGAGGTTAGGCAGAGTATCCATAATGAAATAAAAGAACTCAGCATATTGGCATTTCATGGTTATATCTTTACAGACAACATGAACAAGTAGAGTTTTTGTTTTCAGAAATTAATGTATACCTTTTGCCGAGGAGAAGCTAGGAAATCCCTCCAAATCTAGTGTGAATGGGGATATCAGGTGTATTCAATCAGCAGCCTTCAGCTTTCTTGATAGGCAATTTCCAAAGTGGTTCTGGGTTTGCTTTTGTTTTGCTTTCTTCCTTTCCGAATTTTGTATTCTGACACCATACTAAAAAGAGTTTAGGCAGTGTATGCCTAATGGAATAAAAACACAGCATATTGGTGATTCATGCCTAGAATTCTAAGGGAATCAGGACCAAGGTGAGTTTTTGTGGTTTGGGAAATGAAATGTAACCCTTTTCCCGAGGAGACAGCTATCAATTCCCTGCAAATCAACTGTGAATGGGAGTTTCATGTGTATTCAATAAGCAGCATTCAGCTTTCTTGATAGACAATTTCCTAAATTGGTTCTGGGTTTGCATTTGTTTTGCCTTCTTCCTTTACAAATTTGTTATTCTGACAGCATACAAAAAAGAGGTTAGGCAGAGTATCCATAATGAAATAAAAAACACAGTAAATTCACGTTTCATGGTTAGAAATCTACAGGCAACACGAACAAGATGATTTTTTGTGTTTTGCAAGATGAAATGTAAAACTGTTGCACAGGAGACACCTTTGAATTCTCTCCAAATCAAGTGTGAATGGGATTTTCAAGTGTATTCAATCAGCAGCATTCAGGTTTCTTAACATGCAATTTCCTAAATTGGTTCTGGGTGTTTGTTTTGTCTACTTCCTTTCCAAATTTTGTATTCTGACACCATACCAAAAAGAGGTTAGGCAGAGTATCCATAATGAAATCAAAAACACAGCAAATTGGTGTTTCATGCTTAGAAAACTTCAGGCAAAACGAGCAAGATGAGAGTTTGTGTTTTGGAAAATGAAATATAACCATTTTGCCAAGGGGACAGGAATGATTTCCTTCAAAATCGAGTGTGAAAGGAATTTTCAGGTTTATTCAATGAGAAGCATTCAGGTTTCCTGATATGCAATTTCTTAAATTGGTTCTGTGTTTGCATTTGTTTTGGCTTCTGCCTTTCCAAATTTTGTATTCTGACAGCATACAGAAAAGAGGTTGGGGAAAGTATCCATAAGGAAATAAAAAACAGAGCAAATTGGCATTTCATGGTTAGAAATCTACAGGGAACAGGACCAAGATGAGTTTTTATGTTTTGGGAAAGGAAGAGTAACCCTTTTGCCGAGGGGACAGCATTGAATTCCCTCCAAATGCATTGTGAACAGGAGTTTCAGGTGTATTCAGTCAGCAGCATTCAGGTTTCTTGATAGGCAATTTCCTAAATTGGTTCTGGGTTTGCATTTGATTTTCCTTCTTGCTTTTTAAATTTGGTATTCTGACAGCATACAAAAAAAACACAGCACATTGGCCTTTCATGCTTAGAATTCTAAAGGCAACAGGACAAAGATGAGTATTTGTGGTTTGGGAAATGAAATGTAACACTTTTGCCAAGAAGACAGCTATGAATTCACTCCAAATTGAGAGTGTAAGGGATTTTCAGTTATATTCAATCAGCAGCATTCATGTTTCTTGATACGCAATTTCCTAAATTGGTTCTGGGTTTGCGTTTGTTTTGTCTTCTTTCTTTCCAAATTAGGTATTCTGACAGCATACAAAAAAGAGGTTAGGCAGTGTATGCATAATGAAATCAAACACACAGCATATTGGTGATTCATGCCTAGAAATCTAAGGGAATCAGGACCAAATTGAGTTTTTGTGTTTTGGGAAATGAAATTTAACCCTTTTGCCGAGGAGATAGCTAGGAATTCCCTCCAAATCAAGTGTGAATGGGAGTTTCTGGTGTATTCAATCAGCACCATTAAAGTATCTTGATAGGCAAATTCTAAATAGGTTCTGCCTTTGCATTTGTTTTGCTTTCTTCCTTTCCAAATTTGGCCTTCTGGCTGCATACAAAAAAGAGGTTAGGCAGAGTATCCATAATTGTGGGGCATGAGCACGGCCATGGTGCGGTCAGGCCAGGCCCGGGGGCTCCGCATGCGCGGGTGCCCCCGCCCAATCTGCGCAGAATGGAGCCACGTGGAGCCAAGCCCGTGAACTAACCCAAGCCAGGGCCTGCGGAGCCAGCCAGCAGGTGTCCCGGGGATGGAAGCGCAGGGAGGGGCCCGGCGTGTGCGCACGTGGCCCCCGGACTGGGCGGCGCCAAGGAGGGGCAAAAAATGGTGCCCAGAGGAAGTAAGATGGGAGGAACTCAAAAGCTAATTGGCTACGCAACATCAGGGGAGGTAACAAGACTAGTATAGACATATGGCTAGTCCTATAGAAATTCCCCCGTAAAGTGACCATTTAAGTGATTGGTTGGTCCTTAGCCCTGCCCCAATGACTCTGCAGTTTTGTGCTATAAAAGGTTCGGTTTTGCACGGAGTAAATGAGTCCTTGCTAGACTTGGCTCCCAGCTGCGTCTGATTGTCTCCAGCATCGGGAGGCTGGGGAATGGGCGAGCGGCACACTCACCTTTCCTTGGACCCAGTCCATCCTTGTACGGGTGGACTCAGACCCTGCACATAATGAAATAAAAAAAAAGAGCAAATTAGGCATTTCATGCTTAGAATTCTACAGGCTGCAGGACCAACATGAGTATTTGTGTTTTGGGAAATGAAATGTATCACATTTGTCAAGGAGACAGCTATGAAATCCCCTCCGAATTGAGAGTGCATGGGATTTTCAGGTGTAATCAATCAGCAGCATTCAGGTTTCTTGATCTTGGTAGGCAATTTCCTAAATTGGTTCTGGGTTTGCTGTTATTTTGCCTTCTTTCTTTCCAAATTAGGTATTCTGACAGCATACAAAAAAGAGGTTAGGCAGTGTATGCATAATGGAGTAAAAAACAGAGCATAATGGTGTTTCATGCCTAGAATTCTAAAGGCAATATGACCAAGATGAGTTGTTGTGTTTGGGAAATGAAACATTACACTTTGGCCGTGGGGACAGCTATGAATTCCCTCCAAATCAATTGTGAATGGGATTTTCAGGTGTATTTAACAGGCAGCATTCAGGTTTGTTAACAGGCAATTTCTAAAATTGGTTCTTTGTGTTTGTTTTGCCTTCTTTCTTTCCAACTTTTGTATTCTGACACCTTACAAAAAACAGGTTAGGCAGAGTATGCATAATTAAATAGAAAACACAGCAAATTGGCGTTTCATGGTTAGAAATCTACAGGCAACACGACCAAGATGAGTATTTGTGTTTTCAGAAATGAATTGTAACACTTTAGCCGAGGGGACAATTATGACTTCCCTCCAAATTGAGTGTGAATGGGATTTTCAGGTGTATTCAATCAGCAGCATGCATGTTTTGTGATAGGCAATATATAAATATCTTCTGGATTTGTGTTTTTTTTGCCTTCTTCCTTTCCAAATTTTGTATTCTGACAGCATATAAAAAAGAGGTGAGGCAGTGTATGCATAATGATTTAAAAAACAGAGCAAATTTGTGTTTCATGCTGAGAAATCTAGAGGCAACACGACCAAGATGAGTTTTTCTGCTTTGGAAAATGAAATGTAACATTTTGCCGAGGGGACAGCTGGGAATTCCCTCCAAATTGAGTGTGAATGGGATTTTTAGGTGTATTCAATCAGAAGCATTCAGATTTCTTAACAGGCAATTTCCTACATTTCTTCTTGTTTTACATTTGTTTTGCCTTCTTCCTTGCCAAAGTTTGTATTCTGACTCCATACAAAAAAGAAGTTAGGCAGAGTACCCATAATGAAATAAAAAAACCAGCAAATTGCCTTTCACGCTTAGAAATCTACAGGCAACATGACCAAGATGAATTTTTGTGTTTTGGGAAATGAAATGTAACACCTTTGCCGAGGAGACAGCTATGAATTCCCTCCAAATCAAGTGTGCAAGGGATTTTCAGGTGTATTCAATCAGCAGCATTCAGGTTTCTTGATAGGCAATTTCCTAAATTGGTTCTGGGTTAGTGTTTTTTTTTTTGCCTTCTTCCTTTCCAAATTTGGTATTCTGACACCATTTCAAAAAGAAGTTAGGCAGAGTATCCAAAATGAAATAAAAAACACAGCAAATTGGTGTATAATGCTTAGAAAGCTTCAGGCAAAATGTGCAAGATGAGTTATTGTGTTTTGGAAAATGAACTGTAAACCTTTTGCTGAATTTTTGTGTTTTGGGAAATGAAATGTAACACCTTTGCCGAGGAGACAGCTATGAATTCCCTCCAAATCGAGTGTGAATGGGATTTTCAGCTGTATTGAATCGGCAGCATGCAGGTTTATTTATAGGCAATATTTAAATTTCTTCTGTGTTTGCGTTTGTTTTGCCTTCTTACTTTCCAAATTTTGTATTTTGACAGCGTACAAAAAAGGGGTTAGGCAGAATATCCATAATGAAATAAAAAACACAGCAACTTGGCGTTTCTTGCTTAGAAATCTACAGGCAGCATGACCAAAATGAGTTTTTGTGTTTTGGACAATGAAAGGTACCGCTTTTGCCGAGTGGATAGCTATGAATTCATTCCAAATCGAGTGTGAATGGGATTTTCAGGTGTATTCAGGTGTATTCAATCAGCAGCATTAAGGTCTCCTGACGGACAATTTCCTACATTGGTTCTGGTTTTTCGTAGGTTTTGCCTTGTCCCTTTCCAAATTTTATATTCTGAAAGGATACTAAAAACAGGTTAGGCACAGTATCCATAATAATTTAAAAAACAGAAAATTGGCGTTTCATGCTGAGAAATCTAAGGCAACACGACCAAGATGAGTTTTTGTGTTTTGGAAAATGAAAGGAAACCCTTTTACTGAGGGGACAGCTAAGAATTCCCTGCAAATCGAGTGTGAATTGGATTTTCAGGTTTGTACAATCAGCAGCATTCAGGTTTCCTGATACCCAATTTCCTAAATTGCTTCTGGGTTTGCGTAGGTTTTGCATTCCTCCTTCCCAAATTTTGTATTCTGACACCATACAAAAAAAGAGGTTATGCAGAGTATCCATAATGAAATAAAAAACACAGCAAATTGGCATGTCATTCTTAGAAATCTACAGGAAACATGACCAAGATGAATTTTTATGTTTGGGAAAATGAAAGGTAACACTTTTGCTGAGGAGACAGCTGTGAATTCCCTGCAAATCGAGTGTGGATTTGATTTTCAGTTTTATTTAATCAAACATGCAGGTTCTCTGTTAGGTAATTTGCTATATTTCTTCTGGTTTTGCATTTGTTTTGCCTTCTTCCTTTCCAAATTTTGT
>CM027399.1:49622667-49639890 GCA_015711505.1 Sylvilagus bachmani | reverse complement strand
GTGTGGTGCTAATGAACTGAGACTGTTAAAAAAGAGACTTGGGGGAGAGAACTCACGGAATTCCCTCCAACTCGATGTGAATGGCAGTTTCAGGTGTATTCAATTAGCAGCTTTCAGCTTTCTTTATAGGCAATTTCCTAAATTGGTTCTGGGTTTGTGCTTGTTTTGCCTTCTTCCTTTCCAAATTTGGTCTTCTGACAGCCAACTAAAAAGAGCTTAGGCAAAGTACGCACAATGAAATCAAAAACAGAGCACATTGGCGTTTCATGCTTAGAATTATAAAGGCAACAGGACCAAGATAAGATTTGTGTTTTGGGAAATGAAATGTACACTTTTGCCAAGGAGACTGCTATGAATTCCCTCCAAATTGAGTGTGAATGGGATTTTCAAGTATATTCAATCAGCAGCATTCATGTTTCTTGATAGGCAATTTCCTAAATTGGTTATGGGTTTGCTTTTGTTTTCCCTTTTCCTTTCCAAATTTTGTATTCTGACAGCATACAAAAAAGAGGTTAGGCAGTGTATGGATAATGAAATAAAAAACACAGCATATTGACGATTCATGCCTAGAATTCTAAGGGAATCAGGACCAAGCTGAGTTTTTGTGTTTTGGGAGATGAAATGTAACCCTTTTGCCATGGGGACAGCTATGAATTCCCTCCATATCGAGTATGAAATGCAGTTTCAGGTGTATTCAATCAGCAGCATTCAGCTTTCTTGATAGGCAATTTCCTAAATTGGTTCTGGGTTTGCCAATTTGACCAAGTGAACAGCTTTGAATTCCCTCCAAATCAAGTGTGCATGGGATGTTCAGGTGTATTCAATCAGCAGCATGCAGGTTTCCGGTTAGGCAATTTGCTATATTTCTTCTGGTTTTGCGTTTGTTTTGCCTTCTTCATTTCCAAATTTGGTATTCTGACAGCATACAAAAAAGAGGTTAGGCAGAGTATTCAGAATGAATTAAAAACAGAGCAAATTGGCATTTCATGCTTAGAAATGTACAGGCAACATGACCAAGATGAGTTTTTGTGTTTGGAAAATAAAATGTATCACTTTTGCTGAGGGGACAGCTATGAATTCCAAGCATATTGAATCTGAATTTTATTTTCAGTTGTATTGAATCTGCAGCATGCAGGATTCTTGAAAGGCAATTTCCTAAATTTCTTCTAGTTTTGTTTTTTTTTGTTTGTTTTCCCTTCTTACTTTCCAAATTTTGAATTCTGCCACCATACAAAAAAGAAGTTAGGCAGAGTATCCATAATGAAATCAAAAACACAGCAAAATTAGCGTTTCTTGCATAGAAAACTACAGGTACGCAACCAAGACGAGTTTTTGATTTTGGCAAACGAAAGGTAACACTTTTGCCGAGTGGAGAGCTATGAATTCCCTCCAAATAGAGTGTGCATGGGATTTTCAGGTGTATTCAATCAGCAGCATGCATGTTTATTGATAGGCAATATTTAAATTTCTTCTGGGTTTGCATTTGATTTGCCTTCTTCTTTTCCAAATTTTGTATTCTGAGAGCATCCAAAAAGAGGATAGGCAGAGTGTGCATAATGAACTAAAAAACACAGCAAGTTGGCATTTCATGCTTAGAAATATAGAGGCAACCTGACCAAGATGAATGTTTGTGTTATGGAAAATGACATGTAACATGTTTGCCGAGGGAGCTGCTTTGAAATCACCTCAAATCGAGAGTGAATGATTTTTCAGGTGTATTCAATCAACAAATTTCAATTTCTTAATAGGCAATTTCATAAATTGCTTGTGGTTTTACATTTGTTTTGCCTTCCTCCTTTTCACATTTTGTATTCTGACAGCTAACAAAAAAGAGGTTAGTCAGAATATCCATAATGAAATAAAAAACACAGCAAATTGGAGTTTCATGCTTAGAAATCTAATGGCAACTTGACCAAAATGAGTTTTTGTGTTTTGGAAAATGAAAGGTACCACTTTTGCCGAGTGGATACCTATGAATTCATTCCAAATGGAGTGTGAATGGGATTTTAGGGGTATTCAATCAGCAGCATTCAGGTTTCCTGATGGACAATTTCCTAAATTGGTTCTGGTTTTGCGTAGGTTTTGCCTTCTTCCTTTCCAAATTTTGTATTCTGACAGGATACAAGAAAGAGGTTAGGCAGAGTATCCATAATAATTTAAAAAACACAGCAACTTGGTGTTTCATGCTGAGAAATCTAAGGCAACACGATCAAGCTGAGCTTTTATGTTTTGGAAAATGAAAAGTAACCCTTTTGCCGACGGGATAGCTATGAATTCATTCCAAATTGAGTGTGAATGGGATTTTCAGGTGTATTCAATCAGCAGCATTCAGGTTTCCTGATTCCCAATTTCCTAAATTGCTTCTGGGTTTGCGTAGGTTTTGCATTCCTCCTTTCCAAATATTGTATCTGAGACCATACAAAAAAAGAGGTTATGCAGAGTATCCATAATGAAATCAAAAGCACAGCAACTTGGCGTTTCATGCTTAGAAATCTACAGGCAACATGTCCAAGATGAGTTCTTGTGTTTTGGAAAATGAAAGGTAAAAATTTGACCAAGGGAACAGCTTTGAATTCCCTCCAAATCGAGTGTGAATGTGATTCAGGTGTATTCAATCAGCAGCAATCAGGTTTCCTGATTCTCAATTTCCTTAATTGGTTCTGGTTTTGCGTAGGTTTCCCCTTCTTCCTTTCCAAATTTTGTATTCTGACACCTTAAAAAAATGAGGTTATGCAGAAAATCCATAATGAAATATAAAACACAGCAAATTGCCATTTCTGGCTTAGATGGTAGCATGACCAAAATGAGTTTTTGTGTTTTGGATAATGAAAGGTAACAACTTAACCAAGTGGACAGGTTTGAATTCCCTCCAAATCGAGTGTTAAAGGGATTTTCAGGCGTATTCAATCAGCAGCATTCAGGTTTCCTGATGGACAATTTCCTAAATTGGTTCTAGTTTTGCATATGTTTTGCTTTCTTCCTTTCCAAATTTTGTATTCTGACAGCACACAAAAAAGAAGTTAGGCAGACTATCCATAATGAAATTAAAAACACAGCAGGTTGGCGTGGCATTCTTAGAAATCTACAGGCAACATGACCAAGATGAGTTTTTATTTTTTGGAAAATGAAAGTTAACCATTTTGCCGATGGGACAGCTATGAATTCCCTCCTAATTGAGTGTGAATAAGATTTTCATGTATATTCAATTAGCAGCATTCAGATTTCCAGACAGGCAATTTCCTACATTTCTTCTGGTTTTACATTTGTTTTGCCTTCCTCCTTTCCAAATTTTGTATTGTGACACCATACAAAAAAGAATTTAGGCAGACTATCCTTAATGAAATAAAAAACACAGCATGTTTTTATTGCATTCTTAGAAAACTACAGGCAACACGACAAAGATGAGTTTTTATGTTTTGGAAAATGAAAGGTAACACTTCTGCTGATGGCACTGCTATGAATTCCCTGCAAATCGAGTATGGATTTGATTTTCAGGTTTATTTATTCAGCACAAGCAGGTCTCCTGTTAGGCAATTTGCTATATTTCTTCAGGTTTTGATTCTTCATAGGCAATTTCCTGAACTTCTTCTAGGTTTGTGTAGGCAGAGTATCCTAATGAAATAAAAAGCACAGCAAATTGTCATTTCATGCTTAGAAATCTACAGTCAACATGACCAAGATGAGTTTTTACGTTTTGGAGAATGAAAGGTAACCCTCTTGCTGAGGGGTCAGCTATGAATTCCCTCCAAATTGAATGTGAATGGGACTTTCAGGTGTATTCAATCAGCAGCATGCAGGTTTCTTGATAGGCTATTTCCTAATTTTTTTCTAGTTTTCTTTTTGTTTTGCATTCTTCCTTTCCAAATTTTGTATTCTGTCACCATACATAAAAGAAGTTAGGCAGAGTATCCATAATGAAAACAAAAACACAGCAGATTGGCATTTCATGCCTAGAAAACTACAGGTACACAACCAAGATGAGTTTTTTATTTTGGCAAATGAAAGGTAACCCTCTGGCTGAGTGGAGAGCTATGAATTCCCTCCAAATCGAGTGTGCATGGGATTTTCAGGTGTATTCAATCAGCAGCATGCATGTTTCTTGATAGAAAATATTTAAATTTCTTCTGGGTTTGTGTTTGTTTTCCTTTCTTCCTTTCCAAATTTTGTATTCTGTCACCATAAAAAAAGCAATTAGGCACAGTTTTCATAAAGAAATAAAAAACATAGAAGGTTGGATTTTCATCCTTATAAATCTAAGGGAACACAAGCAAGATGAGTTTTTAGTTTTGGAAAAAGAAATGTAACCCTTTGGCCTAGGGGACAGCTATGAATTCCCTCCAAATCAAGTGTGAATGGGATTTTCAGGTGTATTCAATCAGCAGCATTCAGGTTTCTTCATAGGCAAATTCCTAAACTTCTTCTAGGTTTGCGTTTGTTTTGCCTTCTTCCTTTCCAAATTTTGTATTCTGGCAGCATACAAAAAAGAAGTTAGCCAGAGTGTCCATAATGAAATAAAAAATACAACAAATTGTCATTTCATGCTTAGAAATTTACAAGATGAGGTTATATGTTTTGGAAAATGAAAGGTAACCCTTTTGCCGAGGGGACATCAAGGAATTCCCTCCAAATTCAGTGTAAATGGGATTTTCAGGTGCATTCAATCAGCAGCTTGCAGGTTTCCTGATGGACAATTTTCTAAATTGGTTAAGTTTTTGAGTAGGTTTTGCCTTCTTCCTTTCCAAATTTTGTATTCAGACACCATACAAAAAAGATGTTAGGCAGAGAATCCATAATGAAATCAAAGACAGTGCAAATTGGCGTTTTGTGCTGAGAAATCTACAGGCACATGACCAAGATGAGTTTTTGAGGTTTGGAAAATGAAAGGTAACCCTTTTGCTGATGGGACATCTATGAATTCCCTCCAAATCGAGTCTGAATCGGATTTTCAATTGTATTCAATCAGCAGCATTCAGGTTTCCTGATATTCCATTTCCTAAATTGCTTCTGGGTTTACATTTGTTTTGCCTTCCTCTTTTCCAAATTTTGTATTCTGACTCCATACAATAAAAGAGGTTAGACAGAGTATCCATAATGAAATAAAAAACAAACAAATTGGCGTTACATGCTGAGAATTTTCAGGCAACACCACTAAGGTGAGTTTTTGATTTTGGAAAATGAAAGGTAACCCTTTTGCCGAAGGGACATCTAGGAATTCTCTCCAAATCGAGTGTGAATGGGATTTTCAGGTGTAATGAATCAGCAGCATGCAGGTTTCCTGACAGGCCATTTCCTACATTTCTTCCGGTTTTACATATGCTTTACCTTTTCCTTTACAAATTTTGTATTCTGACACCATACAAAAAAGAAGTTAGCCAGAGTATCCATAATGAAATAAAAAACACAGCAAACTGGCGTGTCATTCTTAAAAATCTACAGGCAATATGACCAAGATGAGTTTTTATGTTTTGGAAAAAGAAAGGGAACACTTCTGCTGATGGGACTGCTATGAATTCCCTCCAAATCGAGTGTGAATGGGATTTTCAGGTGTATTCAATCAGCAGCATGCAGGTTTCCTGTTAGGCAATTTGTTGTATTTCTTATGGTTTTGTGTTTGTTTTGCCTTCTTCCTTTCCAAATTCTGTATTCTGACAGCATACCAAAAAGAGGTTAGGCAGAGTATGCATAATGAAATAAAAAACACAGCAAGTTGGAGTTTCAGGCTTAGAAATCTACAGGTAACAATACCAAGATGAGTTTTTTGTTATGGGAAATGAAATGTAACCATTTTGCTGAGGATAAAGCTATAATTTCCTTCAAAATCGAGTGTGAATGGGATTCACAGGTATATTCAATCAGCAGCATGCAGGTTTCTTGATAGGCAATTTCCTCAATTGGTTGTGGGTTTGTGTTTGTTTTGCCTTCTTCCTTTCCAAATATTGTATTCTGACATATACAAAAAAGAGGTTAGGCAGTGTATTGATATTGAAGTAAAAAACACAGCAAGTTGGCGTTTCATGCTTAAAAATATACAGGCAACACAACCAAAATCAGTTTTTGTGTTTTGGAAAATTAAAGCTAACACTTTTGACGAGGGGACAGCTACGAATTCTTTCCAAATCGAGTTTCAAAGGGATTTTCAGCTCCATTGACACAGCAGCATGAAGATTTCTTGATAGGCAATTTGCTAAATTGGTTCTGGTTTGCATTTGTTTTGCCTTCTTCCTTTCCAAATTTTGTATTCTGACACCATTCAAAAAAGAGGTTAGGCAGAGTATAATAATGATTTTAAAAACACAGCAAATTGGCATTTCATGCTGAGAGATCTAAGGCAACACGACCAAGATTAGTTTTTATGGTTTGGAAAATATAAGGTAACCCTTTTGCCAAGGGAACAGCTAGGAATTCCCTCCATACTGAATGTGAATGGGATTTTCAGGGTTGTTCAATCAGCAGCAATCAGGTTTCCTAATTCTCAATTTCCTAAATTGCTTCTGGGTTTTTCATTTGTTTTGCCTTCCTCCTTTCCAAATTTGGTATTCTAACACCATACAAAAAAGAGGTTATGCGTAGTATACATAAGGAAATGAAAAACACAGCAGGTTGGCATTTCATGCTTAGAAATCTACAGGCACATAACCAAGATGAGCTTTTGTGTTTGGGAAAAAGAAAGGGAACATTTTTGCAGAGTGGAGAGCTATGAATTCCCTCCAAATTGAGTGCGAATGGGATTTGCAGCTGTATTCAATCAGCAGCATTCAGGTTTCTGGATAGGCAATTTCCTAAATTAGTTCTGGGTTTGCGTTTTTTTTTTCCTTCTTCCTTTCCAAATTTGGTATTCTGATTGCATATAAAAAAGAGGTTAGGCAGAGTATCCATAATGAAATAAAAAAGACAGTAGGTTGGCGTTTCCTCCTTAGAAATCTAAGGCAACAACACCAAAATGAGTTTTTGTGTTTTGGAAAATGAAATGTAACCCTTTGGCCGAGGGGACAGCTATGAATTCCCTCCAAATCGAGTGTGAATGGGATTTTCAGGTGTATTCAATCAGCAGCTTGCAGGTTTCTTGATAGGCAATTTCCTAAATTGGTTCTACATTTGCGTTTATTTTGCCTTCTTCCTTTTCACATTTTGTATACTGACACCATACAGAAAAGAGTTTAGGCAGAGAATCCATAATGAAATATAAAACACAGCCAATTGGAGTTTCATGCTTAGAAATCTACAAGCCACATGACAAAGATACCTTTTTGTGTTTTGGAAAATGAAAGGTAACAATTGGACCAAGTGGATGGCTATGAATTCCTTGCAAATCGTGTGTTAATTGTATTTTCAGGTGTATTCAATCAGCAGCATTCAGGTTTCTTACAGGCAATTTGCTAAATTTTTTCTTGTTTTAATTTGTTTTGCCTTCCTCCTTTCCAAATTTTGTATTCTGACATATAGAAAAAATGTTAGGCATAGTATCCATAATGAAATACAAAACACAGCAGTTTGGCATTTCATGCTTAGAAATCTACAGGGACATGACCAAGATGAGTTTTTCTGTTTTGGAAAATTAAAGATAACCCTTTTGCTGAGGGGATAGCTAAGAATTCCCTCCAAAATGAGTGTGAATGGGATTTTCAGGTGTATTCAATCAGCAGCATGGAGGTTTCTTGATAGGCAATTTACTACATTTCTTCTGGGTTTGCGTTTATTTTGCCTTCTTCCTTTCCAAAATTTGTATTCTGACACCATACAAAAATAGGTTACGCAGAGTATCTATAATGAAATAAAAAACAGAGTAGGTTGGCATTTCAGGCTTATAAATCTACAGGCAATATGACCAAATGAATTTTTGTGTTTTGGAAAATGAAATGTAACACTTTTTCGAGGGTACAACTTTGAATTTCCTCCAAATCATGTGTGAATGGGATTTTCAGGTGCATTCAATCAGCAGCATTCAGGTTTCTTGATAGGCAATTTCCTAAATTGGTTCTGGGTTAGCATTTGTTTTGCCTTCCTCCTTTCCAAATTGTGTATTCTGACAGCATACAATAAAGAGGTTATGCAGAGAATAAGTAATGAAATAAAAATCACAGCCAATTGGCGTTTTATGCTTAGAAATCTACAGTCAACATGACCAAGATGAGTTTTTATATTTTGGAAAATGAAATGTAACAATTTGCTGAGGGGACAACTATGAATTCCCTCCAAACCGAGTGTGAATGGGATTTTCAGGTGTATTTTTCTGTAGTATTCTAGTTTCCTGTTAGACAATTTTCTAAATTGGTTCTGGGATTGAATTTATTTTGCTTTCCTCCTTTTCACATTTTCTATTCTGACACCAAACAAAAAAGAGTTTAGGCAGAGTATCTGTAATGAAATAAAAACACAGCATGTTGGTTTTTCATGCTTAGAAATCTACAGGCAACACGACCCAGATGAGTATTTCTGTTTTGGAAAAGGAAAGGTGCCCCTTTTGAGGAGGGGGCAGCTAAAAAAACCCTCCCAATCGAATGTGAATGCAATTTTCAGGTATATTCAATCATCAGCATACAGGTTTCTTGATAGGCAATTTCCTAAATTGGTTCTTCATTTGCATAGGTTTTGCCTTCCTCCTTTCCAAATTTTGTATTCTGACACCATACAAAAAAGAGGTTAGGCAGAGAATCCATAATGAAATAAAAGACACAGCAAATTGGCATTTCATGCTTAGAAATATACAGGAAACACAATTAAAATGAGTTTTTGTGTTTCGGAAAATGAAATGGAACACTTTTGCTGAGGGAACTGCTTTGAATTCACCCCAAATCTAGTGTGAATGTGATTTTCAGGTGTATTCAATCAACAAATTTCAATTTCTTATTAGGCAATTTCCTAGATTTCTTCTGGTTTTTCATTTTTTTTGCCTTTCTCCTTTTCACATTTTTATTCTGATAGCATACAAAAAAGAGGTTAGTCAGAATATCCATAATGAAATAAAAAATACAACAACTTGGCGTTTCATGCTTAGAAATCTACAGGTAACACGACCAAAATGAGTTTTTCTGTTTTGGAAAATGAAAGGTACCGCTTTTGCCCAGTGGATAGCTATGAATTCATTATAAATCGAGTGTGAATGGTATTTTCAGGTGTATTCAATCAGCAGCATTCAGGTTTCCTTAAGGACAATTTCCTAAATTGGTTCTGGTTTTGCGTAGGTTTTGCCTTCTTCCTTTCCAAATTTTGTATTCTGCCACAATACAAAAAAGAGGTTAGGCAGAATATCCAAAATGATTTAAAAACACAGCAAATTGGCATTTCATGCTTAGAAATCTACAGGCAACACAACCAAGATGAGTTTTTGTGTTTTGGAAAATGAAAGGTAACCCTTTTGCCAAGGGGACTTCTAAGAATTCCCTCCAAATCGAGTGTGAATTCGATTTTCAGGGTTGTTCAGTCAGCAGCATTCATGTTTCCTGATGGACAATTTCCTAAATTGGTTCTAGTTTTGCATATGTTTTGCCTTCCTCCTTTCCAAATTTTGTATTCTGACACCATACAAAAAATAGGTAATGCAGAGTATACATAATGAAATAAAAAACACAGTCAATTGGCGTTTCATACTTATAAATCTACAGGCAACATGTCCAAGATGAATTTTTGTGTTTTGGAAAATGAAAGGTAACGCTTGCCGTGGGGACAGCTAAGAATTCCCTCCAAATCGAGTGTCAATGGGATTTTCAAGTGTATTCAATCAGCAGCATACAGGTTTCTAGATAGCAATTTCCTAAATTTCTTCGGGTTTGCATTTGTTTTGCCTTCGTCTTTTCCAAACATTTATTCTGACAGCATACACAAAAGAGGTTAGGCAAGGTATGCAAAATGAATTAAAAAACACAGCATATTGGCGTTTCATGCTTAGAAATCTACAGAAAACATTAGCAAGATGAGTTTTTATGTTTTGGAAAATGAAAGCTAACTCTTTTGTGGAATGGACAGCTATGAATTCCCTCCAAATTGAGTATGAATGGGATTATCAGGTGTATTCAATCAACAGCATGCAGGTTTCCTTATAGACAATTTTCTTAATTTGTCATGGGTTTGTGTTTGTTTTGCCTTCATGATTTCCAAATATTGTATTCTGACAGCATACAATAAAGTGGTTATATGGAGTATGCATAACGAAATAAAAAAACACAACAGGTTGGCGTTTCAGGCTTAAAAATCTACAGACAACACGACCAAGATGAGTTTTTGGTTTTGGAAAATGAAATGTAACCCTTTTGAGGATGGGACAGCTATGCATTCCCTCAAAATATTGTATGAATGGGATTTTCAGGTGTATTCAATCAGCAGTATTCTAGTTTCTGGTTAGGCAATTTCCTAAATTTCTTAGGGTTTTCCCTTCTTCCTTTCAGAATTTTGTATTCAAACACCATTCAAAAAAGAGGTTAGGCAGAGTATCCGTAATGAAATAAAAAATACAGCAAATTGGCCTTTCATGCTTGGAAACCTATTGGCAACATGACCAAGATGAGTTTTTGTGTTTGGAAAATAAAAGGTAAATATTTTCCCGAGGGCACAGCTATGAATTCCCTCCAAATCCAGTGTGAATGGGATTTTCAGGTGTATTCAATCTACAGTATTTGTGTTTCCTGTTAGACAATTTCCTAAATTGGTTCTTGGTTTGCGTTTGTTTTGCCTTCTTCCTTTCCACATTTTGTATTCTGACACCATACAAAAAATAGGTTAGGCAGAGTATGCATAATGAAACAAAAAACACAGCCAATTGGTGTTTCATGCTTAGAAATCTACAAGCAACATGACGAAGATGAGTTTTTGTGTTTTGGAAAGTAAAAGGTAACAATTTGACCAAGTGGACATCTATGAATTCCTGCAAATCGAGTGTGAATGGGATTTTCAGGTTTATTCAATCAGCAGTATGTAGGTTTCCTTTTAGGCAATTTCCTATATTTCTTCTGGTTTTGTGTTTGTTTGCCTTCTTCCTTTCCAAAATTTGTATTCTGACACCATACAAAACAGGAGTTAGGCAGAGTATCCATAATGAAATAAAAAGCAGAGCCAATTGGCGTTTCATGCTTAGATATCTAATGGAAACATGTTTAAGATGAGTTTTTGTGTTTTGGAAAATGAAATGTCACCCTTTTGCCAAGGAGACAGCTATGAACTCCCACCAAATCAAATGTAAATGGGATTTTCAGAGGTGTTCAATCAGCAGCTTTCTAGTTTCCTGTTAGGCAATTTCCTAAATTTCTTGGGTTCCTGCGTTTGTTTTTCTTCTTGCATTCCAAATTTTGTATTCTGACACCATACAAAAAAGAGGTTAGGCAGAGTATCCATAATGAAATAAAAAACACAAAAAATTGGTATTTCATGCTTAGAAATCCACATGCAAATTAACCAAGATGAGTTTTTTGTTTAGGACAATGAAATGTAACACTTTGTCCTAGGGGACAACTATGAATTCCCTCCAAATTGAGTGTGAATGAAATTTGGTGTATTCAATCAGCTGCATTCAGGTTTCCTGACAGGCGGTTTCCTAAATTGCTTTTGGTTTTGCGTTGCTTTTTCCTTCTTCCTTTCCAAATTTTGTATTCTGACACCATACCAAAATGTGGTTAGTCAGAGTATCCATACTGAAATAAAAAACACAGCAAATTCACCTTTCATGCTTAGAAATCTACAGGCAAATTGACCACGATGAGTTTTTGTGTGTTGGAAAATGAAAGGTAACCCTTTTGGTGAGGGGACAGCTATGAATTCCCTCCAAATCGAGTGTGAATGGGTGTTTCATGTGTATTCAATCAGCAGCATTCAGGTTTCCTCTTAGGCAATTTCCTAAATTTCTTCTGGTTTCACATTTGTTTGGCTTCCTCCTTTACAAACTTTGTATTCTGACACCATACAAACAAGTGGATAGGCGGAGTATCCATAACAAAATAAAAAACACAGCAAATTGGTGAGTCATGCATAGAAATATACAGGTAACATGACCAAGATGAGTTTTTCTGTTTTGGAAAATGAAAGGTAACACTTTTGCCTAGGGGACAGCTATGGATTCTTTCCAAATCCAGTGAGAAGGGCATTTTCATTTTTATTCAATCATTAGTATGTAGGTTTCCTTTTAGGCAATTTCCTATATTTCTTCTGGTTTTGCGTTTGTTTGCCTTCTTCCTTTCCAAAATTTGTATTCTGACACCATACAAAACAGGAGTTAGGCAGAGTATCCATAATGAAATAAAAAGCAGAGCCAATTGGCATTTCATGCTTAGATATCTAATGGAAACATGTTTAAGATGAGTTTTTGTGTTTTGGAAAATGAAAGGTAACCCTTTTGGCGAGGGGAAAGCTATGAATTCCCTCCAAATCGAGTGTGAATGGGATTGTCCGAGGTGTTCTATCAGCAGCTTTCTAGTTTCCTGTTAGGCAATTTCCTAAATTTCTTAGGTTCCTGCATTTGTTTTTCTTCTTGCATTCCAAATTTTGTATTCTGACACCATACAAAAAAGAGGTTATTCAGAGTATATGTAATGAAATAAAAAAACAGAGAAAGTTGGTGTTTCATGCTTAGAAATCTACAGGTAGCATGACCAAGATGAGTTTTTTGTGTTCTGGAAAGTGAAAGGTAACTTTTGCTGAGGGGGCAGCTATGAATTTCCCCAAATCGAGTGTGAATGGGATTTTCAGGTGTATTCAATCAGAAGCATTCAGGTTTCTTGACAGGCAATTTACTAGATTTCTTCTAGTTTTCTTTTTGTTTTTCCTTCTTCCTTTCCAAATTTTGTATTCTGACACCATACCCAAAACAGGTTAGGCAGAGTATCCGTAATGAAATAAAAAACACAGCATATTGGCGTTTCATGCTTAGAAATCTATAGGCAACACAACCAAGATGAGTTTTTCTGTTTTGGAAAAGGAAAGGTAACCCTTTTGCGAGGAGACAGTTATGAATTCCCTCCAAATTGAGTATGAGTGGGATTATCAGGAGTATTCAATTACAAGTATTCTAGTTTCCTGTTAGGCATTTTTTAATTTTTCTTAGGGTTTTGTGTTTGTTTTACTTATTCCATTCCAAATTTTGTATTCTGACACCATCCAAAAATGAGGTTAGGCAGAGTTTATGTAATGAAATAAAAAAACACAGCAAATTGGCGTTTCATGCCTAGAAATCTACAGGGAACAGGACCAAGTGGATTTTTGTGTTTTGGTAATGAAAGGTAACCCTTTTGCTGAGTGGACAGCTATGAAATCCCTCCAATTCGTGTGTGAATGGGAATTTCAGGTGTATTCAGTCAGCAGCATTCAGGGTTCTTGATAGGCAATTTCCTTAATGGGTTCTGGGTTTGCATTTGTTTTGCCGTCATCTTTTCCAAATATTGTATTTTGAGAGCATAAAAAAGAGGGGAGACAGGGTATGCACAATGAAATCAAAAACACAGCAAACTGGTGTTTCATGCATAGAAATCTACACGCAAGAAGACCAACATGAGTTTTTCTGTTTTGGGTAATGAAATGTAACCCTTTTGCCAAGCGGACAGCTTCAAATTCCCTCCAAATCGAGTGTGAATGGGATTTGCAGCTGTATTCATTCAGCATCATTCAGGTTTCTTGACAGGCAATTTCCTAAATTTCTTCTAGTTTTCTTTTTGTTTAGCATTCTTCCTTTCCAAATTTTGTATTCTTCCACAATAAAAAAATAGGTTAGGCAGAGTATCCTTAATGAAATCATAAAACGCAGCATAGTGGTGTTTCATGTTTAGAAATCTACAGGTAACATGACCAAAATGAGTTTTTGTGTTTTGGAAAATGAAAGGTAAAACTTTTGCCGAGGGCACAGCTATGAATTCTCTCCAAATGCAGTGTGCATGGGATTTTCAGGTGTATTCAGTCAGCAGAATGCAGGTTTCCTGTGAGGCAATTTCATAAACTTCTTCTGGGTTTGCGTTTGTATTGCATTGTTCCTTTCCAAATTGTGTATTCTGACACCATACAAAAAAGAAGATAGGGAGAGTATCCAAATTAAATACAAAACACAGCAAATTGGCGGGTCATGCTTAGAAATCAACAGGCAATACGACCAAGATGATTTTTTGTGTTTTGGAAAAGGAAATGCAACCCTTTAGCCAAGAGGACAGCTATGAATTCCCTCCAAATCCAGTGTGAATGGGAGTTTCAGGTGTGTTCAATCAGCAGCATTCAGGTTTCTTGATAGGCAATTTCCTAAATTGGTTCTGCATGTGTGTTTATTTTTCTTCTTCCTTTTGAAATATTGTATTCTGAGAGCATACAAAAATGAGGTTAGGCAAAGTATGCATAATGAAATCAAAAACATAGCAAATTGGCATTTTATGATTAGAAATCTACAGGAAACATAGCCAAGTGAATTTTTGTGTTTTGTTATGAAAGGTAACCCTTTTGCTGATGGGACAGCTATGAAGTCCCTCCAAATCGAGTGTGAATGGGAGTTTCAGGTTCATTCAATCAGCAGCATTCAGGTGTCTTGATAGGCAATTTCCTAAATTAGTTCTGCGTTTGGGTTGGTTTTGCCTTCTTCCTTTCCAAATTTGGTATTCTGACAGCGTACAAAAAAGAGGTTAGGCAGAGTATCCATAATGAATTAAAAAACAGGGCAAAATGGCGTTTTATGCTTAGAAATCTACAGGCAACATGACGAAGATGAGTTTTTGTGTTTTGGAAAATGAAATGTAACCCTTTTGCTGAGGGGAGAGCCTCAAATTCCCTCCAAATCGAGTGTGAATTGGATTTTCAGGTGTATTCAATCAGTTGAATGCAGGTTTCCTGTTACGCAATTTCATAAACTTCTTCTGGGTTTGCATTTGTTTTGCATTTTTTCTTTCCAAATTGTGTATTCTGACACCATACAAAAAAGAGGATAGGGAGAGTCTCCAAATGAAATACAAAACACAGCAAATTGGCAGGTCATGCTTAGATATCTACAGCCTACATGATAAGATGAGTTGTTGTGTTTTGGAAAATGAAATATAAACTTTTTGCAGAGTGGACAGCTATGAATTCCCTCCAAATCGAGTGTGAATCGAATTTTCAGGTGTATTCAATCAGCAGCATTCAGGTTTCTTGATAGGCAATTTCATAAATTGGTTCTGCATTTGTGTTTATTTTGCCTTCTTCCTTTCCAAATATTTTATTCTGAGAGCATACAAAAAAGAGGTAGGCAAAGTATGCATAATGAAATAAAAAACACAGCAAATTGGCATTTCATGCTTAGAAATCTAAAGGAAACATGTCCAAGTGAATTTTTGTGTTTTGGTAATGAAAGGTAACACTTTTGCCAAGTGGAAGCCATGAATTCCCTCCAAATGAAGTGTGAATCGTATTTTCAGGGCTATTCAATCAACAGCATGCTGGTTTCTTGATAGGCAATTTCATAAATTTGTTGTGGGTTTGCATTTGTTTTGCCTTCTTCCTTTCCAAATTTTGTATTCTGACAGCATACAAAAAAGAGGTTAGGCAGAGTATACATGAAGAAATAAAAAACACAGAAAATTGGAGCTTCATGCTTAGAAATCTGCAGGCAACATGACCAAGTTGAGTTTTTGTGTTTGGGAAATTAAATGTAACCCTTTTGGCGAGGGGACAGCTTTGAATTCCCTCCAAATCGAGTGTGAATAGGATTTTCAGCTGTATTCAATCAGCATATTCAGTTTTCTTAACAGGAGATTTCCTAAATTGTTTCTGTGTTAGCGTTTATTTTGCCTTCTTCCTTTCCAAATTTTGTATTCTGACAGCATACAAAAAAGAGGTTTGGCAGTGTATCCATTAGGATATAAAATACACAGAAAAGAGGCGTTTCATGGTTAGAAATCTACAGGCAATATGACCAGTATCAGTTTTTGTGATTTGAAAAATGGAATGTAACCATTTTATCGAGGGACAGCTTTGAAATCCCTCCAAATCAAGTGAGAATGGGATTTTCAGGTGTATTCAATCAGCAGCATTCTGCTTTCTTAATAGGCAGTTTCCTAAATTGGTTCTGGGTTAGCATTTCTTTTGTCTTCTTCCATTGCAAATTTGGTATTTTGACACCATACATAAAAGACCTTAGGAAGAGTATCCATAATGAAATAAAAAACACAGCCTATTGGCGTTTCATGGATAGAAATACAGGCAACATGACCAAGATGAGTTTTTATGTTTTGGAAAATGAAATGTAACAGTTTTTCCGAGACGACAGCTATGAACTCCCACCAAATCGAATATGAATTGTAGTTTTATGCGTTTTCAATCAGCATCATGGAGGTTTCCTAATAGACAATTTCCTGAATTTGTTCTGGATTTGTATCTGTAATGAAATAAAAATCACAGCAAATTGGCGTCTCATGTTTAGAAATCTATAGGCAACACGACCAAGATGAGTTTTTGTGTTTTGGAAAATGAAATGTAACCATTTTGCCGAGGGGACACCTTTGAATTCTCTCCAAATCAAGTGTGAATGGGATTTTCAACTGTATTGAATCAGTAGCATTCAGGTTTCTTAACATGCAATTTCCTAAATAGGTTCTGGGTTTGGGATTGTTTTGCCTACTTCCTTTCCAAATTTTGTATTCTGACACCATACCAAAAAAGGTTAGGCAGATTTTCCATAATGAAATCAAACACACAGCAAATTGGCGTTTCATGCTTAGAAAACTTCAGGCAAAATGAGCAAGATGAGATTTTGTGTTTTGGAAAATGAAGTGTAACCATTTTCCTGAGGGGACAGCAATGATTTCCCTCAAAATCGAGTGTGAAATGTATTTTCAGGTGTATTCAATCAGCAGCATTAAGGGTTCTTGATATGCAATTTCCTAAATTGTTTCTGGGTTAGCGTTTATTTTGCCTTCTTCCTTTCCAAATTTTGTATTCTGAAGCATACAAAAAAGAGGTTAGGGAAAGTATCCTTAAGGGAATTAAAAACAGAGCAAATTGGTGTTTCATGGTTAGAAATCTACAGCTAACAGGACCAAGATGAATTTTTGTGTTTTGGGAAGTGAAATGTAACACACTTGCCAAGGAGATGGCAATTTTCAGGTGTATTCAATCAGCAGCCTTCAGGTTTCTTAACAGCAATTTCCTAAATTGGTTCTGGGTTTCTGTTTGTTTTGCCTTTTTCCTTTCCAAATTTGGTATTCTGACAGCATACAAAAAAGAGGTTAGGCAGTGTATGTATAATGAAATTAAAAACACAGCATTGGCGTTTCATAATTAGAATTCTAAAGG
>CM027399.1:49601398-49622167 GCA_015711505.1 Sylvilagus bachmani | reverse complement strand
GGCGGGGCGCGCGGGGGCCTGCTTCCGAGGCGACCGGGGGCGGGCGGGCGGGGCGCGCGGGGGCCTGCCTCCGAGGTGATTGTGTTCGGGCGGGCGGGGCGCGCGGGGGCCTGCTTCCAAGGCGACCAGATGCGGGTGGGCGAGCATGCGCCTGCCTCAATGGCGGGCTGGCGCCATTTCACCCCTCCTTGTCCCGCTAGACTCTCCAAGGTGAGCTAAGGGGGAGGCTAGTGACAGTGTTGGTTCCCCCTATTTATTCGTTTTTTTTTTTTTTTGATGCACTATCCCCAGTGGTGTCTGTCTCTTCCCGCCAATGTCTCGAGCTACCGAGGGATCTCCTGCTCACCTCCCCCTCCGGCGCTGGCACGCGGATTCCGTGGCTGCGTTCCCCATTGTGTCTCCTTTCCCGCAGCACGGCGAGTCCGTTCCAGCATATTGGATTTCATGCTTAGAATTCTAAAGGCAACATGACCAAGATGTGTTTTTCTGATTTGGGGAATGAAATGTAACACTTTTGCCAAGGAGACAGCTATGAATTCCCTTCACATCGAGTGTGAATGTTATTTTCAGGTGTATTCAATCAGCAGCATTTAGGTCTCTTAATAGGCAGTCTCCAAAATTGGTTCTGTGTTAGCATTTGTTTTGCCTTCTTCCTTTCCAAATTTGGTCTTCTGACAGCATGCAAAAAAGAGGTTAGGCAGTGTATGCATAATGAAATAAAAAACGCAGCAAATTGGAGTTTCATGGTTAGAAATCTATAGCAACAGGACCAAGATGAGTTTTTGTGTTTTGGGAAATGAAATGTAACCCTTTTGCTGAGGAGACAGCTATGAATTCCCTCCAAATCCAGTGTGAATGGGATTTTTAGGTGTATTCAATCAGCAGCATTCAGGTTTCTTGATAGGCAATTTCCTAAATTGGTTCTGGGTTTACCTTTGTTTTGCCTTCTTCCTTTCCAAATTTGGTATATGGACACAATAGAAAAAAGAGGTTAGGCAGAGTATTCATAATGAATTAAAAAACACAGCAAGTTGGTGTTTCATGCTTAGAAATCTACAGGCAACATGACCAAGATGAGTTTTTGTGGTTTGGGAAATGAAATGTAACACTTTTGCCGAGGGGACTGCAATGTACTGCAAGCAAATCGAAAGAGAAGTCTGCCGAAGAATCAAATGTGGATTAAACTCAGTGGTTGCTAAAAGCCAGATCCTGTTTGTACTGTTGTGCATTATTCAGGTGGTTTTTATCTCTGACAATTTATATCACAGCAGAAAGCCACATGCTTAGCTTTTAACTCACCATCGTCCTGGTAACATTAGGAAAATCAAGGCTACTAAGAATCATGTGATGAAATAGTATGGGGGATAAAACAACTACAGAATTGAGAAGTTCACATGAAATCACAAATGGAAGAGTTCAACCAAATTTGGATTTCCTTCTGTTGTCAGTAGGTGTTGTCCACTAGCGTATCTCCAAGATGATTAGTAAGCAAGCAGGCTATCTGTGCCTACTGACATCAGGCTATTTATGTTAACCTTATACTTTGTTCTCATAATCCCTCATCTGCCAAAAAAAAAAAAAAGAAAGTGAATTATATTTTTAGGCGTTTCAATCAGCAGCATGGAGGTTTCTTAATAGGCAATTTCTTAAATTTGTTCTGGATTTGTATCCATACTGAAAGAAAAAACAGAGCAAATTAATGTTTCATGATTAGAAATCTACAGGCAACAGGGCCAAGATGAGTTTTTGTGTTTTGGAAAATGAAATGTAACCCTTTTGCCGAGGGGACAGCTAGGAATTCCCTCCAAATCAAGTGTGAATGGGATTTTCAGGTTTATTCAATCAGCAGCATTCAGGTTTCTTCATAGGCAATTTCCTAAATTGGTTCTTGGTTTGCATTTGTTTTGCCTTCTTCCTTTCCAAATTTGGTCTTCTGACAGCATGCAAAAAAGAGGTTAGGCAGAGTATCCATAATGAAATAGAAAATGCAGCAAATTGGAGTTTCATGGTTAGAAATCTATAGGCAACAGGACCAATATGAGTTTTTCTGTTTTGGGAAATGAAATGTAACCCTTTTGCTGAGGGGACAGCAATAAATTCCCTCCAAATCCAGTGTGAATGGGATTTTTAGGTGTATTCAATAAGCAGCATTTAGGTTTCTTAATAGGCAATTTCCAAAATTGGTTCTGGGTTTACCTTTGTTTTGCCTTCTTCCTTTCCAAATTTGGTATACGGACACAATAGAAAAAAGAGCTTAGGCAGAGTATTCATAATGAATTAAAAAACACAGCAAGTTTCCTTTCATGCTTAGAATTCTACAGAAAACTTGACCAAGATGAGTTTTTGTGTTTTGGGAAATGAAATGCAACACTTTTGATGAGGGGACAGCTAGGAAGTCCCTCCAAATCGAGTGTGAATGAGATTTTCAGGTGTATTCATTCAGCAGCATTCTGCTTTCTTAATAGGCAGTTTCTTAAATTGGTTCTGGGTTTGCCTTTGTTTTGCATTCTTTCTTTCCAAATTTGGTCTTCTGACAGCATACAAAAAAGACGTTAGGCAGAGTATCCATAATGAAATCAAAAACACAGCAAATTGGAGTTTCATGCTGAGCAATCTACAGGCAACACGACGAGTTGAGTTTTTGTGTTTTGGGAAATGAAATGTAACCCTTTTGCTGAGGAGACAGCTATGAATACCCTCCAAATCCAGTGTGAATGGGATTTTTAGGTGGTTTCAATCAGCAGCATTCATGTTTCTTGATAGGCAATTTCCTAAATTGGTTCTGGGTTTACAATTGTTTTGCCTTCTTCCTTTCCAAATTTGGTATACTGACACAATAGAAAAAAGAGGTTAGGCAGTGTAGGCATAATGAATTAAAAAACACAGCATATTGGCATTTCATGCTTAGAATTCTACCGAAAACACGACCAAGATGAGTTTTTGTGTTTTAGGAAATGAAATGTAACCCTTTTGCCGAGGGACAGCTATGACTCCCACCAAATCGAATGTGATTTATATTTTTAGGCATATTCTCTCAGCAGCATGGAGGTTACTTGATAGGCAATTTCTTAAATTTGTTCTGGATTTGTATCCATACTGAAATAAAAAACAGAGCAAATTGGTGTTTCATGATTAGAAATCTACAGGCAACAGGGCCAAAATGAGTTTTTGTGTTTTGGAAAAAGAAATGTAACCCTTTTGCTAAGGGGACAGCTTTGAATTCCCTCCAAATCAAGTGTAAATGGGATTTTCAGGTTCATTCAATCAGCAGCATTAGGGTTTCTTGATAGGCCATTTCCTAAATTGGTTCTAGGTTTGCATTTGTTTTGCCTTCTTCCTTTCCAAATTTGGTATTTTGACAGCATAGAAAAAAGCGGTTAGGCAGTGTCCATAATGAAATCAAAAAGACAGCATATTGGCATTTCATGCTTAGAATTCTAAAGGCAACATGACCAAGATGTGTTTTTCTGTTTTGGGGAATGAAATGTAACACTTTTGCCAAGGAGACAGCTATGAATTCCCTTCAAATCGATTGTGAATGAAATTTGTAGGTGTATTCAATCAGCAGCATTTAGGTTTCTTAATAGGCAATCTCCAAAATTGGTTCTGGGTTTGCCTTTGTTTTGCCTTCTTTCTTTCCAAATTTGTTCTTCTGAGAGCAGACAAAAAAGAGGTTAGGCAGAGTATCAATAATGAAATCAAAAACACAGCGTATTGGTATTTCATGCTTAGCAATCTATGGGCAACACGATGAAGATGAGTTTTTGTGTTTTGGGAAATGAAATGTAACCCTTTTGCTGAGGAGACAGCAATGAATTCCCTCCAAATTGAGTTTTTATGGGATTTTCAGGTGTATTCAATCAGCAGCATTCAGGTTTCTTGATAGGCCATTTCCTAAATTGGTTCAGGGTTAGCCTTTGTTTTGCCTTCTTCCTTTCCAAATTTGGTATTCTCACAGCATACAAAACAGAGGTTAGGCAGTGTAGGCATAATGAATTAAAAAACACAGCATGTTGGCATTTCATGCTCAGAATTCTAAAGGCTACATGACCAAAGTGAGATTTTGTTTTTTGGGAAAAAAAACGGAACCCTTTTGCTGAGGTGACAGCAATGAATTCCCTACAAATCGAGTGTGAATGGGATTTTCAGTTGTATTCAATCAGCAGCATTCTGCTTTCTTAATAGGCAATCTCAAAAATTGGTTCTGGGTTTGCCTTTGTTTTGCCTTCTTTCTTTCCAAATTTGGGCTTCTGAGAGCATACAAAAAAGAGGTTAGGCAGAGTATCCATAATGAAATCAAAAACACAGCAAATTGGAGTTTCATGCTTAGCAATCTACAGGCAACACGACGAGTTGAGTTTTTGTGTTTTGGGAAATGAAATGTAACCCTTTTGCTGAGGAGACAGCTATGAATACCCTCCAAATCCAGTGTGAATGGGATTTTTAGGTGGTTTCAATCAGCAGCATTCAGGTTTCTTGATAGGAAATTTCCTAAATTGGTTCTGGGTTTACCTTTGTTTTGCTTTCTTCCTTTCCAAATTATGTTATACTGACACAATAGAAAAAAGAGATAACTCAGAGTATCCATAATGAAAGAGAAAATACAGCAATTGACATTTCATGCTTAGAAATCTACGGGAAACATGACCAAGATTAGTTTTTGTGTTTTGGGAAATGAAATGTAACCCTTTTGCTGAGGGGACAGCTATGACTCCCACCTAATCGAATGTGATTTATATTTTTAGGCATATTCCATTAGCAGCATGGAGGTTTTCCCGAGCAGTCACCTAGAAATTCCCTCCCAATTGAGTGTGCATGGGATGTTCAGGTGTATTCAATCAGCAGCATTCAGGTTTCCTGTTAGGCAATTTGCTATATTTCTTCTGGTTTTGCATTTGTTTTGCCTTCTTCATTTCCAAATTTGGTATTCTGACAGCATACAAAAAGAGGTTAGGCAGAGTATTCAGAATGAATTAAAAACAGATCAAATTGGCGTTTCATGCTTAGAAATGTACAGGCAACATGACCAAGATGAGTTTTTGTGTTTTGGAAAATAAAATGTATCCCTTTTGCAGAGGGGACAGCTATGAATTCCAACCATATTGAATGTGAATGGGATTTTCAGGTGTATTCCATCTGCAGCATGCAGGATTCTTGAAAGGCAATTTCCTAAATTTCTTCTAGTTTTCTTTTTGTTTTGCCTTCTTCCTTTCCAAATTTTGTATTCTGCCTCCATACAAAAACGAAGTTAGGCAGAGTATCCATAATGAAATAAAAAACACAGCAAATTGGCGTTTCTTGCTTAGAAATCTATAGCAACATGACCAAGATGAGTTTTTGTGTTTTGGAAAATGAAAGGTAAAAATTTGATCAATGGAACAGCTTTGAATTCCCTCCAAATCGAGTGTGAATGGGAGTTTCAGGTGTTTTCAATCAGCAGCATTCAAGTTTCTTAATAGGCAATTTTCTAAGTTGGTTTTTGGTTTGCGTTTTTTTTTCCTTCTTCCTTTCCAAATTTTGTATTCTGACAGCATACAAAAAAGAGGTTAGGTAGAGTATCCATAATGAAATAAAAAACACAGCAAGTTGGCGTTTCATGCTTAGAAATCTATAGGCAACATGACCAAGATGAGTTTTTGTGTTTTGGGAAATGAAATGTATCAATTTTCCCAAGGTGACAGCTATGAAATCAAATGTGAATTGTATTTACAGGTGTATTCCATCAGCAGCATGGAGGTTTTTTAGTAGACTATTTCCTAAATTTGTTCTGGATTTGTATCCATAATGAAATAAAGAACACAGCAAATGAGCATTTCATGGTATGAAATCTACAGGAAACAGGACCAAGATGACTTTTTGTGTTTTGGGAAATGAAATGTAACACTTTGGCTGAGGGGACCGCAAGGAATTCTCTCCAAATCGGGTGTGAATGGGATTTTCAGGTATATTCAATAGCAGCATTCAGGTTTCTTGAAAGGCAATTTCCTAAACTGGTTAAGGGTTTGGGGTGGTTTTGCCTTCTTCCTTTCCAAATTTGGTATTCTGACAGCATACAAAAAAGAGGTTAGGCAGAGTATCCATAATGAAATCAAAAACACAGCAAACATGGCAATTCATGGTTAGAAATCTACAGGCAACATGACCAAGATGAGTTTTTATGTTTTGGGAAATGAAATGTAACACTTTTTCCGAGGGGACAGCAATTAATTCCCTCCACGTTGAGTGTGAATGCGATTTTCAGGTGCGTTCAATCAGCAGCATTCTTGTTTCTTGATAGGCAATTTCCTAAATTGGTTCTGGGTTAGCGTTTGTTTTGCCTTCTCCCTTTCCAAATTTGGTATTTTGCCAGCATACAAATAAGAAGTTAGGCAGAGTGTCCATAATGAAATAAGAAACACAGCAAATTGTTGTTTCATGCTTAGAAATCTACAGGCAACATGACCAAGATAAGTATTTGTGTTTTGGAAAATGAATTGTAACCGTTTTGCCGAGGGGACAGCTATGAAATCCTTCGAAATAGAGTTGGAATGGTAATTTCTGGTGTATTCATTCAGCAGCATTCAGACTTCTTAATAGACACTTTCCTAAATTTGTTCTGGATTTATATCCATAATGAAATAAAAAAAGAACAGCAAATGGGCATTTCATGGTGAGAAATCTACAGGTAACAGGACCAAGATGAGTTTTTGTGGTTGGGGAAATGAAATGTAACCATTTTACTTTGGGGACAGCTATGAATTCCCTCCAAATCGAGTGTGAATGGGCTTTTCTGGTTTATTCAATCAGCATCATTCAGCTTTCTTGTTAGGCAATTTCCTAAATTGGTTCTGGGTTTGCGTTTGTTTTGCCTTCTTCCTTTCCAAATTTTGTATTCTGACAGCATACAAAAAAGAGGTTAGGCAGAGCATCCATAGTGAAATAAAAAACACAGCAAATTGGCGTTTTATGGTTAGAAATCTACAGGCAGCACGACCAAGATGAGTTTTTGTGTTTCGGAAATGGAATGTTACTGTTTTGCCGAGGGGACAGCTATGAACTCCCTGCAAATCGAATGTGAAAGTTATTTTCAGGTGCATTCAATCAGCAGCATTCAGACTTCTTAATAGACAATATCCTAAATTTGTTATGGATTTGTATCCATAATGAAATAAAAAAAACACAGCAAATGTGCATTTCTTGGGTAGAAATCTACAGGGAACAGAATCAAGATGAGTTTTTGTGTTACGGAAAATGAAATTTAACCCTTTTGCTGAGGGGACAGCTGTGAATTCCCTCCAAATCAAGTGTGAATGTCATTTTCAGGTGTATTCATTCAGCAGCATTGAGGTTTCTTAATAGACAATTTCCTAAATTTGTTCTGGTTTTGTATCCATAATGAATGAAAAACACAGCAAATGGACGTTTCATGGTTAGAAATCTACAAGGAACATGACCAAGATTAGTTTTTTATTTTGCAAATGAAATATAACCCTTTTGCTGAGGGGACAGCAATGAATTCCCCCCAAATGGAGTGTGAATGGGATTTTCAGGTGTATTCAATCAGCAGCATTCAGGTTTCTTAATAGGCAGTTTCCTAAATAAATTCTAGATTTGAGTTTGTTTTGCCTTCTTCCTTTCCAAATTTGGTATTCTGACAGCATACAAAAAAGAGGTGAGGCGGAGTATGCATAAGGAAATAAAAAACACAGTAACTTGGCATTTCCTCCTTAAAAATCTACAGGCAACACGACCAAGATGAGTTTTTGTGTTTTGGGAAGTGAATGGTAACACTTTTGCAGAGGAGACAGCTATGAATTCCCTCCAAATCAAATGTGAATGGTATTTTCAGGTGTATTCAATGAGCAGCATGGAGGTTTCTTAATAGACAATTTCCTAAATTTTGTTTGGAGCCACTGTGCTGGTTTCCCTGTGTAGGCCTTTGATGATTCACTGTGTTCCTGTAAGGAGAAATCACTGGGGTATTCCATTTGTACTGTTCATTGATATGGTTAGCACTTCATAAACAAAGTCATAGACAAGGTAGGGTCAGTCTTGGCTTGTGGAATTCCTGGGGGGGAAAAGGTCACCATGCTCTAGGAGAATGATCAATCAAGGGCACTCCATTGAAATTAACTTTGTTATGACTGTGTTACAAAAAGCCTGATAAGTTGCTTGCATGTGTTGTTGACTTCTGTATTGCCTTGAGTTGCAGCTGGTTATGTATAAAATATCACTGAAATGCTGGAATAAACAAGACCTTGATCAGAATACTGTCTTGGTCTCCCTTCTCGTGTCTGGTTTGTCTCCCCATTCAGGTCAGCCCTCCTCATGTTCCAGTTGACTACTCTGCAGGCCAGGGCAAGTGGCGCCCTACATGGGGCATGAGGAATGGGATTTGAGCTGAATGTCACTGAAAAAGCTGGCTGTTTCATTTAGGTCGCCGCCTCATCTCATAAGAGACACCGCAGACAATTCATCTTTGATACAGGCCCAGAGAAGGCGAGTGAAGACCTGCATAGTAGCCACCGCGTCCTGACCCATGCATGATACAGGCTATGAGGGTAAGTGGAGTGATGCAATTATGGGACAAACAGTAAGTAAGCAGGAACTCTTTGTGAAAGGGTTAAAAGCATTCAAGGCACGAGGAGCAAGGGTTAAAAAAGGCAGGTAGAGAACAATTCATTAATGCTATAGGAATAGTCAGTCCTTGGTTCACAGAAGGAGTCGTGAATGAGCAACATTGACATTTGCTTGGAAAAGATTTAAATGTGCATTTAAAGAAAAAAAGCAAGCCGTGACAAAGGCTGTGAAAACTTATTTGCTGATGTAGAAAATAGGGTTAAAGAAACAAACCGTAGAGTAGTTTATCAGTGCTGTTGAAAAAATTAGTCCTTGGTTTGCTGAAAAGGGTGTTGTGGATAAGAAACACTGGCAGTAAAAAATATAGATCAGTGTACACTGGACAGCCCTCACCTTGCATTTAAATATTTCATTTGAAGTAAATATTACCTGTTGTGAAGTTAATATTACTATGTGAAATGAGGAATTGTGGTGACAGTGTCCAGACTACCCATTCTGTTTTTGTATTATGTACTAACTCTACCCCTATTATTGATAGGAATGCTTGAGCAGATTATGCTTGGTTTGCTTTACAAAAAAAAATGTAAATCAAAATATGCTGCAAATAGTTAAGATTCCACAAAACTGCAAAAATATAATAATTATAGATAATAAGAGGCTAATTCCCTCAGATATGTTTCAATAGAATGATAAGTATATTGATACTGATAAGTGTATTGACCTCAATGAGCATGCTGATCAGTAGTATGATAAAAAAAAACCCTGGTGTGTAAGCAATAAAATCTCATTGGAAAGACAAAAAAAAACACATTGAATATTACTGTGTTTGATTGCTGGATGTATACTTATATGAAAAATTTGTATTGTATTCTTATGATCTGTTAATTATGTCTAGCCCTCGATACAACCCTAGAAAGAAATGTAAGGAAAGATTTTGGGGATGGAGAGGCTTGTACTAGGTTCGGCTCTGGTAACCTTCTCCTGCTCCTTGGGAGCCTGGCCAGTTCCCAGGGAGGAGACTAAAGATATGTTTTCTGATAAACAGGTGGGCATGCTTCGTGTCTCGGCTCTCTGGCCAAGATCCTGGATGGGACACACTGCTTGCCTAAAATCTTAGCAATGAGCCACCCTTGTCCTTGGGGCTTTAAGAGGGAGCCAGAACAAGCCTCTGCCTGTGCTGTTTCATCCCAGGGGAACACGCAGTCAAGCTGAATGTTAAAAGTGCCCATGATGATTATTAATGATGTTTAATTCTCAGTATGGATCATTTTCCGGTGCTGTATAAAGATTGCCTAGTGATGCCCACAGTACTGTAAATTCTACAAAACATAAGTACAACATGGACATGGATCAATTGGCTACTGTGACTGAGGTGTTCTGTGACAGTTCCTTTGATAAGAGATTAACACAATGGATTAATTTAAAAAACAGGACATTCAGGACCTGCCACTCTATTTGGTATGTCATTACAAAAATCAACAGGAGGGCTATGCCTGATAAACGAGGGTGCTTTAAATGTGGGCAGCAGGGACATGTACAAAAATTGTCCAAAAGTCAAAAATCAAAATAAGGCTCCTCCTGGGATTTTCTCCTGGTGCTAAAGGGGAAGGCATTGGGCCAATGAATGTCACTCCAAAACTAATAAAGAAGGTAATTCATTAAAGAACAGAGTTCAGGAAACTGAAAGTGGGGCCAGCCTCAGGCCCTCCCTACAGGGATCAGTGGATTGTCTTGCTATAGTACTATTAAAACAATGGAGCCGTGTTTATTGCATTCTGTTAATCTATGTTCCTTTACCATCTTTCCTCTAAATAATTTTAGTGTGCACTACAAGGCTTGCAGTGTATTTCTTGCAGATTAAAAGTAATTAAGTCTGCGCACAGCAGACAGCTGAAAAATATTTTCTGTCACAAATTGGCGTAGCTGGCAGGATCTGCAAGTATACAAAGCAATGCCTTCCTTTAATAAGAAAACTGAAGTTGCATGTGTAACCTGTGATGTTCCGGGCTGGAAAGACCCTCAATTTGCCTCTTTGGTGAAGGAATGGGCTCTCTGCTCAGGATTGAGTGAGAATTGGGATGACAAGTTAGGGAGTGCACAGTCTCCACAAGTGATTGAGGTTTTGCAACCGGTGCTGGTAAAAAAGTGGGATAAACTATAGGCTTTGGAGAACTGAGGATGGATTTTGTTATCTGCATACTGATGCATGTGTAAACAATTAGAAAAAACAGTACAGGATAAATGTAAATAAAAATAAAAACAAAATACTGCCCTTTGGAGTCAAACTGCTAGGTAGTGGTAAAAGAAAAACTGTATCAAGCTCCTGTACTGCTGCCAGGGCCAACTAAGGTCATTCAGTGTAAACAATACAGAATTCCAGGTGGACATGAGAAAATATCTAAAACAGTAAAAAATTATATTAATTCTGGAGTGATGATTCCCATAATCACTAAAAGGAATTATCTAATTTGGACTGTTAAGAAACCAGATGAAACCTGGAAAATGACTGTGGACTACAAAAAATTGAACAAAGTTACTCTCCTATTGACTGCTACAGTCCCAGATACCATCATTTTGATATGAAAGTTTACAAATATAAAAGCGTATTCTTGATAAAAAAAAAAGTTAAAAGGAAAAAAAATGTTAAATAAAGAAAGGACTGTTTTTTCACTATTCCCCTTTTCCCAAAAGATTGCCAATATTTTGCATTTAGCTTACCGGTAATAAATTTTAAAGGTCCTATGCCCAGATTTCAATGGAAGGTCTTGCCTCACGGAATGGGCAATAGCCCCACTTTGTGTCAGAAATTTGTTGCCCAAGTCATAGATCCCTTCAGATCAAAAGATTCCTCTATATATATAATCCATTATATGGATGATATTCTTCTTGCTGGTCCAGACTCTAATCGCCTTCTTTGTTTTTCTCAACAACTCTCAAAAGCCTTAAGAGATGCAGGCCTTCAGACAGCGCCAGATAAAATTCAGTTAAAGGCTCCATACTTATTTTTGGGTTTTGAACTATTCACTAATAAAGTATTATCTTAAAAGATTCATCTTAAAACTGATCACCTCAAAACACTAAATGACTTCCAAAAACTTTTGGGTGACATTAATTGGCTCCGCCCATATTTAAAATTGTCCACAGTTGAGCTTAAACCTTTATTTGACATCCTAAAAGGAGACTCCAATCCCCTTTCCAAGTGCTCTTTAACTTGCCCTGCTCGAGTAGCGCTTTCTAAAGTTGAGGCAGCTGTTTCTAATCAACAGATTACCTTCATTGATTATAATCAGCCTTTGCAGTTTGTTATTTGTGCTACTAGCTTTTCACCTACTGGGGTTTTTTGGCAAGAAGAACCTCTTTATTGGGTACATTTACCTGCTGCTCCCTCTAAAGTTTTAATGCCTTACACTACCTGGGTGGCTAATATTATTAAAATAGGAAGAGAACATAGTAGGAAAATATTTGGTAAGGACCCGGATAAAATAATTATACCATATAACTCTGCACAGACTCAATGGCTCATTCAAAATGATGATGACTGGGCAGTCTCTTGCATATCATATATGGGAAACTTTGATAATCATTATCCTGCTAACAAACTCCTGCAGTTTCTACGATATCAGCCTATTGTTTTTCTGGTACAAACTTCTCTAAAACCCCTTTCCAATGCCCTCCTTGTTTTCATGGATGGCTCCTCTAATGGAAGAGCTGCCTTTTTCATTGATGGCAAAATTTTTAATTAATGTCTCCATATCGTTCTGTGCAGCTAATGGAATTGTTTGCAGTTCTACAGGTATTCATGCAATTTCCCTCCTCCCCTTTCAACCTGTACACTGATAGTGCCTATATTGCTCAATCTATTCCGCTGCTGGAGACAGTACCTTATATCAAACCAAGTACTAATGCTTCACCCTTGTTTTCTTTAATACAATGTTATATTCATGCCAGAAGTGCTCCTTTTTATGTATGTCACATTCGTGCTCACTCTGGCCTCCCTGGCCCTTTGGCCAAAGGTAATGAGGTCATAGATCAAGTCACTCAACTAACATTTTTTGCAGAAGCTAACTCGCTCACTCGAGCCAAAGAGGCTCACACCCTACATCACCTTAATGTTCAAACCCTTTGCCTTCTTTTTAAAATCACTTGAGAACAAGCATGACAGATTGTTAAGCAATGCCAGAACTGTGTCACTTTCCTACCTGTGCCTCATTTGGGAATCAATCCACGAGGGCTGGTCCCTAATGAGCTATGGCAAATGGATGTCACTCACATTCCTTCCTTTGGTAAGCTTAAATACCTTCATGTTACTATTGATACCTTTAGTGGTTTTCTTTTTGCTTCAGCCTACCCTGGTGAAGCCTCTAGAAATGTTATTGCACATGTGCTCAATTGTATGGCAGTATGGGAAAACCTAAAATAATTAAAACAGATAATGGCTCAGGTTATACCGGGAAAAATTTTCAATACTTTTGTAGACAGCTACAAATTAAGCATATTACAGGAATTCCGTATAACCCCCAGGGACAAGGCATTGTAGAACGAGCTCATCAAACAATTAAAAGCATGCTTCAAAAGCTTAAAACACAGATTTTTATCCCACATTAGGAATGCCTAAGGATGTTCTCCATCATGCATTATTTGTGTTAAATTTCTTGACACTTGATAATAAAGGCAAGACTGCAGCTGATCATTTCTGGCATCCGCAGTCAATAGAGCAATATGCCACAGTTATGTGGAAAGATCCCCTCACTTCAAAATGGAATGGCCCAGATCCTGTGCTAATATGGGGAAGAGGATCTGTTTGTGTATATGATAACAAAGAAAATGCTGCCCTATGGTTGCCTGAACGTTTAATAAGGCCTATTGAAAATTTCCCTTATCGAAACAAATACTTTCCTGACAATACTCTTACACCCTAATGGGTTTCTCACCCTATAATTATCTTAACCAACAGACCCAGGAAAAACCCTACTCCTGAGGTTACTCTCCTTCTCTTTTCAGGTATCCTGAAGACTTTGCTGTGTTTCCTGATAGCGTTTAAGTCCACCTCAGAAAAAATGAAAATCTTAATCCTCCTCTCCAGTCTTATGATCATCTGTGGTGCTCCCCTGAAACATGATAATATTTGGATATGACTTGCAAAAATTGCAGGATCAGATAATATCTGCCTTCAGCAGGATATGCATATAGGAACTATCCTGGAATCCTGTTTGCTGCCTGTTTGTCATCCAGCCGAAATAATTAAAAATCTTACCTTCTTCTCACAATTCCCAACTAAGACTGTTTCTTATGCAGACATATACAATTGGGGAACTCTGTCTTATAAATTACCTAAAGACGTGATTCAGTTAACAACGCCTCGTGCAACTGTGTCAATAAATGATACTTGTGCAGTGATAAAAATTGTATCACAAAATGTAAAAAAATGGGTAATGAATTACGTTGCAATAAGATTCAACAAATATCTTATGGGACTGGACCGTTACTATTTTTCCTACTTTGTATGGGATGTTTTCCATGTGTTCTGCATTTTATGCTGTCTTTGCTACAGTCTGTATGGACTGACATTCATCATTGAAAACTTTGTACCAAACTTCCTTTGTAATAAAAAATAATTGATATTTGGCTATATGTTTCAGCTCTCGCCTAATGTCAGGCTGGTCCGATGGTAGTAGGTTATCAGAACTTATTAACATTGGTGTCACTAAAGTTGGTATATGACCCCCAACTGCTAAATTTAACTGGTTTTAAATATATATATATATATATATATATATATATAAATTTTCTTCAACTGCCCTATCCTTATTAAACGAAGAAAAACAAGTATTATGGCAAGGTATTCTAGATAATCGTGCAGCCATTGATTATCTTATCTTATTACATCACAAAAAATGCAATCAAGTTAAAAATATGTGTTATTTCAATCTTACTGATAACTCTCATAGTATTGCTACTGAAATCCAAAAGCTCACAGAACTTGCTTCTCACTTTACTCAAAACAAAGTGTCCAAAAACTTACATCTTGGCTGCCAAATTTCTCCTGGGTTAAAGAACTGTTTGTGGGGATTGTAATCTTCCTCATAAGCCTCCTCGTAAGTCTCCTTACTGCCTATCTTGTCGGCAGGTATTTCGTGTATTTTCTAACTAGGCCTTGGAAGTCTCCCAGAAGATGAGATGGTGGGTAGTCAATGACGGGTAAGATGGGTTGCCACACATATCAAACTAAGACAGGGATTCATCGATACTTATGATAGATTCTGATGATGGGTAAGTATGTGCAGGTGGAACATACAACCTAAGACAGGCACCACCGTTTACTTTATTATAAAATAAAAAGAACACCGCTCACAAAAATATAGCAGTATAGCACTGATGACATGTAACCTCATCTTGCTATATACAAAGAAGGGGGAGATGTTGGGAGCCACTGTGCTGGTTTCCCTGTGCAGGCCTTTGTTGATTCACCTTCAACTGCCTTCCTGTAAGGAGGATTCACTAGAGAATTCCATTTGTACAGTTCATTGATATGGTTAGCACTTCATAAACAAAGTCATAGACAAGTCAGGGTCAGTCTTGGCTTGTGGAATTCCTAGGGGGAAAAAAAGGTCACCATGCTCTAGGAGAATGATCAAACAAGGGCACTCCATTGAAATTAACTATGTTATGACCGTGTTTCAAAAAGCCTGATAAGTTGCTTGCATCTGTTGCTGACTTCTGTATTGACTTGAGTTGCAACTGGTTATGTATAAAATATCACAGAAATGCTGGAATAAACGCAACCTTGATCAGAATACTGTCTTGGGCTCCGTTCTCGTGTCCGGTTTGTCTCCCCATTCAGGTCAGCCCTCCTCATGTTCCAGTTGACTACCCTGCAGGCTGGGGCAAATTTGTTCTGGATTTGTATCCATAATGAAATAAAAAACACAGCAAAGTGGAGTTTCATGGTTAGAAATCTACAGGGAAAAGGGCCAAGATGAGATTTTGTGTTTAGGAAAATGAAATGTAACACTTTTCCCAAGGAGACAGCAACGAATTCCCTCCAAATCGAGTGTAAATGGGATTTTCAGGTGTTTTACAATCAGCAGCATTCAGGTTTCTTAATAGGCAATTTCCTAAATGGGTTCTGGGTTTGCATTTGTTTTGCATTGTTCCTTTCCAAATTTGGTATTCTGACAGCATACAAAAAAGTGGTTAGGCAGAGTAACCATAATGAAATAAAAAACAGAGCAAATTGGAGTTTCGGTTTGAAATCTACAGGCAACACGACCAAGATGAGTTTTTGTGTTTTGGGAAATGAAATGTATCCCTTTTACCGAGGAGACAGCTATGAATTCCCTCCAAATCGAGTGTGAATGGGATTTTCAGGTGTATACATAGAGTAGCATTCACGTTTCTTCATAGGCAATTTCATAAATTGGTTTTGGCTTTGCGTGTCTTTTGCCTTCTTCCTTTCCAAATTTTGTATTCTGACTGCATAAAAAAAGAGGTTAGGTAGAGTATGCATAAGGAAATAAAAAACACAGAAAATTGGTGTTTCATGGTTAGAAATATACAGGCAACATGACCAACATGTGTTTTTGTGTTTTGGGAAATGAAATGTAACCGTTTTGCCGAGGGGACAGCTATGAACACCCACCAAATCGAATGTGAATGGTATTTCAGTTGTATTTAATCAGGAGCATGGAGGTTTCCTAACAGACAATTTCCTAAATTTGTTCTGGATTTGTATCCATAATGAAATAAAAAACACAGCAAATGGGCATTTCATGGTTAGAAATCTACAAGGAAGAGGACCAAGATTAGTTTTTGTTTTGGAAAATGAAATATAATGCATTTGCTGAGGGGACAGCAAGGAATTCCCTCCAAATCAAGTATGAATGGTATTTTCAGTTTTATTCAATCAGCAGCATTCAGGTTTCTTGATAGGCAATTTCCTAAATTGGTTCTGCGATTCCATTTGTATTGCCTTCTTCCTTTCCAAATTTAGTATTCTGACTGCCTACAAAAAAGAGTTTAGGCAGAGTATCCATAACGAAATAAAAAATAGAGCAAATTGGCATTTCATGGTTACAAATCTATAGGCAACATGACCAAGATGAGTTTTTGTGTTTTGTAAAATAAAATGTAACCCTTTGCTGTGGGGAGAGCTATGAACTCAGCCCAAATCAAATGTGAATTGCATTTTCAGGAGTATTCAATCAGCAGCATTCAGGTTTCTTAATAGGCTATTTCCTAAATTTGTTCTGCATTTACGTTTGTTTTGCCTTCTTCCTTTCCAAATTTGGTATTCTGACAGCATACAACAAACAGGTTAGGCAGAGTATCCATAATGAAATAAAAAATGTAACAAATTTTTTTTCATGGTGAGAAATCTACAGGCAACATGACCAAGATGAGTTTTTGTGTTTTGGGAAATGAAATGTAACAGTTTTGCTGAGGAGACTGCTATGAACTTCCACCAAATGGAATGTGAATGGTATTTTAATGTGTATTCAATCAGAATCATGTTGGTTTCTTAATATATAATTTGCTAAATTTGTTCTGGATTTGTATCAATAATGAGAATAAACACTGCAAATATGCGTTTCATGGTTAGAAATCTAAGGAAACAGGACATAGATTAGTATTTGTGTATTTTGGAAAGTGAAATATAACACCTTTGCTGAGGGGACAGCAATGAATTCCCTCCAAATTGAGTATGAATGGGATTTTCAGGTGTATCAATAAGCAGCATTCAGGTTTGTTGATAGGCAGTTTTCTAAATTGGTTCTGGGTTAGCGTTTGTTTTGCCTTCTTCCTTTACAAATTTTTATTCTGACAGCATACAAAGAAGAGGTTAGGCAGTGTATGCATAATGAAATAAAAACACAGCATATTGGCATTTTATGATTAGAATTCCAAAGGCAACATGACCAAGATGGGTTTTTATGTTTTGGAAAATGAAATGTAAACCTTTTACTCAGCAGACAGCTATGAATTCCCACCAATCGAGTGTGAATGGTATTTTCTGGTGTATTCCATCAGTGGCATTCAGTTTTCTTCATGGGCAATTTCCTAAATTGGTTCTGTGATTCCATTTGTTTTGCCTTCTTCCTTTCCAAATTTTGTATTCTGACAGCATACAAATAAGAGGTTAGTTGGAAGATGCATAATGAAATAAAAAAATTGAGCAAAGTGGCATTTCATGCTTAGAATTCTAATGGCAACACAACCAAGATGAGTTTTTGTGTTTTGGAAAATGAAATGTAACACCTTTGCTGAGGGGACAGCAATGAATTTCCTGCTAATCGAGTATGAATGGGATTTTTAGGTGTATTCAATCAGCAGTATTCAGCTTTCTTGATAGGCAATTTCCTAAATTGGTTCTGGGTTAGCATTTGTTTTTCCTTCTTCCTTTCCAAATTTTGTATTCTGACAGCATAGAAAAAAGTGGTTAGGCAGAGTATGCATAAGGAAATCAAAAACAAGCATATTGGCATTTCATACTTAGAATTCTAAAGACAACATGACCAAGATGAGATTTTTTTTGTGTTGGCAAATGAAATGTAACACTTTTGCTAAGGAGACTCCTATGAATTCTCTCCAAATCCAGAGTCAATCGGATTTTCAGGTGTATTCAATCAGCAGCATTCAGGTTTCTTGATAGGCAATTTCCTAAATTCGTTCTGGGTTGGCGTTTGTTTTGCCCTCTTCCTTTCCATATTTTGTATTCTGATAGCATACAAAAAAGTGGTTAGGCAGAATATCCATAGTGAAATAAAATACGCAACAAATTGGGGTTTCTTGTTTAGAAATCTACAGGGAACAGGAACAAGATGAGTTTTTGTGTTTGGGAAATGAAATGTTACCCTTTTGCCATGGAGACAGCTATGATTTCCCTCCAAATCTAGTGCGAATGGGAGTTTCAGGTGTATTCAATCAGCAGCATTCAGCTTTTTAATAGGCAATTTCCTAAAGTGGTTCTGCGTTAGGGTTTGTTTTGCCTTCTTCCGTTCCAAATTTTGTATTCCTACAGCATACAAGAAAGAGGTTACGTAGAGTATCCTAAGGTATCCAGAACATCCTAAGGAAATCAAAAACACAGCAAATTGGCATTTCATGCTGAGAAATCTACAGATTAAATGACCAAGATGAATTTTTGTGTTTTGGGAAATGAAATGTAACATTTTTGCTGAGGAGACAGCCATGAATTCCTTTAAAACCAAGTGTCAATGGGATTTTCAGGTGTATTCAAACAGCAGCATTCAGGTTTCTTGGTTGGCAATTTCCTAAATGTGTTCTGGGTTTGCATTGGTTTTCCTTTCCCAATTTGGTATTGTGACAACATACAAAAAAGAGGTTAGGCAGGGTATCAATAATGAAATAAAAAACACAGCAAATTGGTGTTTCATGTTTATAAATCTACAGGCAACACTACCAAGATGAGTTTTTGTGTTTTGGGAAATGAAATGTAACCCTTTTGCCGAGGGGAGAGTTATGAATTTCCTGCAAATGGAGTGTGAATGGGATTTTCAGGAGTATTCAATCAGCAGCATTCAGCTTTCCAAATAGGCAATTTTCTAAATTGGTTCTGTGTTAGCTTTGTTTTGCCTTCTTCGTTTCCAAATTTGGTATTCTGACAGAATACAAAAAAGAGGTTAGGCAGAGTATGCATAATGAAACAAAAAACAAAGCAAATTGGTGTTTCATGCTTAGAAATCTATAGGCAACACGACCAAGATTAGTTTTTGTGTTTTGGAAATGAAATGTAACCGTTTTGCCATGGGGACAGCTATGAACTCCCACCAATTCGAATGTGAATGGTATTTTCAGGTGTATTGAATCAGCAGCATGGATTTTTCTTAATTGACAATTTCCTAAATTTGTTTTGGTTTTCTGTCCATAATGAAATAAAAAACACAGCATATTGGTGTTTCAGTGAAAGGCTGGAAAAAAATATACCATGCCAGCACAAATGAAAAAAAAAAAAAACGGGTGTAGCCATCTTCATATCGGCTAATATAAATTTTACCACAAAAACTATCAGAAGAGACAAAGAGGGACACTATAATGATTAAGGAATCCTTCCAACTAGAAGATATACCAATTGTCAATGTGTATGCACCTAATTCCATCGCACTGGTTTATTTAAAAGACGTGTTAAGGGACTTAAAAGGAGACTTAGACCCCAATACATTAGTACTAGTGGACTTCAATTCCCCACTCTCAGAGACAGACAGACCACCAAGACAGAGGATCAAAAAGGAGACAGAAAATTTAAATGACATTATAGCCCAAAAGGACCTAACAGATATTGACAGAACTTTTAACCCTACAGAGAAACAATTTACATTCTTACAGCAGTACATGGAACCTTCTCTAGGATAGATCACATACTAGACCATAAAGCAAGCCTCAGCAAATTCAAAAGAATTAGAATCATACCATGCATCTTCTCAGACCATAAAGAATGAATTTGGAAATTAGCAACTCAGGAATCCCTAGCGCATATGCAAACACATGGAGACTGAACAACATGCTCCTGAATGAACAATGGGTCATAGAACAAATCAAGAGAGAAATCAAAAATTTCCTGGAAGTAAATGAGGATAACAGCACATCTTACCAAAATCTATGGGATACAGCAAAAGCAGTATTAAGAGGAAAGTTTTTATCGATAGGTGCCTACATCAAGAAATCAGAAAGACACCAAATAGATGAGCTTTCAGTTCATCTCAAGGATCTAGAAAATCAACAGCAAACCAGACCCAAAGCTAGTAGAAGAGAAATAATTAAAATCAGAGAAGAAATCAATAGGATTGAAACCAAAAAAAAAAAAAAAACATTATAAGAAATCAGCCAAACGAGGAGCTGGTTTTTTGAAAAAATAAACAAGATTGACATCCCATTGGCCCAACTAACAAAAAAAGAAGGGAAAAGACCCAAATCAATAAAATCAGAGATGAAAAATGAAACGTAACAACAGACACCACCGAAATAAAAAGAATCATCAGAAACTTCTACAAGGGCTTGTATGCCAGCAAACAGGGGAATCTATCAGAAATGGACAGATTCCTGGACACATACAACATACCTAAATTGGACCAGGAAGAAATAGAAAACCTAAATAGACCCATAACAGAGACAGAAATTGAAACAGTAATAAAGGCCCTCCCAACAAAGAAAAGCCCAGGGCCAGATGGATTCACTGCTGAATTCTACCAGACA
>CM027399.1:49571271-49600898 GCA_015711505.1 Sylvilagus bachmani | reverse complement strand
CATAAACAAGAGTGGCAAATTGTTAAATCAACAACAGTAGTCACTGTGTACTTACGGCCCATGTATGATCTGTCCTTAATGTGCTGTCCAAGGTGAAGTAATGCAATAACTAGTACTGAAACAGTATTTTTGCACCTTGTGTCTCTGCGCGGGTGCAAACTGACAAAATCTTTGCTTAGTATATACTGAATCGATCTTCTATATAGAAAGAAAAAATTGGAAGCTACATAAAAAATCAATTTAAAAAAATAATATCATGTAGGATCTCTATCCTTAATGTGCTGTACAACATGATGTAATGCTACAACTAGTACTCAAAGCGTATACTTCATTCTGTAATGCTATGTGAGGGCAAATGTTTTAAAATCAATTTCTTAAAACATGCTGAACTGAGCTCCTGTATACAAAGAGAAATGAAAATGAATCCAGATGTGAATGAAAGGGGAGGGGTAGTGGGTAAGGGTAAAGAGTAGCGGGGGAGGGGAGGTATGGGTGGGGAAGCCATTGTAATCCACAAGTTGTAACTTGGAAATTTATATTCTAAATAAAAATTAAAAAAAATAAAAAAGAGAAATAAAAAAACACAGCAAGTTGGAATTGCATGCTTAGAAATCCACAGCAACACGACCAAGATGAGTTTTTGTGTTTTGGAAAATGAAATGTAAGCCTTTTGCCATGGGGACAGCTATGAAATACCTCCAAATACAGTTTGAACGGGAGTTTTAGGTGTATTCCATCAGAAGCATTCAGGTTTCGAAATAGGCAATTTCCTAAATTGGTTCTGGGTTTGTGTTTGTTTTCCCTTCTTCCTTTCCAAATTTTGTATTCTTTCACCATACAAAAAGAGGTTAGGCAGTGAATCCATGATGAAATAAATAACACTGCAAAGTGGTGCTTCATGGATAGAAATCTACAGGCAATACGACCAAAATGAGCTTTTGTGTTATGGAAAATGGAATGTAACTGTTTTGCCGAGGGGACAGCTGGGAACTCCCACCAAATCGAATGTGAATGGTATTTTCAGGTGTATTCAAAGAGTAGCAGAGATGTTGATAAATAGGAAATTTCCTCAATTTGTTCTGGATTTGTGTCCATAAAGAAATAAAAACACAACAAATTGGCATTTCATGCTTAGAAATCTATAGGCAGCATGACCAAGATGAGTTTTTGTGTTTTGGGAAATGAAATGTAACACTTCGGCCAAGGAGACAGCTATGAATTCCCTCCAAATCGAGTGTGAATGGGATTTCCAGGTGATTTGAATCAGCAGCATTCAGGGTTCTTGATAGGCAATTTCTAAAATTTTTTCTGGGTTTGCGTTTGTTTTGCCTTCTTCCTTTCCAAATTTTGTATTCTGACATAATACAAAAATTCCATTATGAAATAAAAAACACTGCGAATTGGCGTTTCATGGTTAGAAATCTACAGGGAACAGGTCCAAGATGAATTTTTGTGTTTTGGAAAATGAAATGTAACCCTTTTGCCGAGGGGACAGCTTTGAATTCCCTCCAAATCAACTGTGAATGGGATTTTCAGGTGTATTCCATCAACAGCATGGAGGTTTCTTAGTAGGCAATTACCTAAATTTGTTCTGGGTTTGTGTTTGCTTTCCCTTCTTCCTTTCCAAGTTTGGTATTCTGACAGCATACAAAAAATGAGGTTAGGCAGAGTATCCAGAAGGAAATAAAAAACACAGCAAATTGGTGTTTCATGGATAGAAATCTACAGGCAATAAGACCAAGATGAGTTTTTGTATTTCGGAAAATGGAATGTAACCATTTTGCCGAGGGGACAGCTATGAAGTCCCACCAAATCGAATGTGAATGGTATTTTCAGGTGTATTCAATGAGGAGCATAGAGGTTTCTTAGCAGGCCATTTCCTAAATCGGATCTGGTTTTGCTTTTCTATTGCCTTCTTCCTTTCCAAATTTTGTATTCCGACACCATACCAAAAAGAGGTTAGGTTGAGTTTCCATAATGAAATAAGAAACACAGCAAATTGGCGTCTCATGCTTAGAAAACTTCAGACAAAATGAGCAAATGAGTTTTTTGTATTTTGAAAATGAAGTATAACCCTTTTGCTGAGGGGACAGCAATGAATTCCCTCCAAATCGAGTGTGAATGGGATTTTCAGGTGTATTCAATCAGCAGCATTCAGGTTTCTTAACAGGCAATTTTCTAAATTGGTTCGGGGTTAGCCTTTGATTTGACTTCTGGTTTCCAAACATTGTATTCTGACAGCATACAAAAAAGAGGTTAGGCAGAGTATCCAGAAAGCAATAAAAAATACAGCAAGTTAGTGTTGCATGCTTAGAAATCCACAGCAACAGGACCAAGATGAATTTTTGTGTTTTGGTAAATGAAATGTAACACTTTTGCCGAGGAGACAGCTATGAAATCCCTCCAAATCTAGTGTGAATGGCATTTTCAGGTATATTCAATCAGTAGCATTCAGGTTTCTTCATTGCCAATTTCCTAAATGTGTTCTGGGTTTGCCTTTGTTTTGCCTTCTTCCGTTCCAAATTTGGTGTTCTGAGAGCATACAAAAAAGAGGTTAGGCAGAGTATCCATAATGAAAGCAAAAACACAGCAAATTAGCATTTCATGCTTAGAAATCTACACGCAAAATGACCAAGATGAGTTTTTGTGATTTGTAAAATGGAATGCAACCCTTTTGCCTCATGGACAGCTAGGAATTCCCTCCAAATCAAGTGTGAATGGGAGTTTCAGGAGTATTCTATCAGCAGCATGGAGGTTTCTTAATAGGCAATTTCCTAATTTTGTTCTGGGTTTGTGTTTGTTTTCCCTTCTTCCTTTCCAAAGGTGGTATTCTGTGAGCATACAAAAAGAGGTTAGGCAGTGTATCCATAATGAAAAAAAAAACACTGCAAATTGGCATTTCAAGGTTAGAATTCTATGGGAAACACGATCAAGATAAGTTTTTTGTTTTGGGAAATGAAATGAAACAATTTTGCCGAGGAGACAGCAATGAATTTCCTCCATATCGAGTGTGAATAGCATTTTCAGGTGTATTCCATCAGCAGCATGTAGGTTTCTTAATAAGTAATTTCCTAAATTTGTTCTGGATTTGTGTCCATAATGAAATAAAAAACACAACAAATTGGTGTTTCATGCTTAGAAATAACAGGCAACATGACCAAGATGAGTTTTTGTGTTTTGGGAAATGAAATGAAACTCTTTTCCTAAACTGGTTCTGGGTGAGCGTTTGTTTTGCCTTCTTCCTATCAAAATTTGGTATTCTGACAGCACACAAAGAAGAGGTTAGGCAGAGTATCCATAATGAAATAAAAAAAAGAGCAAAATGGCATTTCATGGTTAGAAATCTACAGGCAACATGACAAAGATGAGTTTTTGTGTTTGGGAGATGAAATGTAACCCGTTTGCCGAGGAGACAGCTATGAATTCCCTCCAAGTCGAGTGTGAATGGTATTTTTGGATGTATTCAATCAGCAGCATTCAGGTTTCTTTATAGGCGATTTTGTAAATTGGTTCTGGGTTTGTGTTTATTTTCCCTTCTTCCTTTCCAATTGTGGTATTCTGACAAAATACAAAAAAGAGGTTAGGCAGTGTATGCATAATGAATCCAAAAACACAGTATATTGGTATTTTATGACTAGAATTCTAAAGGCAACATGACAAAGATGAGTTTTTGTGTTTTGGGAGATGAAATGTAACCCTTTTGCCATGGGGTATCTTTGAATTCCCTCCAAGTCGAGTGTGAATGGGATTTTCAGGTGTATTCAATCAGCAGCATTCAGGTTTCTTAACAGGCAATTTTCTAAATTGGCTCTGGGTTTGCGTTTGTTTTCCCATCTTCCTTTCCAAATTATGTATTTTCACACCATGCAAAAAGAGGTTAGGCAGTGTATCCTTAATGAAATAAAAAACACCGCAAATTGGTGTTTTTGGATACAAATCTACAGGCAATACAACCAAGATGAGATTTGGTGTTTTGGAAAATGGAATGTAACTGTTTTGCCAAGGGGACAGCTCTGAACTCTCACCAAATCGAATGTGAATAGCATTTTCAGGTGTATTCCATTAGCAGTATGGAAGTTTCTTAATAGGCAATTTCCTAAATTTGTTCTGGATTTGTGTCCATAATGAAATAAAAAACACAGCAAATTGGTGTTTCATGCTTAGAAATCTACAGGCAACACGACCAAGATGAGTTTTTGTGTTCTGGGAAATGAAAAACCCTTTTGCCGAGGAGACATCTATGAATTCCCTCAAAATCGAGTGTGAATGGGATTTTCATGTGTATTCAATCAGCCGCATTCAGGTTTCTTGATAGGCAATTTCTTAAATTTGTTCTGGGTTTTCATTTGTTTTCCCTTTTTCCTTTCCAAATTTGGTTTTTTGACAGCATACAAAAAAGAGGTTAGGCAGAGTATGCATAAGGAAATAAAAAACACAGCAGGTTGGCGTTGCATGCTTAGAAATTCACAGCAACACGACCAAGATGAGATTTTTTTGTGTTGGCAAATGAAATGTAACACTTTTGCCGAGGAGACAGCTATGAACTCCCAGCAAATCGAATGTGAATGGTGTTTTCAGGTGTATTCAATGAGGAGCATGGAGGTTTCCTAGTAGGCAATTTCCTAAATTTGTTTTGTGTTAGTATTCATAATCAAATAAAAAGCACAGCAAATTTTATTTTGATGGTTAGAAATCTACAGGGAACATTTCTAAGATGAATTTCTGTGTTTTTGAAAATGAAATTTAACCCTTTTGCCAAGGGGACAGCTTTGAATTCCCTCCATATCAAGTCTGAATGATATTTTCGGGTGTATTCAATCAGCAGCATTCAGGTTTCTTAAGAGGCAATTTCCTACACTGGTTCTGGGTTTGCCTTTGTTTTGCCTTCTTCATTTCCAAATTTGCTATTTTGACATGATACAAAAATAGGATATGCATAGTATACATAATAAAATAAAACACACAGCAAATTGGCCTTTCATGGTTAGAATTTTACAGGCAAAATGAACAAGATGAGCTTTTGTGGTTTGGAAATATAAATATAATCTTTTGCTGAGGGGACAGCAATGAATTCCCTCCAAATCGAGTGTGAATGGGAGTTTCAGGTGTATTCAATCAGCAGCATTCAGGTTTCTTAATAGGCAATTTCCTAAATTGGATATGGGTTAGCGTTTGTTTTGCCTTCTTGCTTGCCAAATTTGGTATTCTGACAGCATACAAAAAAGAGGTTAGCCAGCGTATCCATAATCAAATAAAAAACACAGCATATTGGTGTTTTATGCTTAGAATTCTAAAGGCAACATGACAAAGATGAGTTTTTGTGTTTTGGGAAACGAAAGGTAAAGTTTTTGCCGAGGAGACACCTAAGAACTCCCACCAAATCGAATGTGAATGGTATTTTCAGGTGTATTCAATCAGGAGCATGGAGGTTTCTTAGTAGGCAATTTCCTAAATTTGTCCTGGATTTGTATTCATAATCAAATATAGAACAGAGCAAATTGTCTTTTGATGGTTAGAAATCTAATGGGAACAGGACCAAGAAGAGTTTTTGTGTTTTGGAAAATAAAATGTAACCCTTTTTGCCGAGGGGACAGCTTTGAATTCCTTTCACATCAAATGTTAATGGGATTTTTAGGTGTATTCAATCAGCAGCATTCAGGTTTCTTAATAGGCAATTTCCTAAATTGGTTCTGGGTTTGCATTTCTTTTTCCTTTTTCCTTTCCAAATTTTGTATTCTGACACAATACTAAAAAGAGGTTAGGCAGAGAGTTCATAATGAAATAAACAACACAGCACATTGGCATTTCATGCTAAGAAAACCTCAAGCAAAATGAGCAGGATGAGTTTTGATGTTTTGGAAAATGAAATATAACACTTTTGCTGAGGGGACAGCAATGAATTCCCCCCAAATCGAGTGTGAATGGGATTTTCAGGTGTAATCAATTAGCAGCATGGAGATTTCTTAACAGGCAATTTACTAAATTGGTTCTGGGTTTGCGTATGTTTTGCCTTCCCCTTTCCAAATTTGGTATTCTTACAGCATACAAATAGGGATTGCACAGTGTATACATAATGAAATAAAAAACACCGCAATTTGGTGTTTCATGGATAGAAATATATAGGCAATACTTCCAACTTCAGATTTGTGTTTTGGAAAATGGAATGTAAGCGTTTTGCCAAGGGGACAGCTCTGAACTCCCACCAAATCTAATGTGAATAGCATTTTCACGTGTATTCATTCAATCAGCAGCATGGAGGTTTCTTAATAGGCAATTTCCTAAATTTGTTCTGGATTTGTTTCCATAATGAAATAAAAAACACAGCAAATTGGGTTTCATGCTTAGAAATCTAAAGGCAACAGACCGGATGAGTTTTTGTGATTTGGAAAATGAAACGTAACGCTTTTGCCTTGGGGACAGCTATGAATTACCTCCAAATGGATTGTGAATGGGCTTTTCCGGTGCCCTCAATCAGCAGCATTCAGCTTTCATAATAGGCAATTTCCTAAATTTGTTCTGGGTTTCCATTTGTTTTGCCTGCTTCCTTTCCAAAATTTGTATTTCTGACAGCATACAAAAAAGATGTTAGCAGTGCATGCATAATGAAATAAAAAACACAGCAAATTGGAGTTTGATGCTTAGAAATCTAAAGGCAACAGGACCAGATGAGTTTTTGTGATTTGGGAAATGAAATGTAACCCTTTTGCCAAGGAGACAGCAATGAATTCCCTCCAAATCCAGTGTGAATGGGAGTGTCAGGTGTATTCAATCAGCAGCTTTCAGGTTTCTTGACAGGCAATTTCCTAAATTGGTTCTGCGTTAGCATTATTTTGCCATCTTCATTTCCAAATTATGTATTCTGAGAGTATACAAAAAAAAGGTTAGGTAGAGTATCCATAATGAAACAAAATCAAAGCCTATTGGCATTTCATGGTTAGAAATCTACAGGCAACACGACCAAGATAATTTTTTCTGTTTTGGAAAATGAAATGTAACCGTTTTGCCGAGGGGACAGCTATGAACTCCCACTAAATCGAATGTGAATGGTATTTTCAGGCGTACTCAATCAGCAGCATGGAGGTTTCTTAATAGGGAATTTTATAAATAGCTTCTGGATTTGTATCCATAATGAAATAAAAAACACAGCAAATTGGCATTTCATGGTAAGAAATCTACAGGCAACATGACAAAGATGAGGTTTTGTGTTTTGGGAAATGAAATGTAACCCTTTTGCCATGGGGACAGCTATGAATTCCCTCCAAATCCAGTGTGAATGGGATTTTAGGGTGTATTCAAGCAGCAGCATTCAGCTTTCTTATAGGCAGTTTCCTAAATTGGTTCTGGGTTTGAGTTTGTTTTGCCTTCTTCCTTTCCAAGATTGGTATTCTGACAGCATACAAAAAAGAGGTTAGGCATTGTATCCATAAAGAAATAAAAAAACACAGCAAATTGGCATTTCATGGTTAGAAATCTACAGGCAATACGACCAAGATGAGTTTTTGCGTTTTGGAAAATGGAATGTATCCGTTTTGCTGAGGGGATAGCTGTGAACTCACAGGAATTGGAATGTGAATGGTATTTTCAGTTGTATTCAATCAGAGGCATGGAGGTTTCTTACTTGGCAATTTCATAAATTGGTTCTGGATTTGTATAAATAATGAAATAAAAAACACTGCAAATTGGCTTTTCATGCTTAGGAATCTACGGGAAACTTCACCAAGATGAGTTTTTGAGTTTTGGAAAATAAAATGTAACACTTTTACCGAGGGGACAGCTTTGAATTACATCCAAATCAAATGCGAATGGGATTTTCAGGTGTACTCAATCAGCAGCATTCAGGCTTCTTAAGAGGCAAATTCCTACATTGGTTCTGGGTTAACGTTTGTTTTGCCTTCTTGCTTTCCAAATCTGGTATTCTGATACCATAAAAAAGTGGTTAGGCAGAGTATCCATAATGAATTCAAAAACACAACCTATTGGCATATCATGCTTAGAAATATATTGGCAACGTGACCAAGATGAGATTTTGTGTTTTGGGAAATGAAATGTAACCCTTTTGCTGAGGAGACAGCTATGAATTCCCTTCAAATCGAGTGTGAAAGGGAGTTTCAATGTATTCAATTCAGCACCATTCAGGTTTCTTGATTCGCCATTTCCTAAATTGGTTCTGGGTTTGTGACTGTTTTGCCTTCTTCCTTTCCAAATTTTGTATTCTGAAAGCATACAAAAAAGGTGAGGCAGTGTATGCAAAAGGAAATCAAAAACACAGCATATTGGAGTTTCATGCTTAGAATTCTACAGGCAACATGACCAAGATGAGTTTTTGTGTTTTGGGAAATGAAATGTAACTCTTTTGCCATGGGGACAGCTATGAATTCCCTCCAAATCCAGTGTGAATGGGATTTTCAGGTGTATTCAATCAGCAGCATTCAGTTTTCTTATAGGCAGTTTCCTAAATTGCTTCTGGGTTAGTGTTTGTTTTGTTCTTTCTTTCCAAATTTGGTATTCTGTCAGCATACAAAAAAGAGGTTAGGCAGAGTATCCATAATGAAACAAAAAAACTGCACATTGGCGTTTCATGGATAGAAATCTAAAAGGAACATGACCAAGATGAGTTTTTTTTGTTTTGAAAAATGGAATGGAACACTTTTGCCCAGGAGATAGCTATGAATTCCCTCCAAATCAAGTGTTAATGGGATTTTCAGGTGCATTCAATCAGAAGCATTCAGCTTTCTTGATAGGCAATTTCCTAAATTGGTTCTGGGTTTGCGTTTGATTTGCATTCTACCTTTCCAAATGTGGTATCTGACAGCATACAAAAACAAGGTTAGGCACAGTATCCATAATGAAATATAAAACACAGCAAATTGGCATTTCATGCTTAGAAATCTACAGGCAACGTGACCAAGATGAGTTTTTGTGCTTTGGGAAATGAAATGTAACACTTTTGTCATGGGGACAGCTATGAATTTCCTCCAAATCAAGTGTGAATGGGATTTTCAGGTGTATTCAATCAGCAGCATTCAGGTTTCTTGATAGGCAATTTCCTAAAGTGGTTCTGGGTTTGCGTTTGATTTGCATTCTTCCTTTCCAAATTTCATATTCTGACATCATACAAAAAAGAGGTTAGGCAGAGTATCCATAACAAAATAAAAATCACAGCAGATTTCGTTTCATGATTAGAAATCCAAAAGGAACATGGTAAAGATGAGTTTTTGTGGTTTGGGTAATGAAAGTTAACCGTTTTGCTGAGGAGACAGCTATGAACTCCCATGAAATTGAATGTGAATGGTATTTTCAGGTGTATTCAGTCAGCATCATTCAGTTTTTTTAATAGGCAATATTCTAAATTGCTTCTGGGTTTGCGTTAATTTTGCCTTCTTGCTTTCCTAATTTGGTATTCTGACAGCATACAACAACGAGGTTAGGCAGAGTATCCATAATGAATATAAAAATACAACAACTTGGTGTTTCATTCTTAGAAATCTACAAGCAACATGACCAAGATGAGTTTTTGTGTTTTGGAAAATGAAATATAACACTTTTGCCGAGGAGACAGCTATGAATTCCCTCCTAATCCAGTGTCCGTGGGATTTTCTGGTGTATTGAATCAGCAGCATTCAGGGTTCTTAATAGGCAAATTCCTAAAATGGTTCTGGGTTTGCATTTTTTTTTTGCCTTCTTCCTTTCCCAATTTTGTATTCTGACAGCATACAAAAAACAGGATAGGCAGTGTCCATGAGGAAATAAAAAACACAGCAAATTTAAGTTTCATTGTTAGAAATCTACAGGCAACATGACCAAGATGATTTTTTGTGTTTTGGAAAATGAAATGTAATTATTTTGCCAAAGGGACAGCTATGAATTCCCTCCAAATTGAATGTGAATGGGATTTTAGGGTGTATTCAATCAGCATTCAGGTTTCTTGCTAGGCATTTTCCTAAATTGGTCCTAGGTTAGGGTTTGTTTTGCCTTCTTCCTTTCGAAATTTTGTATTCTGACAGCATACAAAAAAGAGGTTAGGCAGAGTATCCATAATGAAATAAAAAACAATGCAAATTGGTGTTTCAAGCTTAGATTTCTAAATGCAAAACGATCAAGATGAGTTTTTGTGTCTTGTCAAATGAAAAGTATCACTTTTACCAAGGAGACAGGTAGGAATTCCCTCCAAATCAAGTGGAAATGCGATTTTCATGTGTATTCACTCAGCAGCATTCAGGATTCTTATTTGGAAATTTCCTAAATTGGTTCTGGGTTTGCATATATTTATTCTGCCAGCATACAAAAAAGAGGTTAGGCAGAGTATGCTTAAGGAAATACAAAACACAGCAAATTGGCATTTCATGCTCAGAATTCTTAAGGCTACATGACCAAGATGGGTTTTTGTGTTTTGGCAAATGAAATGTAACCCTTTTGCATAGGGGACAGCTTTGAATTCCCTCCAAATCAAGTGTGAATGGGATTTTCAGGTGTATTCAATCAGCAGCATTCAGGTTTCTTAAGAGGCAATTTCCTAAATTGTTTCTGGGTTAGCCTTTGTTTTGCCTTCTTCCTTTCCACATTTTGTATTCTGACACCATACCAAGAAGAAGTTAGGCAGAGTTAGCGTTTTTTTTCCCTTCTTCCTTCCCAAATTAGGTATTCTGAAAGCACACAAAAAAGACGTTAGGCTGAGTATCCATAATGAATTAAAAAAACAGCAAATTTGCGTTTCAAGGTTAGAAATCTACCGGGAACAGGTCCAAGATGAGTTTTTGTGTTTTGGGAAATGAAACGTAAACTTTTGCCCAGATGACAGCTATGAATTCCCTCCAAATAAAGTGTGAATGGCATTTTCTGGTGTATTCAATCAGCAGCATTCAGGTTTCTTAAGAGGCAATTTCCTGAATTGGTTCTGGGTTTGCGTTTGTTTTGCCTTCTTCCTTTCCAAATTTGGTAAACCTGACAGCATACAAAAAAGAGGTTAGGCAGAGTATTCATAATGAAATAAAAAACACAGCCTATTGGCATTTCATGGTTTGATATCTACAGGCAATACGACCAAGACGAGTTTTTGAGTTTTGAGAAATGAAATGTAACCCTTTTGCCTAGGGAACAGCTATGAACTCCCAGCAAATCGAGTGTGAATGGTATTTTCAGCTATATTCAATGAGGAGCAAGGAGGTTTCTTAGTAGGTAATTTCCTAAATTTGTTTTGGATTTGTATACATAATTAAATGAAAAACACAAAAATTGGCGTTTCATGCTTAGAAATCTACAGGGAACATGTCCAATATGAGTTTTTGTGTTTTGGAAAGTGAAATTTAACCCTTTTGCCGAGGGGAAAGCTATGAATTCCCTCCAAATCGAGTGTGAATGTTATTTTCAGGTGTATTCATTCAATAGCATTCAGGTTTCTTAACAGGCAATTTCCTAAATTGGTTTTGGGTGTGCGTTTGTATTGCCTTCTTCCTTTCCAAATTTTGTATTCAGAAACCAAACCAAAAAGAGGTTAGGCAGACTATCCATAAGGAAATAAAAAACACAGCAAATTGGCATTTCATGCTTAGACCCTACAGGCAACATTATCAAGGTGAGTTTTTGTGTTTTGGGAAATGAAATGTAACACTTTGTCGAGGAGACATCTGTGAATTCCCTCCAAATCCAGTGTGAATGGGATTTCCAGATGTATTCCTTCAGCAGCATTCAGGTTTCTTGACAGGCAATTTCCTAAATTGGTTCTGGATTAGCATTTCTTTTGCCTTCTTCCTTTCCAAATTATGTATTCTTTCACCATACAAAAAGAGGTTAGGCAGTGTATCCATAATGAAAGAAACCAAAGTAATTTGGTGTTCCGTGGAAAGAAATCTACAGGCAATACGACCAAGATGAGGTTTTCTCTTTTGGAGAATGGAATGTAACGGTTTTGCCGAGGGGACAGCTATGAACTCCCACCAAATCGAATGTGAATGGTATTTTCAGGTGCATTCAATCAGCAGCATCGAGGTTTCTTAATAGGCAATTTCCTAAATTTGTTCTGGATTTCTGTCCATAATAAAATAAAAAGCACAGTATATAGGCGTTTCATGCTTAGAAATCTATAGGGAACACGACCAAGATGAGTTTCTGTATTATGGAAAATGAAATGTAAGCCTTTTGCCATGGGGACAGCTATGAAATACCTCCAAATTGAGTTTGAATGTGATTTTCATTTGTATGCAATCAGAAGCATTAAGATTTCTTAATAGGCAGTTTCCTAAATGGGTTCTGGGTTAGCATTTGTTTTCCCTTATTCCTTTCCAAATTATGTATTCACACACCATACAAAAAGAGGTTAGGCAATGTATGCATAATGAAATAAAAAACACCGCAAATTGGTGTTTCATGGATAGAAATCTACAGGCATACTAAAAAGAGGTTAGGCAGAGTATCCATAACGAAATAAACACACAGCCTAATGGTGTTTCATGATTAGAAAGCTACAGGCAACACGACCAAGATGAGTTTTGTGTTTTGGAAAATGAAATGTAACACTTTTGCTGATGGGACAGCAATGAATTCCCTCCAAATTGAGTGTGAATGGGATTTTCACTTGTATTCAATCAGCAGCATTCAGGGTTCTTGAGAGGCAATTTTCTAAATTGGTTCTGGGTTTGCGTTTGTTTTGCCTTCTTCCTTTCCAAATTAGGTATTCTGGCAGGATAGAAAAAAGAGGTTAGGCAGAGTATAGATAATAAAATAAAAACCACAGCAAATTGGCGTTTCATGAATACAACTGTACAGGCAAATCGACCAAGATGAGTTTTTGTGTTTTGGCAAATGAAATGTAACTTTTTGCCAATGAGACAGCTAGGAATTCCCTCCAAATCAAGTGTGAATGAGATTTCAGGTGTATTCAATCAGCAGCACTCAGGTTTCTTGATTGACAATTTCCTAAATTGTTACTGGGTTAGCGTTTGTTTTGCCTTCTTCCTCTTCAAATTTTGTATTCTGACAGCATACAAAATAGATGTTAGGCAGTGTATCCATAATGAAATAAAAAACACAGCCTATTGGCGTTTCATGGATAGAAATCTACAGGCAACACGAATAAGATCAGTTTTAGTGTTTTGGAATTAGAAATGTAACCCTTTTGCCGAGGGGACAGCTGTGAACTCCCACCAAATCGAATGTGAATGGTATTTTCAGGTGAATTAAATGTGGAACATGGAGGTTTCTTAATAGGGAATTTCCCAAATTTGTTTTGGATTTGTATCCATAATGAAATAAAAAACACAGCAAACTACCTCTTGATGGTGAGAAATCTACAGGGAACAGGTCCAAGATGAGATTTTGTGTTTTGGAAAATGAAATGTAACCCTTTTGCCAAGGAGACAGTTAGGAATTCCCTCCAAATTGAGTGTGAATGGGATTTTCAGCTGTATTCAATCAGCAGCATTCGGATTTCTTGATAGACAATTATCTAAATTGGTTCTGGGTTCTAGTTTGTTTTGCTTCTTCCTTTCCAAACTTGGTATTCTGACTGCATACCAAAAAGAGGTTAGGCAGAGTATCCAGAAAGTAATAAAAAATACAAATTGGCATTTCATGGATAGAAATCTAGAGGCAATACGACCAAGATGAATTTTTGAGTTTTAGAAAATTTAATGTAAATGTTTGCCGAAGGCACAGCTATGAACTCCCACCAAATCAAATGTGAATTGTATTTTCAGGTGTATTCAATGAGGAATTTGGGGGTTTCTTAATAGGCAATTTCCTAAATATGTTTTCCATTTGTATCCATAATTAAATAAAAAACACAGCAAATTGGCGTTTAATTGTTAGAAATCTACAGGTAACAGGTCCAAGATGAGTTTTTGTGTTTTGGAAACTGAAAAGTAACACTTTTGCTGAGGGGACAGCTATGAATTCCATCCAAATCAAGTGTGAATGGGATTTTCAGGTGTATTCAGTCAGCAGCATTCAGGTTTCTTGATAGGCAATTTCCTAAATTGGTTCTGGGTTAGCGTTTCTTTTGCTTTCTTCCTTTCCAAATTTGGTATTCTAACAGCATACAAAATTGAGGTCAGGCAGTGTATCCATAATGTAATAAGAAACACCGCAAATTGGCATTTCATGGATAGAAATCTATAGGCAATATGACCAAGATGATTTTTTGTGTTTTGGAAAATGGAATGTAACCATTTTGCCGAGGGACACTATGAACTCCCACCAAATCGAATGTGAATGGTATTTTCAGGTGTATTCAATGAGCAGCATGGAGGTCTCTTAATAGGCAATTTCCTAAATTGGTTCTGGGTTAGTGTTTGTTTTGTGTTCTTCCTTTCCAAATTTGGTATTCTGAGAGCATACAAAAAAGAGATTAAGCAGAGTATACATAATAAAATAAAAAACACACCAAATTGGTGTTTCATGGTTAGAACTCTACAGGGAACAGGAACGAGATTAGATTTTCTGTTTTGGAAAACTTAATGTAACACTTTGCGAGGGGACAGCTAGGAATTCCCTCCAAATAGAGTGTGAATGGCATTTTCAGGTGTATTCAATGAGCAGCATTCAGGGTTCTTGATAGGCAATTTCCTAAATTGGTTCTGGCATTGTGTTGTTTTGCCTTCTTCCTTTCCAAATTTTGTATTCTGACAGCATACAAAAATTAGGCTAGGCAGTGTATGCATAGTGAAATAAAAAACACAGCATATTGGCATTTCATGCTCAGAATTCTAAAGGCTACAAGACCAAGATTAGTTTTTGAATTTGCGGAAATGAAATGTAACACTTTTGCCTTGGGGACAGCTATGAATTCCCTTTGAATCGAATGTGAATGGTATTTTCTGGTGTTTTCCATAAGCAGCATTCAGGGTTCATGATTAGCAGTTTACTAAATTGGTTTTGGGTTTGCGTTTGTTTTGCCTTCTTCCTTTCCAAATTTTGTTTTCTGACAGCATACAAAAAAGTGGTTAGGCAGAGTATGCATAATGAAATAAAAAAAAGCCAATTGGCGTTTCATGGTTTGAAATCTACAGGCAACACGACCAAGATGTGTTTTGTGTTTTTGAAAATGATATGTAATCCTTTCGCACAGGACACAGCTAGGAATTCCCTTCAAGTCGAGTGTGAATAGGATTTTCAGGTGTATTCAATCAGAAACATTCAGGTTTCTTGATAGGCAATTTCGTAAATTGGTTCTGGGTTTGCATTTGTTTTGCCTTCTTCCTTTCCAAATTTTGTATTCTGACAGCATTCAAAAAAGAGGTTAGACAGTGTATGCATAGTGAAATAAAAACCATAGCATATTGGCGTTTCATGCTCAGCATTCTAACGGCTACATGACAAAGATGAGTGTTTCTGTTTTGGGAAATGAAATGTAACCCTTTTGCTAAGGGGACAGTTATGAATCCCCTTCAATTCAAGTGTGAAAGGTATTTTCAGATGTATTCAATCAGCATCATCAAAGTTTCTTAATAGGCAATTTCCTAAATTTGTTCTCGATTTCTGTCCATAATGAAATATAAAACACAGCAAATTAGCGTTTCTTGGTTAGAAATCTACAGGGAACAGGACCAAGATGAGTTTTTGTGTTTTGGAAATTGAAATGTAAGCCCTTTCGAGAGGGGACATGTTGCAGTTGATTTCTCAACAATGTTGCAGTGGATTCGTTTCTGAGAGGAGCAGTGTGATGGGGGCAAGAGGCGCGGAGTCAACACACAGACCCCAGGAGTCGGGTGAAAGCAGGCTTGAGGGAGCAGCCCGCAGACTCGTTTATTACAGTTGGTACAACATCTTATATAGCCAAGACCAGCCAATCAGGTCAAGGGGCGGTCTATGCCCCAACCAATCACAGCCTATTGTCAGGCAGTTTCCAAAGCCATCCAATCACAGCCTGTTACCAGGCAGTTTCAAATCCATCCAATCATAGCCTGTTGCCAGGCAGTTTTCAAAGCCATCCAATCATAGCCTGTTGCCAGGCAGTTTCAAATACATCCAATCACAGCCTGTTCCCAGGCAGTTTCCAATCCATTCAGTCACAGCCTGTTCCCAGGCAGTTTCCAATCCATCCAATCATAGCCTGTTGCCAGGCAGGCTCCATTGCCAGGTGGGTTTCAAAGCCGTTCCTGAGTGACTGACGCTCGCTTGCCAGTGGCCACCTTGGCATGGCCTTCTCATTCCACCACAGGGACAGCGTTGAATTCCCTCGAAATCGAGTGTGATGGGAGTTTCAGGTGTATTCTATCAGCAGCATTCACTTTTCCTGATATGCAATTTCCTAAATTGCTTCTATGTTTGCATTTGTTTTGCCTTTTTCCTTTCCAAATTTTGTATTCTGACAGCATACATAAAGGAGGTTAGGCAGATTATGCATAAGGAAATAAAAAACAGAGCAAATTGTTGTTTCATTGTTAGAAATCTACAGGGAACAGGACTAAGATGAGTTTTTGTGTTTTGGACAATGAAATGTAACACTTTTGCCCTGGGCATAGCTATGAATTCCCTCCAAATCGAGTGTGAATGGGATTTTCAGGTGTATTCCATCAGCAGCATTCAGGTTTCTTAATAGGCCATTTTCTAAATTGGTTCTGGGATAGCGTTTGTTTTGCCTTCTTCCTTTCCAATTTTGGTATTCTTAGAGCATACAAAAAAGAGGTTAGTCAGAGTATCAATAAGGAAATAAAAAACACATCAAATTTTCATTTCATGCTTAGAATCTACAGGAAACACGACCAAGATGAGCTTTTGTGTTTTGGGAACTGAAATATTACACTTTTGCTGAGGAGCCATCTATGAATTCCCTCGAAAGCCAGTGTGAATGGTATTTCCAGGTGTATTCCATCAGTAGCATTCAGGTTTCTTAATAGGCGATTTCCTAAATTAGTTCTCGGTTTGCATTTGTTTTGCCTTCTTCCTCTCAAAATTAGGTATTCTGACAGCATACAAAAAGAGGTTATGTAGAGTATCAATAATGAAATAAAAAACACAGCATAATAGAATTTCATGTTCAGGAATCTACAGGCAACACAACCAACATGAGCTTATGTGTTTTGGGAAAAGAAATGTAACCCTTTTGCCATGGAGAATGCTATGAATTCTCTCTGAATAGAGTGTGAATGGGATTTCCAGATGTATTCCATCAGCAGCATTCAGGTTTTCTAATAGGCAATTTCCTAAATTGGTTCTGGGTTTGCATTTATTTTGCCTTTTTCCTTTCCAAATTTTGTATTCTGACAGCATACAAACAAGATGTTTAGCAGAGTATCAATAATGAAATAAAATACAGAGCAATTTCAGTTTCATGCTTAGAAATCTACAGGCAACATGACCAAGATGAGTTTTTCTGTTTTGGGAAATGAATTGTAACCCTTTTGCCATGGGGACAGCTATGAATTTCGTCCAAATCTAGTGTGAATTGGAGTTTCAGGTGTATTGCATCAGCAGCATTCATCTTTCTTAACAGGCAATTTCCTAAATTGGTTCTGGCGTTGTGTTTGTTTTGCCTTCTTCCTTTTGAAATTTTGTATTCTGACAGCATACAAAAAAGAGGTTAGGCAGAGTATCAATAATGAAATAAAATACAGAGGAAATTCAGGTTTCATGCTTAGTAATCTACAGTGAACACGACCAAAATGAGTTTTTCTGTTTTGGGAACTGAAATATTACACTTTTGCTGAGGAGACATCTGTGAATTCCCTCCAAATCCAGTGTGAATGGGATTTCCAGATGTATTCCTTCAGCAGAATTCAGGTTTCTTGACAGGCAATTTCCTAAATTGGTTCTGGATTTGCGTTTCTTTTGACTTCCTCCTTTCCAAATTTTGTATTCTGACAGCATAAAAAAACAGGTTAGGCAGAGTATGCATAATGAAATAAAAAACACAGCAAATCGGTGTTTCATGGTTATAAATCTACAGGCAACACGGCCAAGATGAGTTTTTGTGTTTTATATAATGACATGTAACACTTTTGCAGTGGGGACAGCTTTGAATTCCCTCAAAATTGAGTATGAATGGGAATTTCAGGTATATTCCATCAGCAGCACTCAGCTTTCTTGAGAGGCTATTTCCTAAATTGGTTCTGGGTTTGCATTTGTTTTGCCTTCTTCCTTTCGAAATTTTGTATTCTGACAGCATACAAAAAACAGGTTAGGCAGAGTATCCATAATGAAATAAAAAACACAGCAAATTGGCATTTTATGGTTAGAAATCTACAGGCAACACGACCGATGTGAGTTTTTGATTTTTGGGAATTGAAATGTAACCCTTTTGCCATGGGGACAGCTATGAATTCCCTCCAAATCGATTGTGATTGGGATTTTCAATGTATGGCATCAGCAGCATTCAGGTTTCTTAATAGGCTATTTCCTAAATTTGTTCTGCATTTGCGTTTGCTTTGCCTTCTTCCTTTCCAAATTTTGTATGCTGACACTATACCAAAAAGAGGTTAGGCAGAGTATCCATAATGAAATCAAAAACACAGCAAATTGGCATTTCATGCTTTGAAATCTACAGGCAACATGACCAAGATTACGTTTTTGTTTTGGAAAATTAAATATAACATCTTTGCCAAGGTTATTACTATGAAATCCCTCCAAATCTAGTGCGAATGGGATTTTCAAGAGTATTCAGTCAGCAGCATTCTGGTTTCCTGATGGACAATTTCCTAAATTGGTTCTGGTTTTGCGTATGTTTTGCCTTCTTCCTTTCCAAATTTTGTATTCTGACATATACAAAAAGAGGTTAGGCATAGTATCCATAATGAAATACAAAAATACAGCAGGTTGTCGTTTCATGCTTAGAAATCTACAGGCAACATGACTAAGATGAGTTTTTCTGTTTTGGAAAAAGAAAAGGTAACTCGTTTGCCGAAGGGACAGCTAGGAATTCCCTCCAAAATGAGTATGAATGGCATTTTCAGGTGCATTCAATCAGCAGCATGCAGGGTTCTTGATAGGCAATTTCCTACATTAGTTCTGGGTTTGCGTTTATTTCACCTTCTTCCTTTCCAAAATTTGAATTCTGACACCATACAAAAAAGAGGTAACACAGAGTATCTATAATGAAATAAAAAACACAGGTGGTTGGCATTTCAGGCTTAGAAATCTACAGGCAACATCCAAGATGAGATTTTGTGTTTCAGAAAAAGAAAAGTAACCCTTTTGCTGAGGGGACAGCTATGAATTCCCTCCAAATTGAGTGTGAATGGGATTTTCAGGTGTATTCAATCAGCAGTATTCTAGTTTCCTGTTAGGCAATTTCCTAAATTTCTTCTGGGTTTGCACTTGTTTTGTTCTTCCTTTCCACATTTTGTTTTCTGTCACTATACAAGAAAGAGGATAGGCAGAGTATTCATAATGAAATAAAAAACACAGCAAATTGGCGATTCATGCTTAGAAATCTACAGGCAACATGACCAAGATGAATTTTTGTGTTTTGGAAAATGAAAGGTAACAATTTGACCAAGTGGACAGCTTTGAATTCCCTCCAAATTGAGTATGAATTGGATTTTCAGGTGTATTCAATCAGCAGCATTCAGGTTTCCTGATGGACAATTTCCTAAATTGGTTATGGTTTTGTGTATATTTTGCCTTCTTCCTTTCCAAATTTTGTATTCTGACAGCATACAGAAAAGAGGTTAGGCCGAGAATCCATAATGAAATCAAACACAGTGCAAATTGGCGTTTCATGCTGAGAAATCTACAGGCACATGATCAAGAAGAATTTTTCATTGGAAAATGAAAGGTAACCCTTTTGCCAATGGGACAGTTGGGAATTCCCTCTGTAATCGAGTGTTAATGGATTTTCAGGGTTATTCAATCAGAAGCATTCAGTTTTCCTGATTCTCAATTTCCTAAATTGCTTCTGGGTTTGCATTTGTTTTGCCTTCCTCCTTTCCAAAATTTGTATTCTGACACCATACAAAAAAGAAGTTAGGAAGTGTATCCATAATGAAATAAAAAAAACAAATAAACAGCAAATTGGCGTGTCATTGTTAGAAATCTACAAGCAACATGACCAAGATGAGTTTGTGTGTTTTGGAAAATGAAAGCTAACACTATTGCTGATGGGACTGCTATGAATTACCTCCAAATTGAGTGTGGTTTGGTTTTTCAGGTTTATTGAATCAGCAGCATGCTGGTTTCCTGTTAGGCCATTTGCTATATTTCTTATGGTTTTGCGTTTGTTTTGCCTTCTTCCTTGGTGTTTCATGCTCAGAATTATACATACTACATGACTAAGTTGAGTTTTTGTGTTTTGGAAAATGAAATGTAACCCTTTTGCCGAGGAGACAGCTAAGAATTTCCTCCAAATCCAGTGTGAATGGAATTTTCAGGTTTATTCAATCAGCAGCATTCAGCTTTCTTCATAGGAAATTTCCTATAATCGTTCTGGGTTTGGATATATTTTGCCTTTAACCTTTCCAAATTTGGTATTCTGAAAGCATACAAAAAAGAGGTTAGGCAGAGTATCCATAATGAAATCAAAAACATAGCAAATTGGCATTTCATGCTTAGAAATCTACAGGCAACATGACCAAGATGAATTTTTGTGTTTTGGAAAATGGCATGTAACACTTTTGCAGTGGGTACAGCTATGAATTCCCTCCAAATCAAGTGTGAATGGGAGTTTCAGGGGTATTCAATCTGCAGCATTCAGGTTTCTTAATAGGCAATTTCCTAAATTGTTTCTGGGTTTACATTTTTTGCCTTCTTCCTTTCCAAATTTGGTATTCTGACACCATACAAATAGAGGTTAGGCAGTGTATGCATAAAGAAATCAATAACACAGCATGTTGGTGTTTCATCCTCAGAATTATAAAGGCTACATGACCAAAATGAGTTTTTGTGTTTTGGGAAATGAAATGTAACCCTTTTGATGAGGATACAGCAAGGAATTCCCTCCAAATCCAGTTCGAATGGGATTTTAGGTGTATTCAATCAGCAGCATTCAGGTTTCTTAACAGGCTATTTTCTAAATTGGTTCTGGGTTAGCCTTTGTTTTGCCTTCCGGCTTTCCAAATTTTGTATTCTGACAGCATACAAAAAAGCGGTTAGGGAGAGTATCCATAATGAAATAAAAAACACAGCCTATTGGCGTTTCATGGTTAGAAAACTTCAGGCAAAATAAGCAAGATGAGTTTTTGTGTTTTGGAAAATGAAATATAGCCCTTTTGCCGAGGGGACAGCAATGAATTCCTTCCAAATCGAGTGCAAATGGGATTTTCAGTTGTATTCAAACAGCAGTATGGAGGTTTCTTATAGGCAATTTCCTAAATTTGTTGTGGATTTCAGTCCATTATGAAATAAAAAAACAGAGGAAAAGGGTGATTCATGATTAGAAATCTACAGGCAACACGACCAAGATGAGTTTTAGTGTTTTGGGAAATGAAATGTAAATCTTTAGTGGTAGAGACAGTTGGGAATTTCCACCAAATCGAGTGTGGTTGGGATTTTCAGGTGTATTCAATCAGCAGCATTAGGGTTTCTTAACAGGCTATTTCCTAAATCGGTTCTGAGTTTAGCCTTTGTTTTGCCTTCTGGCTTTCCAAATTTTGTATTCTGACAGCATACAAAAAAGAGGTTAGGCAGAGTATCCATAATGAAATAGAAAACACAGCAATTTGGCATTTTATGCTTAGAAATCTGTTTTATAAAATGAAATGTAACACTTTTGCTGAGGGGACAGCAATGAATTCCCTCCAAATCGAGTGTGAGGGCCATTTTCAGGAGTATTCAATCAGCAGCATTCAGGTTTCTTAACAGGTAATTTCCTAAATTGGTTCTGGGTTTGCGTTTGTTTTGCCTTCTTCCTTTCCAAATTTGTTATTCTGACAGCATACAAAAAAGAGTTTAGGCAGAGTATCCATAAGGAAATAAAACACAGAGCAAATTGGTGATTCATGATTAGAAATCTACAGGCAACATGACCAAGATGAGTTTTTTGTTTTGGGAAAGAAATGTAATGCTTTTGCAGAGGGGACAGCAACGAATTCCCTCCAAATCGAGTGTGATTGGGATTTTCAGGTGTATTCAATCAGCAGCATTCAGGTTTCTTCAAGGCAATTTTCTAAATTGGTTCTGGGTTTGCGTTTGTTTTCCCTTCTTCCTTTCCAAATTTTGTATTCTGACACCATACCAAAAAGAGGTTAGGCTTAGTATCCATAATGAAATAAAAAACACAGCAAATTGGCGTTTCATGCTTAGAAAACTTGAGGTAAAATGAGCAAGATGAGCTTTTGTGTTTTGGAAAATGAGATATAACACATTTGCCGAGGGGACAGCAAGGAATTCCCTCCAAATCTAGTACGAATGGGATTTTCAGGTGTATTCATTAAGCAGAATTCAGGTTTCTTAAAGGCAATTTTCTAAATTGGTTCTGGGTTAGCCTTTGTTTTGCCTCTGGCTTTCCAAATTTTGCATTCTGACACCACACAAAAAAGAGGTTAGGCAGGGTATCCATAATGAAATAAAAAAGACAGCAAATTGGCGTTTCATGCTTAGAAAACTTCAGGCAAAATGAGCAAGATGAGCTTTTCTGTTTTGGAAAATGAAATGTAACCCTGTTGCCGAGGGGACCACTGTGAATTCCCTCCAAATCGAATGTGAGTGGTATTTTCAGGTGTATTCAGTCAGCAGCATGGAGGTTTCTTAAGAGGCAATTTCTTAAATTTGTTCTGGATTTCTATCCATAATGAAAGAAAACACTCAGTAAATGGGCTTTTCATGGTTAGAAATCTACAGGCAACATGACCAAGATGAGTTTTTGTGTTTTGGGAAATGAAATGCAACCCTTTTTCCGAGCAGACAGCTGTGAATTCCCTCAAAATCGAGTGTGAATGGGAGTTTCAGATGTATTCAATCAGCAGCATGGAGGTTTCTTAATAGGCAATTTCTTAAATTTGTTGTGGATTTCCGTCCATATTGAAATAAAAACAAAGCAAATTGGCGATTCATGATTAGAAATCTACAGGCAACACGACCAAGATGAGTTTTACTGTTTTGGATATGAAAGGTAACCATTTTGTCGAGGGAACAGCATTGAACACCCACCAAATCGAATGTGAATGGTATTTTCAGGTGTATTCAATCAGCAGCATGGAGGTTTCTTAAGAGGCAATATCTTAAATTTCTTCTGGATTTTTATCCATAATGAAATAAAACACACAGCAAATTGGCATTTCATGCTTAGAAATCTACAGGCAATATGACAAAGCTGTTTCTGTGTTTTGAAAAATGGAATGTAACCGTTTTGCTGAGGGGAAAGCTTTGAATTCCCTCCAAATAAAGTGTGAATGGGATTTTCAGGTGTATTCAATCAGCAACATGGAGGTTTCTTAACAGGCTATTTCCTAAATTGGATCTGGGTTAGCCTTTGTTTTGCCTTCTATTTTTCCAAATTTTTTTTATGACATCATACCAAAAAGAGGTTAGGCAGAGTATTCATAATGAAATAAAAAAGACAGCAAAATGGCGTTTCATGCTTAGAAAAATTCAGGCAAAATAAGCAAGATGAGTTTTTGTGTTTTGTAAAATGGAATGTAACCGTTTTTCCGAGGGGACAACAATGAATTCCCTCCAAATCCAGTGCAAAGGGGATTTTCAGGTGTATTCAATCAGCAACATGGAGGTTTCTTTACAGGCTATTTCCTAAATTGGTTCTGGGTTAGCCTTTATTTTACCTTTTGGCTTTCCAAATTTTTCATTCTGACAGCGTACAAAAAAGAGGTTAGGCAGAGTATCCATAATGAAATAGAAAACACAGCCTATTGGGGTTTCATGGTTAGAAATCTACAGGCAACACAACCAAGATGAGTTTTACTGTTTTGGAAAATAAAATGTAACCCTTTTGCTGAGGGGACCCCTATGAATTCCCTCTAAATCGAATGTGAATGGTATTTTCAGGTGTATTCAATCAGCAGCATGGAGGTTTCTTAAGAGGCAATTTCTTAAATTTGTTCTGGATTTCTATCCATAATGAAATAAAACACAGCAAATTGGCCTTTCATTCTTAGAAATCTACAGGCAATATGACCAAGCTGTGTTTCTGTGTTTTGAAAAATGGAATGTAACCGTTTTGCTGAGGGGAAAACTTTGAATTCCCTCCAAATTAAGTGTGAATGGGATTTTCAGGTGTATTCAATCAGCAGCATTCAGCTTTCTTAACAGGCAATTTCCTAAATTGGCTCTAGATTTCTGTCCATAATGAAATAGAAAAACACAGCAAAATGGCGTTTCATGCTTAGAAATCTACAGGCAACACGACCAAGATGAGTTTTTGTGTTTTGGGAAATTAAATGTAAATCTTTATTGGTAGAAACAGCTAGGAATTCCCTCCAAAATGCTTGCGATTGGGATTTTCAATGTATTCAATCAGCAGCATTCTGATTTCTTTATAGGAAAATTCCTAAATTGGCTCTGGGTTTGTGTTTGTTTTACATTCTTCCTTTCAAAATTTTGTATTCTGAAAGCATACAAAAAACACATTACGCATTGTATCCATAATTAAATAAAAAACTCAGCAAATTGGCATTTCTTGTAAGAAATATACGGGAACATGACCAAGATGAATTTTTGTGTTTTGGGAAAGGTAATGTAACCCTTTTGCCTATTTGGGAAATGAAATGTAAATCTTTTGTGGTAGAGACATCTATGAATTCCCTCCAAATCAAGTTTGAATCGTAGTTTCTGGTTTATTCAATCAGCAGCATTCAAGTTTCTTTATAGGCAGTTTCCTAAATTGGTTCTTGGTTTGCGTTTGTTTTGTTTTCTTCATTTCCAAATTTGGTATTCTGACAGCATACAAAAAGGAGGTTAGGCAGAGTATCCATAATGAAATAAAAAGCAGAGCAAATTGGCGTTTCATGGATAGAAATCTACAGGCAACTCGACCAAGAAGAGTTTTTGTGTTTTTGGAAATGAAATGTAACAGTTTTCATGAGGAGACACCAAGGAATTCCCTCCAAATCGAGTTTGAATGGGATTTTCAGGTGTACTCAATCAGTAGCACTCAGGTTTCTTAATAGGCGATTTCCTAAATTGGTTCTGGGTTAGCATTTGTTTTCCTTTCTTCCTTTCCCAATTTGGTATTCTAACTGCATGCAAAAAAGAGGTTAGGTAGTGCTTCCATAATGAAATAAAAAACAGAGCAAATTGGCGTTTCTTGGTTAGAATTCCAAAGGCAACATGACCAAGATGAGTTTTTGTGTTTTGGAAAACGAAACGTAACCCTTTTACTGAGGGGGCAGCTATGAATTCCCTCCAAGTCGAGTGTGAATGGGATTTTCAGTTGTATTGAATCAGCAGCATGATGTTTTCTGGATAGGGAATTTCCTAAATTGGTTCTGGGTTTGCCTTTGTTTTGCCTTCCTCCTTTCCTAATACTGTATTCTGACAGCATACAAAATGAGGTTAGGCAGTATGCCTAATGAATTAAAAAACACAGAAAATTGGCATTTCATGCTTAGAAATCTAAAGGCAACACGATGAAGATGAGTTTTTGTATTTTGGAAAATGAAAGGTAACCATTTTGCAAAGGGGACAGCTATGAATTCGGTCCAAAAGTGTGTGAATGGGATTTGTAGGTGTATTCAGTCAGCAGCATTCTAGTTTCCTGTTAAGCAATTTCCTAAATTGAATCTGGGTTTGTGTTTGTTTTGCCTTCTGGCTTTCCAAATTTTGTATTCTGACACCATACAAAAAAGAGGTTAGGCAGAGTATCCATAAGGAAATAAATAACACCGCAGGTTGGCGTTTCAGCATTCGAAATGTACAGGCAACATGACCAAGATGAGTTTTTGTGTTTTGGAAAATGAAACATAGACCTTTTGCTGAGGGGACAGCTAGGAATTCCCTCCAAATCGAATGGGAATGGGATTTTCCGGTGTATTCAATCAGCAGCATTCAGGTTTCATGATAGGCAATTTCCTAAATTGCTTCTGGGTTTGCGTTTGTTTTGAATTCTTCCTTTCAAAATTTTGTATTCTGACAGCATACAAAAAGAGGTTAGGCAGAGTATCCATAATGATTTAAAAAACACAGAAAATTGCAGTTTCAGGCTTAGAAATGTACCGGCAACACGACTAAGAAGAGTTGTTATGTTTTGGAAAATGAAAGGCAACCATTTTGCCGAGGAGACAGCTATGAATTCCTTCCAAATCTAGTGTGAATGGGATTTTCAGTTGTATTCAATCAAAAGCATTATAGTTTCATGTTATGCATTTTCCTGAATTTCTTAGGTTTTTCCGTTTGCTTTGCCTTCTTCGTTTCCAAACTTTGTATTCTGACAGCATACAAAAAAGAGGTTAGGCAGAGTATCAATAAAGAAATAAAAAACAGAGCTAATTGACATTTCATCATTAGAAATCTACAGGCAACACGACCAAGATGAGTTTTTGTGTTTTGGGAAATGAAATGTAACAATATTGCCGAGGAGACAGCTATGAATTCCCTCCTAATTGAGTGTAAATGGGATATTCAGGTGTTTTCAATCAGCAGAATTCAGCTTTCTTAATAAGTAATTTCCTAATTTAGTTCTGCGTTTGTGTTTCTTTTGCCTTCTTTCTTTCCAAATTTTGTATTTTGACAGCGTAAAAAAAAACAGGTTTAGGCAGAGTATCCATAATGAAATAGAAAACACAGCAAATTGGCATTTCATGCTTAGAAATCTACAGGCAACACAACCAAGATGAATTTTTGTGATTTGGAAAATGACATGTAACCATTTTACTGAGGGGACAGCTATGAATTCCCTGAAAATTGAGTGACCTCATACCAAAAAGTGGTTAGGAAGAGTATCCATATGAAATAAAAAAGACGGCAAATTGGCGTTTCATGCTTATAAAACTTGAGGCAAAATGAGCAAGATGAGTTTTTGTGTTTTGGAAAATGAAATATAACCCTTTTGCCGAGGGGACAGCAAGGAATTCCCTCCAAATCCAGTGCGAATGGGATTTTCAGGTGTATTCAATCAGCAGCATTCAGGTTTCTTAACAGGCTATTTCCTAAATTGGTTCTGGGTTAGCCTTTGTTTTGCCTGCTTCTTTTCGAAATTTTTATTCTGACACCATACAATAAGAGGTTAGGCAGAGTATCCATAATGAAATAAAAAACACAGCCTATTGGCGTTTCATGGTTAGAAATATACAGGCAATATGTCCAAGATGTCTTTTTGTATTTGGAAAATGACATGTAACTGTTTTGCCGATAGAGTGCTATTAACTCGCACTAAATCAAATGTGAATGGCATTTTCAGGTGTATTCAATCAGCAACACGGAGGTTTCTTTAGGAAATTTCCTAAATATGTTCTGGATTTGTTTCCATAATGAAATAAAAAAACACAACAAATGGGTGTTTCATGGTTAGAAATCTAAGGGTAACTCGACCAAGATAAGATTTTGTGTTTTGGAAAATGAAAGGTAACCGTTTTGATTAACGACATCAATTCACTCCCTCCAAATCAAGTGTGAAAAGGATTTTCAGATGTATTCACTCAGCAGCATTCAGGTTTCTTAACAGGCAATGTCCCAAAGGGGTTCTGGGTTAGCCTTTGTTTTGCCTTCTTCCTTTCCAAATTTGGTATTCTAACTGCATGCAAAAAAGAGGTTAGGCAGAGTATGCATAATGAAATAAAAAACACAGCAAATTGGCGTTTCATGCTTAGAATTCTAAAGGCAACATGACTAACATGAGTTTTTGTACTTTTGGAAATGAAATGTACCCCTTTTGCCAAGGGGACAGTTGTGAATTCCCTCCAAATCAAGTGTGAATGGGATTTTCAGGTGTATTCCATCAGCAGCATTTAGGATTCTTGATAGCAATTTCCTAAATTGGTTCTGGGTTAGGGTTTGTTTTGCCTACTTCCTTTCCAGATTTGGTGTTCTGACAGCATACAAGAAAGAGGTTGGGCAGTATATCCATAATGAAATAAAATACACAGCCAATTGGCCTTTCATGTTTAGAAATCTATAAGCTGTATTTTGGAAATTTATATTCTTTAAATAAAAGTGTTAAAAAAAAAAAACATTTCAGACCCCCCCCCCCAAAAAAAAAAGAAATCTACAGACAACACAATCAAGATGAGTTTTTGTGTTTTGGGAAATGAAATGTCACCCTTTTGCTGAGGAGACAGCCATGAACTCCCACCAATTCGAATGTGAATGGTATTATCAGTTGTATTCAATCAGCAGCATGGAGGTTTCTTAAGAGGCAATTTACTGAATTGGTTCTGGGTTTGCATTTGTTTTACCTTAATTCTTTCAAAATTTGGTATTCTCACAGCATACAAAAATGAGGTTAGGCAGAGTATCCATAATGAAATAAAAAACACAACAAATTGGCATTTCATGCTTAGAAATCTACAGGAAACACAACCAAGATGAGGTTTGTGTTGCTAAATGAAATGTTACAATTTTGCCAAGGGACCGCTATGAATTCCCTCCAAATGGAGTGTGTATGGGATTTTCATGTGCATTCCATCAGCAGCATTCAGCTATAATAATAGGCATTTTCCTAAATTTGCTCTGGATTTCTATCCATAATGAAATAAAAAAGACAGCAAATTGGCGTTTCATGTTTAGAAATCTACAGGCAACACGATCAAGATGAGTTTTTGTGTTTTGGAAAATGGAATGGAACACTTTTGCAAGGGGACAGCTATGAACTCCCATCAAATCGAATGTGAATGGTATTTTCATGTGTATCCAATCAGCAGCATGGAGGTTTCTTAATAGGCAATTTCCTACATTGGTTCTGGGTTAGCCTTTGTTTTGCCTTCTTGCTTTCCAAAATTTGTATTCTGACACCATACAAAAAAGAGGTTAGGCAGAGTATCCATAATGAAATGAAAAAGACAGCCTATTGGTGTTTCATGTTTAGAAATCTACAGGCAACACGACCAAAATGAGTTTTTGTGTTTTGGAGAATGAAATATAATCCTTTTGACGAGGGGACATCTATGAACTCCCACCAAATCGAATGTGCATGGTATTTTTAGGCATATTCAATCAGCAGCATGGATGTTACTTAATAGGCACTTTCTTAAATTTTTTTCTGGATTTGTATCCATAATCAAATAAAAAACAGAGCAAATTGGCTTTTCATTCTTAAAATCTACAGGCAACATGGCCAAGATGAGATTTTGTGTTTTGGGAAAAGAAATGTAACCCTTTTTCCGAGGAGACAGCTATGAATTCCCTTCAAGTCGAGTGTGAATGGGATTTTCAGGTGTATTCAATCAGCAGCATTCCCGTTTCTTAATAGGCAATTTCCTAAATTGGTTCTGGGTTGGCGTTTGTTTTGCCTTCTTCCTTTCCAAATTTGGTATTCTGAAACAATACAAAAAAGAGGTTAGGCAGAGTATCCATAAGGAAATCAAAGACACAGCAAATTGGCATTTCATGGTTCAAAATCTACAGGCAACACGACCAAGATGAGTTTTTCTATTTTGGAAAATGGAATGTAACCGTTTTGCCGAGGGGACAGCAAGGAATTCCCTCCAAATCCAGTGGGAATGGGATTTTCAGGTGTATTCAATCAGCAGCATTCAGGTTTCTTAAGAGGCAATATCCTACATTGGTTCTGGGTTAGCATTTGTTTTGCCTTCCTGCTTTCCAAATATTGCATTCTGACAGCATACAAAAAAGAGGTCAGGCAGTGTATGCAC
>CM027399.1:49543233-49570771 GCA_015711505.1 Sylvilagus bachmani | reverse complement strand
TTCATGCTTAGAAATCTACAGGCAACACGACCAAGGTGAGTTTTTGTGTTTTGGAGAATGAAATGTAACACTTTGGCCGAGGGGACAGCTAGGAATTCCATCCAAATCGAGTGTGAATGGGATTTTCAGGTAATTCAATCAGCAGCATTCAGGTTTTTTGAATGTCAATTTTGTAAATGTGTTCTGGGTTTGTGTTTGTTTTGCCTTCTTCCTTTCCACGTTGTGTATTCTGACACCATACCAAGAAGAGATTACGCAGAGTATCCATAATGAAATAAAAAACAGAGCAAATTGGCCTTTCATGCTTGGAAATCTACAGGCAACAACCCAGGTGAGTTTTTGTGTTTTGGAAAATGAAATGAAAACAATTTTTCCAAGGGGACAGCTAGGAATTCCCTAAAAATTGAGTGTGAATGGGATTTTCAGATGTATTAAATCAGCAGCATTCAGGTTTCTTCATTGGCAATTTGCTAAATGTGTTCTGGGTTTGCGTTTGGTTTGCCTTCTTCCTTTCCACAGTTTGTATTTTGACACCATAGAACAAATAGGTTATGCAGAGTATCCATAATGAAATAAAAAACAGAGCAAATTGGCCTTTCATGCTTAGAAATCTACAGGCAACACGACCAAAGTGAGTTTTTGTGGTTTGGAAAATGAAATGTAACTCTTTGGCTGAGGGGACAGCTTGGAATTCCCTCCAAATCGAGTGAGAATGGGATTTTCAGGTGTATTCAATCAGCAGCATTCACGTTTTTGATTGGCAATTTCCTAAATGTGCTCTGGGTTTGCGTTTGGTTTGCATTCTTCCTTTCTACAGGTTGTATTTTGACACCATACCAAAAAGAGGTTAGGCAGAGTATCTATGATGAAATAAAAACCAGAGCAAATTGGCGTTTCATGCTTAGAAATCCTCAGGCAACAACACGAAGGTGAGTTTTTGTGTTTTGGAAAATGAAATGTATCCCTTTGGCTGAGGGGACAGTTATGAATTCCCTCCAAATCGAATGTGAATGGTATTTTCAGGTGTATTCAATCAGCAGCATGGAGTTTTATTAATAGGCAATTTCCTAAATTTGTCCTGGATTTGTATCCAGAGAGACATTAAAAACAAGATGAGTTTTTGTGTTTTGGAAAATGAATTGTATCACTTTTGCTTAGGGGACAGCTTTCAATTTCCTCCATATCAAGAGTGAATGGGATTTTTCGGTGTATTCAAACAGCAGCATTCAGTTTTCTTAAATGGCAATTTACTAAATTGAATATGGGTTTGCGTTTGTTTTCCCTTTTCCTTTCAAAATTTTCTATTCTGATGCCACACCAAAAAGAGGTAAGGCAGAGTATCCATAATGAAATTGAAAACACAGCAAATTGGTGTTTCATGCTGAGAAAACTTAAGGCAAAATGAGCAATGAGTTTTCATGTTTTGGAAAATGAAATGTAAACCTTTTGCTGAGGGGACAGCTATGAATTCCCTCCAAATCAAGTGTGAATGGTAGTTTCAGGTGTATTCTATCAGTAGCATTCAGATTTCTGAATATGCAATTTCCTAAATTGGTTCTGAGTTAGCGTTTGTTTGGCCTTCTTCCATTCCAAATTTGGTATTTTGACAGCATGCAAAACAGAGGTTAGACAGTGTATGCAAAGAAAATAAAAAACACAGCATATTTCATTTCATGCTTAAAATTATAAAGGCAACATGACCAAGATGAGTTTTTGAGTTTTGGAAAATGAAATGTAACCCCTTTGCCGAGGAGACAGCATGAATTCCCTCAAATCGAGAGAGAATTGGAGTTTCAGCTGTATTCCATAAGCAGCATTCAGTTTTTTTGATAGGCAATTTCCTAAATTGGTGTTGCCTTGGCGTTTGTTTTGCCTTCTTCCTTTCCAAATTTTGTATTCTGACACCATACCAAAAAGAGGTGAGGAAGAGTATCCATAATGAAATAAAAAACACAGCAAATTCGCGTTTCTTGCTGAGAAAACTTCAGGCAAAACGAGCAAGATGAGTTTTTGTGTTTTGGAAAATGAAATATAACACTTTTTCGAGGGTACAACAATGAATTACCTCCAAACTGCGTGTGAATGGGATTTTCATCTGTATTCAATCAGCAGCTTTCAGGTTTCTTAATAGGCAAATTCGTAAATTAGTTCTGGGTTAGCGTTTGTTTTGCCTTCTTCCTTTCCAAGTTTGGTATTCTGACACCATACAAAAAAGACGTTAGACAGAGTATCCATAATGAAATCGAAAACTCAGCATATTGGCGTTTCGTGGTTAGATCTCTACAGGCAAGATGACAAAGATGAGTTATTCTGTTTTCTTAAATAAAAGGTAACCGTTTGCCTGAGGAGACAGCTATGAATTCCCTCCAAATCGAGTGTGAATGGGATTTTCAGGTGTATTCAATCAGCAGCATTCAGCTTTCCTGATAGGCAATTTCCTAAATAGGTTTTCGGTTTGCCTTTGTTTTGCCTTCTTCCTGTCCAAATTTGGTATTCTGACACCATACCAAAAAGAGGTGAGGCAGAGTATCCATAAGGAAATAAAAAACACAGCAAATTGGCGTTTCATGCTTAGAGCTACAGGCACCACGACCAAGGTGAGTTTTTGTGTTTTGGAAAATGAAATATAACCCTTTTGCTGAGGGTACTGCAATGAATTACCTCCAAACTGTGTGTGAATGGTATTTTCATCTGTATTCAATCAGCAGCATTCAGGTTTCTTAATAGGCAAATTCGTAAATTAGTTCTGGGTTAGCGTTTCTTTTGCCTTCTTCCTTTCCTAGTTTGGTATTCTGACACCATACAAAAAAGAGGTTAGGCAGAGTATCCATAATGAAATTGAAAACACAGCATATTGGCGTTTCATGGTTAGATCTCTATAGGCAACACAACCAAGATGAGTTTTTGTGTTTTGGGCAATGAAATGTATCCCTTTGGCTGAGGAGACAGCTAGGAATTCCCTCCAAATCGAGTGTGAATGGGATTTTCAGGTGCATTCAATCAGCAGCATTCAGGTTTCTTGATAGGCAATTTCCTAAATTGGTTCTGGGTTGCCTTTGTTTTGCCTTCTTCCTTTCCAAATTTGCTATTCTGAAAGCACACAAAAAAGAGGTTAGGCAGTGTATGCATAATGAAATCAAAAACAACGCAAATTGGTGTTTCATGGATAGAAATCTATAGGCAATATGACCAAGGTGAGTTTTTGTGTTTTGGAAAATGGACTGTAACCATTTTGCAGAGGGGATAGCTATGAACTCCCACCAAATCGAATTTGAATAGTATTTTCAGGTATATTCAATCAGTAGTATGGAGGTTTCTTAATAGGCAATTTCCTAAATTTGTTCTGGATTTCTGTCCATAATGAAATAAAAAAATACTGCAAATTGGCGTTTCATGGCTAGAAATCTACAGGGATAGGGCCAAGATTAGTTTTTGTGTTTAGGAAAATGAAATGTAATAATTTTGCCAGGAACAGTTAGGAATTCCCTCCAAATCGAGTGTGAATTGGATTTTCAGGTGTATTAAATAAGCAGAATCCAGGTTTCTTGATAGGCAATTTCTTAAATTGGTTCTGGGTTAGATTTGTTTTGCCTTCTTCCTTTCCAAATTTGGTATTCTTACACCATGCAAAAATAGGTGAGCAGAGTATCCATAATGAAATTAAAAAACTTAGCATATTGGCATATCATGGTTAGATCTTTACAGGCAACATGACCAAGATGAATTTTTGTGTTTTGGGAAATTAAATGTAACCCTTTTGCTGAGGAGACACTTAGGAATTCTCTCCAAATTTATTGTGATTGGGAATTTCAGGTGTATTCTATCAGCAGCATTCAGCTTTCTTGATAGGCAATTTCCTAAATTGGTGCTGCCTTTGCGTTTGTTTTGCCTTCTTCCTTTCCAACTTTGGTTTTTTGACAGCATACAAAAAAGAGATTAGTAGCGTATCCATAATGCAATAAAAAACACAGCCTATTGGCATTTCATGGATACAAATCTACAGGAAACATGAGAAAGATGAGTTTTTGTGTTTTCGAAAATGAAATGTAACCCTTTTGCCGAGGGGACAGCTATGAACTCCCACCAAATCGAATGTGAATTGTATTTTTATCCTTAATCAGCAGCATTCAGGTTTCTTAATAGGATGTTTCCTACATTTGTTCTGGATTTGTATCCATAATGAAATAAAAAACACAGCAAATTCACGTTTCATGGTTAGAAATCTACAGGCAACACGACCAAGATGAGTTTTTTTGTTGTGGGAAATGAAATGTAACCCTTTTGCCGAGGTGACACCTTTGAATTCAATCCAAATCAAGTGTGAATGAGATTTTCAAGTCTATTCAATCAGCAGTATTCAGGTTTCTTAATAGGCAATTTCTTAAATTGTTTCTGGGTTAGCATTTGTTTTGCCCTCTGCCTTTCCAAATTTGGTATTCTGACACCATACAAAAAAGACGTTAGGCAGAGTATCCATAATGAAACCAAAAACATAGCATGTTGGCGTTTCATGGTTAGATCTCTACAGGCAACATGACCAAGATGAGTTTTTGTGTTTTGGGAAATGAAAGTATCCCTTTTGTCGAGGAGATTCCAAGGAATTCCCTCCAAATCCAATGTGAATTGTATTTTCAGGTGTAATTAATCAGCAGCATTCAGGTTTCTTGATAGGCAATTTCCTAAACTGGTTCTGGGTTTGCGTTTATTTTCCCTTATTCCTATCCAAATTTGGTATTCTGAGAGCATGCAAAAATAGGTCAGGCAGGTTTTCCATTATGAAATGAACAACACCACAAATTGGTGTTTCATGGATAGAAATCTATAGACAATACAAGGAAGATGAGTTTTTGTGTTTAGGAAAATTAAATGTAACACTTTGGCCGAGGGGACTGCTAGGAATTCCCTCCAAATAGAGTGTGAAAGGGATTTTCAGGTGTATTCAATCAGCAGCATTAAGGATTCTTCATTGGCAATTTGCTAAATGTGTTCTGGGTTTGCGTTTGTTTTGCCTTCTTCCTTTCCACATTTTGTATTCTGACACCATACCGAAGAGATGTTAGGCAGACTATCCATAATGAAATAAAAAACAGAGCATATTGGCATTTCATGGTTAGATCTTTACAGGCAACATGACCAAGATGAGTTTTTGTGTTTCGGGAAATTAAATGTATCCCTTTTGCCGAGGAGAAACCTAGGAATTCCCTCCAAATCGATTGTGATTGGGAATTTCAGGTGTATACTATCAGCAGCATTCAGCTTTCTTGATAGGCAATTTCCTAAATTGGTCTGGGTTTGCTTTTTTGCATACAATAAAGAAGTCAGGCAGTGTATCCGTAATGAATTAAAAAACACAGCAAACTGGCGGTTAAGGATAGAAATCTACAGGCAACACGAACAAGATGAAATTTTGTGTTTAGGAAAATGAAATGTAAACCTTTGCCAAGGGGACAGTTTTGTATTCCCTTCCAAATATAGTGTGAAAGGGATTTTCAGGTGTATTCAATCAGCTGCATTCAGGTTTCTTAATAGGCAATTTCCTAAATTGTTTCTGGGTTAGCGTTTGTTTTGCCTTCTTCCTTGTATTCTGACAGCATACAAAAAAGAGGTTAGGCAGTGTATGCATAATGGAATCAAAAACACAGCATATTGGAGATTCATGCCTAGAATTCTAAGGGAATCAGGACCAAGCTGAGTTTTTGTGTTTTGGGAAATGAAATGTCACCCTTTTGCCAGGAGACAACTATGGATTCCCTGCAAATCAAGTGTGACTAGGAGTTTCATGTGTATTCCATAAGCAGCATTCAGCTTTCTTGATAGGCAATTTCCTAAATTGGTGCTGCCTTTGTGTTTGTTTTGCCTTCTTCCTTTCCAAATTTGGTATTCTGACACCATACCAAAAAGAGGTTAGCCAGAGTATCCATAATGCAATAAAAAACACAGCAAATTGGCATTTCTTGCTGAGAAAACCTCAGGCAAAATGAGCAAGATGTGTTTTTGTGTGTTGGAAAATGAAATATAACCCTTTTGCCCAGGGTACAGCAATGAATTACCTCCAAATTGAGTGTGAATGGAATTTTCATCTGTATTAAATTAGAAGCATTCAGGTATCATAATAGGCAAATTCGTAAATTAGTTCTGGGTTAGCGTTTGTTTTGCCTTCTTCTTTTCCAAATTTGGTATTCTGACACCACACAAAAAAGATGTTAGGCAGAGTATCCATAATGAAATCAAAAACTCAGCATATTGGCATTTCATGGTTAGAATTCTAAAGGCAACACGAACAAGATGAGTTTTTGTGTTTTGGGAAATGAAATGTATCCCTTTTCTGAGGAGACAGCTAGGAATTCCCTCCAAATCGAGTGTGAATGGGATTTTCAGGTGTATTCAATCAGCAGCATTCAGCTTTCCTGATAGGCAATTTCCTAAATAGGTTTTCGGTTTGCCTTTGTTTTGATTTCTTCCTTTCCAAATTTGGTATTCTGACAGCATACAAAAAAGAGGTTACACAGTGTATGCATAATGAATTCAAAAATGCCGCAAATTGGTGTTTCATGGATAGAAATGTTCAGGCAATATGACCAAATGAGTGTTTGTGTTTTGGGAAATGAAATGTGTCCCTTTGGCTGAGGATACAGCTATGAACTCCCACCAAATCTTATGTGAATTGTATATTTATCCGTATTCAATCAGCAGCATGGGGGTTTCTTAATAGACAATTTCCTAAATTAGTTCTGGATTTGTATTCATTATGAAATAAAAATCATAGTAAATTCACTTTTCATGGTTGGAAATCTACAGGCAACATGACCAAGCTAAGTTTTTGTGTTTTGGGAAATGAAATGTAACCCTTTTGCCGAGGGGACTCCTTTGAATTCCCTCCAAATCAAGTGTGAATGGGATATTCACGTGTATTCAATCAGCAGTATTCAGGTTTCTTAACGTGCAATTTTCTAAATTGGTTCTGGGTTAGTGTTTGTTTTGCCTTCTTACTTTCAAATTTTGTTTTCTGACAGCATACAAAAAAGAGGTCAGGCAGTGTATCCATAATGAAATAAAAAACACAGCAAATTGGATTTAAGGATAGAAATCTACAGGCAACATGAACAAGATGAGTTTTTGTGTTTTGGGAAATGAAATGCGAACATTTGCCGAGGAGACATCTATGAATTCCCTCCAAATGTAGTGTTAAAGGGATTTTCAGGTGTATTCAATTAGCAGCATTCAGCCCTCTTGATAGGCCATTTCCTAAATTGGTTCTAAGATTACATTTGTTTTCCCTTCTTCCTACCAATTTTTGTATTCTGACTGTATACAAAAAAGAGGTTAGGCAGTGTATCCATAATGAAATAAAAAAACACAGAAAATTGGCAATTCATGCTTAGAAATCTACATGCAACACGACTAAGATTAGTTTTTGTGTTTTTGGAAATGTAATGTAACACTTTTGCTGTGGGGACAGCTATGAATTCCCTGCAAATAGAGTTTGAATGGGAAATCAGGTGTATTCCATCAGTAGCATTCAGGTTTCTTGATAGGCAATTTCCTAAATTGGTTCTGGGTTTCAGTTTCTTTTGCCTTCTTCCTTTCCAAATTTGGTATTCTGACAGCATACAAAAAAGAGTTTAGGCAGTGTATCCATAATGATATAAAAAACACAGCAAATTGGCGTTTCATGCTTAGAAATCTACAGGCAACACGACCAAGATGAGTTTTTGTGTTTTGGGAAATGAAATGTAACCATTTTGCTGAGGAGACAGCTATGAATTCCCTCCAAATCGAGTGTGCATGGGATTTTCGGGTGAACTCAATCAGCAGCATTCAGTTTTCTTGATAGGCAATTTCCTAAATTGGTTCTGGGTTGGATTTTGTTTTGACTTCATCCTTCCCAAATTTTGTATTCTGACAGCATACAAAAATGAGTTTTGGCAGTGTATCCATAAGGAATAAAAACAGAGCAAATTGGCATTTCATGCTTAGAAATCTACTATCAACAAGACCAATATGAGTTTTTGTGTTTTGGGAAATGAAAGGTAACACTTTTGCAGAGGAGACTGCTATGAATTCCCTCCAAATCCAGTGTGAATGGGATTTTCAGGTGTATTCATTCAGCATCATGCAGGATTCTTGATAGGCAATTTCCTAAATTGTTTCTGGGTTTGCATTTGTTTTGCCTTCTTCCATTCCAAATTTGGTATTCTGCAGCATACAAAAAGAGGTTAGGTAGAGTATGCATACTGAAAAAAAAAAAAAACACAGCAAATTGGCGTTCCATGCTTAGACATCTATAGGAAACATGACCAAGATGAGTTTTTGTGTTTTGGAAAATGAAATGTATCCCTTTTTCTGAAGAGACAGCGATGAACCCCCAGCAAATCAAATGTGAACGGTATTTTCAGGTGTATTCAAACAGCAGCATTCAGCTTGCTTTATAGGCAATTTCCTAAATTTCTTCTGGGTTCATTTTTGTTTAGCTTTTCATTTTGAAATTTGATATTCTGACATCATAAAAAAGAGGTTAGGCAAAGTATGTATAATGAAATATAAAACACAGCAAATTGGCATTTCATGCTTAGAAATCTAAAGGCAACATGACCAAGATGAGTTTTTGTGTTTTGGGAATTGAAAGGTAACCCTTTTTTTGTGGGGACAGCTATGAAATCCCTGCAAATCGAGTGTGAATGGGAGTTTCAGGTGTATTCAATCAGCAGCATTCAGTTTTCTTAATCGGCAATTTCCTATATTGGTTCTGCGATTTCATTTGTTTTTCCTTCTTCCTTTCCAAATTTTGTATTCTGACAGCAGACAAAAAATAGTTTAGGCAGATTATCCATAATGAAATCAAAAACACAGCATATTGGTGTTTCATGTTAAGAATTCTAAAGGCAACATGACCAAGATGAGTTTTGGGTTTCTAGAAATGAAATGTAACCCATGTGCCACGGAGACTGCTATGAATTCCCTCCAAATTCAGTGTGAATGGGATTTTCAGGTGTATTCAATCAGTAGCATTCAGATTTCTTAATCAGCAATTTCCTATATTGATTCTAAGATTGCATTTGTTTTGATTCTTCCTTTCCAAATTTAGAATTCTGACTGCATACAAAAAGAGGTGAGGTAGGGTATCCATAATGAAATAAAAAACACAGCTTATTGGCATTTCATGGTTATAAATCTACTATCAACATGACCAAGATGAGTTTTTGTGTTTTGGGAAATGAAAGGTAACATTTTTGCCGAGGAGACAGCTATGAATTCCCTCTAAATTGAGTGTGAATGGGATTTTCAGGTGTATTCAATCAGTAGGATTGAGGTTACTTAATAGACAATTTCCTAAATTAGTTCTGGATTTGTATCCATAATGAAATAAAAAAACATAGAAAATGTGCGTTTCATGGTTAGAAATCTACAGGGAACAGGACCAAGATGAGTTTTTGTGTTACGAAAAATGAAATGTAACCCTTTTGCTGAGGGGACAGCAGTGAATTCCCTCCAAATCGAGTGTGAATGGGATTTTCAGGTGTTTCAATCAGCAGCATTCAGTTTTCTTAAAAGGCAATTTCCTAAATTGGTTCTGGGTTTTGGTTTATTTTGCCTTCTTCCTTTCCAAATATGGTATTCTGACAGCATACAAAAATGAGGTTAGGCAGAGAGCCCATAGAGAATTAAAAAACAGAACAAATTGGTGTTTCATGCTAAGAATTCTAAAGGCAACATGACCAAGATGAATTTTTTTGTTTGGAAATTGAAATGTAACCCGTTTGCCAAGGAGACAGCTATGAATTCCCTCCAAATTCAGTGTGAATGATATTTTCAGGTGTTTTCCATTAGCAGCATTCAGCTTTCTTAATCAGCAATTTCTTAAATTGGTTCTGGGTTTGCATTTTTTGCATTCTTCCTTTGCAAATTTAGTATTCTGACAGCATACAAAAAAGAGATTAGGCAGATTATCCATAATGAAATAAAAAACACAGCAAATTGGCGTTTCATGCTTAGAAATCTACAGGCAACATGACCAAGATGAGTTTTTGTGTTTCGGGAAATGAAATGTAACACTTTTCCAATGGTACCAGCTATGTATTCCATGCAAATCGAGTGTGAATGGGAGTTTTAGGTGTATTCAATCATCAGCATTCAAGTTTCTTGATAAGCAATTTCCTAAATTGTTTCTGGGTGTGCGTTTGTTTTGCCTTCTTTCTTTCCAAATTATGTATTCTGAGTGCATACAAAAAAGAGGTTAGGTAGAGTATCCATAATGAAATAAAAACACAGCTTATTGGCATTTCATGGTTAGAAATCTACTATCAACATGACCAAGATGAGTTTTTGTGTTTTGGGAAATGTAATGTAACACTTTTGCTGAGGAGACAGTTATGAATTCCCTTTAAGCGGAGTGTGCATTGAATTTTCAGGGGTAATCAATCTTCTGCATTCAGGTTTCTTGATAGGTAATTTCCTAAATTGATTCTGGGTTTGCATTTGTTTTGCCTTCTTCCTTTCTAAATTTGATATTCTGACAGCATACAAAAAAGAGGTTAGGCATTGTATGCATAAAGAAATCAAAAACACAGCATATTGGCGTTTCATGCTTAGAAATCTACAGGCTACACTACCAAGATGAGTTTTTGTGTTTTGGGAAATGAAATGTAACCATTTTGCCGAGGGCACAGCTATGAATTCCCTCCAAGTCCTGTGTGAATGGGACTTTCAGGTGTATTCAATCAGCAGCATTCTGGTTTCTTGACAGGCAATTTTCTAAATTGGTTCTGCGATTGCATTTTTTTTTTGCCTTCTTCCTTTCCAAATTTGGTATTCTGACAGCATGCAAAAAAGAGGTTTCGCAGTGTATGCATAATGAAATAAAAAACACAGCATATTGGCGTTTCATGTTTAGAAATCTACCGGCAACATGACCAAGATGAGCTTTTGTGTTTTGGGAAATAGAGGTAACACTTTTGCCGAGGAGACAGCTCTGAAGTCATTCAAAATCGAGTGTGATTGGAGTTTCAGGTGTATTCAATCAGCAACATTCAGGATTCTTGATAGGCAATTTCCTAAATTGGTTATGGGTTTGGGTTTGCTTTGCCTTCTTCCTTTCCAAATAGGCCTTCTGACAGCATATAAAAAGAGGTTAGGCAGATTATCCATAATGAAATAAAAAACACAGCAAATTGGTGTTTTATGGTTAGAAATCTACAGGCAGCAGACCAAGATGAGTATTTGTGTTTTGGGAAATGAAATGTAATCGTTTTGCCGAGGGGTCAGCTATGAACTCCCACCAAATCGAACGTGAATATTATTTTCTGGTGTATTCAATCAGCAGGATTGAAGTTTCTTAATAGACAATTTCCTAAATTTGTTCCAGATTTGTATCCATAATGAAATGAAAAACACAGCAAATGTGCGTTTCATGGTTAGAAATCTACAAGGAACAGGACCGAGATTAGGTTTTCTATTTTGCAAAGGGAAATATAACCCTTTTGCTGACGGTACAGCAATGAATTTCCTCCAAATCGAGTGTGAATGGGAGTTTCAGGTGTATTCAATCAGCAGCATTCAGGTTTCTTAATAGGCAATTTCCTAAGTTGGTTCTGTGTTTGCATTTGTTTTGCCTTCTTCCTTTCCAAATTTGGTATTCTGACAGCATACTAAAAAGAGGTTAGGCAGAGTATCACTAATGAAAAAAAAGACACAGCAAATTGATGTTTCATGGTAAGAAATCTACAGGCAACACGACCAAGATAGCTTTTGGGTTTTGGGAAATGAAATGTAACCATTTTGCTGAGTGGACGGCTATGAATTCCCTCCAAATAGATTGTGAATGGTATTTTCAGGTTATTCAATTAGCAGCATAGAGGTTTCGTGATGGGGAATTTCCTAAATTTGTTCTGGATTTGTATCCATAATGAAAGAAAAAGCACAGCAAATGGGCGTTTCATGGTTAGAAATCTACAGGGAACAGGACCAAGATGAGTTTTTATGTTTTGGGAAATGTAATGTAACACTTTTGCCGTGGGGACAGCTAAGAATTCCATGCAAATTCAGTGTGAATGGGTGTTTCAGGTGTATTCAATCAGCAGCATTCTGGTTTCTTAATAGGTAAATTCCTAAATTGGTTCTGCGATTGCATTTGTTTTGCATTCTTCTTTTCCAAAATTGGCATTCTGACTGCATACAAAAAAAGAGGTTTCGCAGAGTATGCATAATGAAATAAAAAACACAGCAAATTGGCGTTTCATGCTTAGAAATCTACTATCAACATGACCAAGATGAGTTTTTGTGTTTTGGGAAATGAAAGGTAACAGTTTTGCTGAGGAGACAGCTATGAATTCCCTCGGAGTTGAGTGTGCATGGTATTTTCAGGTGTATTCAATCAGCAGCATTCAGCTTTCTTGAGAGGCAATTTCCTAAATTGGTTCTTGGTTTGCTTTTTCTTGCCTTCTTCCTTTGCAAATTTTGTACTCTGACAGCATACAAAGAAGAGTTTAGGCAGTGTATGCATAATGAAATCAAAACAACAACATATTGGCATTTCATGCTTAGTATTCTAAAGGCAACATGACCAAGATGAGTTTTTGTGTTTTGGGAAATGAAATGCAACCCTTTTGCCGAGGAGACAGCTATGAATTCCCTCCAAATCAAGTGTGAATGGTATTTTCAGGTGTATTGCATCATCAGCATTCAGGTTTCTTGATAGGCCATTTCCTAAATTGGTTCTGCGATTACATTTGTTTTCCCTTCTTCCTACCAATTTTTGTATTCTGACTGCATACGAAAAATAGGTTAGGCAGTGTATCCATATTGAAATAAAAAAAAACAGCAAATTGGCATTTCTTGCTTAGTATTCTACAGGCAATACGACTAAGATTAGCTTTTGTGTTTTTGGAAATGTAATGTAACACTTTTGCTGTGGGGACAGCTATGAATTCCCTCCAAATCATGTGTGATTGGGATTTTCAGGTGTATTCAATCACCAGCATTCAGCTTTCTCAATAGGCAATTTCCTAAATTGGTTCTGGGTTTCTATTAGTTTTGCCTTCTTCCTTTCCAAATTTAGTATTTTGAAAAGATACAAAAAAGGGATTAGGTAGAGTATCCATAATGAAATAAAAAACACAGCAAATTGGCATTTCATGCTTAGAAATCTATAGGCAACACGACCAACATGGGTTTTTATTTTGGGAAATGAAATGTAAAACTTTTGCTAAGGAGACTGATATGAATTCTCTCCAAATGCAGAGAGAATGGGATTTTTCATGTGTATTCAATCAGCAGCATTCAGGATTCCTGATAGGCAGTTTCCTAAATTCGTTCTGGGTTTGCATTTGTTTTGCCTTCTTCCTTTCCAAATTTGGATTTCTGAGAGCATACAAAATGAGGTTAGGCAGAGTATCCATAATGAAATAAAAAACAGAGGAAATTGGTGTTTCATGGTTAGAAATCTACAGTCAATACGAACAAGATGAGTTTTTATTTTTGGGAATTGTAATGTATCCTTTTTCCTGAGGGGACACCTATGAATTCCCACCAAATCGAATGTGAATACTACGTTCAGGTGTATTCTATCAGGAGCATGGTGGATTCCTAATAAACAATTTCCTAAATTTGTTCTGGCTTTATATGCATAAGGAAAAAAATAACACAGCAAATGTGTGTTTCATGGTTAGAAATCCACAGGGAACAGGACCGAGATGAGTTTTTATGTTTTGGGAAATGAAATAACACACTTTTACCGAGGGGCCAGCAATGAATTCTCTCCAAATCAAGTGTCAATTGGATATTCAGGTGTTTTCAACCAGCAGCATTCAGGATTCCTGATAGGCAATTTCCTAAATTGCTTCTGGGTTAGTGTTTGTTTTGCCTTCTTCCTTTCCAAATTTGGAATTCTGAGAGCATACAAAAAAGAGGTTATACTGTGTATGCATAAAGAAAACAAAAACACAGCATATTTGCGTTTCAGGCTTAGAATTCTAAAGGCTACAAGACCAAGATTAGTTTTTGTGTTTTGATAAAAGAAATGTAATGCTTTTGCTGTGGGGACAGCTATGAATTCCCTCCAAATTGAGTGTGAATGGGAGTTTCAGATGTATTCATTCAGTGGGATTCAGCTTTCTTAATAGGCCATTTCCTAAATTGGTTCTGGGTTTGCTTTTGTTTTGCCTTCTTCCTTTCCAAATTTGTTGTTCTGACAGCATACAAAAAAGAGCATAGGCAGAGTATCCATAATGAAATAAAAAACACAGCAAATTGGTGTTTCTTGCTTAGAAAACTTCAGGCAACATGACCAAGATGAGTTTTTGTGTTTTGGAAAATGAAATATAACACTTTTGCTGAGGGGACAGCAATGAATTCTCTCCAAATCGAGTGTGAATGGTATTTTCAGGTGTATTCAATCAGCAGCATTCAGGTTTGTTGATAGGCAATTTACTAAATTAGGTTCTGGCTTTGCATTTGTTTTGTCTTCTTCCTTTCCAAATTTTGTAGTCTGGCTGCATACAAAAAAGAGTTTAGACAGTGTACGCATACTGAAATAAAAAACAAGCAAATTGGTGTCTCATGCTTTCAATTCTAAAGGTAACATGACCAAGATGAGTTTTTTGTTTTGGGAAATGAAATGTAACTCTTTTGCTGAGGAGACAGCTATGAATTCCCTCCAAGTCGAGTATGAATGGGATTTTCAAGTGTATTCAATCAGCAGCATACAGGTTTCTTGAAAGGCAATTTCTTAAATTGGTTCTGGGTTTGCAATTGTTTTGCCTTCTACCTTTCCAAATTCGGTATTCTGACAGCATACAAAAAAGAGGTTAGGCAGTGTATGCATAATGAAATAAAAAACACAGCATATTGGCATTTCATGTAAGAATTCTAAAAGCAACACGACCAAGATGAGTTTTTGTGTTTTGGGAAATGTAATGTAACCCTTTTGACAAGGAGACAGCTAGGAATTCCCTCCAAATTGATTGTGAATGGGAGTTTCAGGTGTATTCCATCAGCAGCATTCAGCTTTCTTAATAGGCCATTTCCTAATTTGGATCTGGGATTCCATTTGTTTTGCCTTCTTCCTTTCCTAATATGGTATTCTGACAGCATGCAAAAAAGAGGTTAGACAGAGTATCAAAAACGAAATGAAAAACATAGCACATTGGCGTTTCATGCTTAGAAATCGACAGGCAACACGAGCAAGATGAGGTTATGTGTTTTGGGGAATGAATGTAACCTTGTTGCCTTGGGGACAGCTATGAATTCCCTCGAAATCGATTGTGAATGGTATTTCCAGGTGTATTCCATCAGCAGCATCGAGGTTTCTTGATTGGCAATTTCCTAAATTGGATCTCGGTTTGCATTTGTGTTGCCTTCTCTCTTTACAAATTTTGTATTCTGACAGCATACAAAAAAAGAGCTTAGGCATTGTATGCATAATGAAATCAACAACACAGCAAATTTGTGTTTTATGGTTAGAAATCTACAGGCAACACTACCAAGATGAGTTTTTGTGTTTTGGGAAATGAAAAGTAACCCTGTTGCCGTGAGGACAGCTATGAATTCCCTACAAATTGAGTGTGAATGGGATTTTCAGGTGTATTCAATCAGCAGCATACAGGTTTCTTAATAGGCAATTTCCTAAATTTGTTCTGGGTTTGTGTTTGTTTTGCCTTCTTCCTTTCCAAATTTTGTGTTCTGACAGCATACAAAATGAGGCTAGGCAGAGTATAAAGAATGAATAAAATACACAGCATATTGGCATTTCATGTAAGAATTCTAAAAGCAACACGACCAAGATGATTTTTTGTGTTTTGGAAAATGAATGTAACCCTCTTGCCGTGGGGACAACTATGAATCCCTCTAAATCAAGTGTGAATGGGAGTTTCAGGTGTATTGCATCAGCAGCATTCAGGTTTCTTGATAGGCAATTTTCTAAATTGGTTCTGTGTTTGCGTTTGTTTTGCCTTCTTCCTTTCCAAATCTGGTATTCTGACAGCATACAAAAAAGTGGTTAGGCAGTGTATGTATAATAAAAACAAAAACACAGCATATTGAATTTTCATGTTCAGATTCTAAAGGCTACAAGACCAAGATGAGTTTTTGTGTTTTGGGAAATGAAATGTAACCCTTTTGCCATGGGGACAGCTAGGAATTCCCTCCAAATTGAGATTGAATGGAAGTTTCAAGTGTATTCCATCAGCAGCATTCAGTTTTCTTAATAGACAATTTCTTAAATTGGTTCAGGGATTCCATTTGTTTTGCCTTCTATCTTTCCAAATTTGGTATTCTGACAGCATGCAAAAAAGAGGTTAGGCAGAGTATCCATAAGGAAATAAAAAACACAGCAAATTGCCATTTAATGCTTAGAAATCTACAGGCAACACGATCAAGATGAGATTTTGTGCTTTGGAAAATAAATGCAACACTTTTGGTGAGGAGACAGCTATGAATTCCCTCAAACTCAAGTGTGAATGGGAGTTTCAGGTGTACTCAATCAGCAGCATTCAGGTTTATTAATAGGCAATTTCCTAAATTGGTTCTGGGTTTGCATTTGTTTTGCATTCTTCCTTTCCAAATATGGTATCCTGACAGCATACAAAATGGAGGTTAGGCAGAGTATCAATAATGAAATTTAAAACACAGCAAATTTTCGTTTCATGCTTAGAAATCTACTGGCAACACAACAAGGATGAGTTTTTGAGTTTTGGGAACTGAAATGTAACCCTTTTGCCTGGGGAATTCTATGAATTCCCTCCAAATCATGTGTGAATGGGAGTTTCACGTGTATTCAATCAGAAGCATTAAGATTTCTTAATAGGCAATTTCCTAAATTTGTTCTGGGTTTGTGTTTGTTTTCCCATCTACCTTTCCAAATTTTGTATTCTGACAGCAGACAAAGAAGAGTTTAGGCAGTGTATGCATAATGAAATGGACAACACAGCATATTGGCTTTTCATGCTTAGAATTCTAAAGACTACATGACCAAGATGAGTTTTTGTCCTTTGGGAAATGAAATACAACCATTTTGCCGAGGAGACAGCTAGGAATTCCCTCCAAATTCATTGTGAATGGGAGTTTCAGGTGTATTCCATCAGCCGCATTCAGCTTTCTTAATAGGCCATTTCCTAAATTGGTTCTGGGATTCCATTTGTTTTGCCTTCTTCCTTTCCAAATATGGTATTCTGACAGCATGCAAAAAGAGGTTAGGCAGAGTATCAAAAACGAAATGAAAAACACAGCACATTGGCGTTTCATGCTTAGAAATCTACAGGCAACATGACCAAGATGAGTTTATGTGTTTTGGGAAATGAATGTATCCCTGTTGCCTTGGGAACTGCTATGAATTCCCTTGAAATTGATTGTGAATGGTATTTTCAGGTGTAATTCCATCAGCAGCATTGAGGTTTCCTGATTGGCAATTTCCTAAATTGGATCTCGGTTTGCATTTGTGTTGCCTTCTCTCTTTCCAAATTTTGTATTCTGACAGCATACAAAAAATAGCATAGGCATTGCATGGATAATGAAATAAAAAACACAGCAAATTGGCGTTTCATGCTTAGAAATCTACAGGCAACACGACCAAGATGAGTTTTTGTGTTTTGGGAAATGAAATGTAACCCTGTTGCCGTGGGTACAGCTATGAATTCCCTCCAAATTGAGTGTGAACGGTATTTTCAGGTGTATTCCATCAGCAGCATTCAGCTTTCTTGATAGGCAATTTCCTATATTGGTTCTACGATTGCATTTGTTTTGCCTTCTTCCTTTCCAAATCTGGTATTCTGACAGCATACAAATTGAGGTTAGTCAGAGTATCCATAAGGAAATAAAAAACACAGCAAATTGGCATTTCATAATTAGGACTGTACAGGCAACAGCACCAAGGTGAGTTTCTGTGTTTTGGGAAATGAAATGTAAACCTTTTGACATGAGGACAACCATGAATTCCCTCCAAACTGAGTGTGAATGGGAGTTTCAGGTGTGTTCCATCAGCAGCATTCAGCTTTCTTAATAGGCAATTTCCTAAATTGGTTCTGGGTTTGCATTTCTTTTGTCTTCTTCCTTTCCAAATTTTGTATTCTGAGAGCATACAAAATGAGGTTCGGCAGAGTATACATAAGGAAATAAAAAACACAGCAAATTGTCATTTCATGCTGAGAAATCTACAGGCAATACGACCAAGATCAGTTTTGTGTTTTGGAAAATGAAATGTAACCCTTTTGCTGAGGAGACAGCTATGAATTCCCTCCAAGTCGAGTATGAATGGGATTTTCAAGTGTATTCAATCAGCAGCATACAGGTTTCTTGATAGACAATTTCCTAAATTGGTCTGTGTTTGCGATTGTTTTGCATTCTACCTTTCCAAATTTGGTATTCTGACAGCATACAAAAAAGAGGTTAGGCAGTGTATGCATAATGAAATAAAAAACACAGCATATTGGCGTTTCATGGTTAGAACTCTACAGGCAAAATAAGCAAGATGAGTTTTTGTGTTTTGGGAAATGTAATGTAACCCTTTTGCCATGGGGACAGCTATGAATCCCTCTAAATCGAGTGTGAATTGGTGTTTCAGTTTTATTTCATCAGCAGCATTCAGGTTTCTGGATAGGCAATTTTCTAAATTTGTTCTGGGTTTGCGTTTGCTTTGCCTTCTTCCTTTCCAAATTTGGGATTCTGACAGCATACAAAAAAGTGGTTAGGCAGTGTATGCATAATGGAATCAAAAACAGAGCATATTGTCTTTTCATGTTCATATTCTAAAGGCTACAAGACCAAGATGAGTTTATTTGTTTTGGGATTGAAATTTAAAATTTTTGCCAAGTGGACAGCTATGAATTCCCTCCAAATTGAGATTGAATGGAAGTTTCAAGTGTATTCAATCAGCAGCATACAGGTTTCTTGATAGGCAATTTCCTAAATTGGTTCTGGGATTCCATTTTTTTTGCCTTCTACCTTTCCAAATTTGGTATTCTGACAGCATACAAAAAAGAGGTTAGGCAGTGTATGCATAATGAAATAAAAAACACAGCATATTGGCGTTTCATGCTTAGAAATCTGCAGGCAACACGACCAAGATGAGTTTTTGTGTTTTACATAATTACATGTAACACTTTAGCCATGAGGAGAGCTAGGAATTCCCTTCAATCCAGTGTGAATGGGATTTTCAGGAGTATTCCATCACCAGGATTCAGGCTTCTGGATAGGCAATTTCCTAAATTGGTTCTGGGTTTCCATTTTTTTGGCTTCTTCCTTTCCAAATTTTGTATTCTGACACCATACAAAAGAGAGCTTAGGCATTGTATCCATAATAAAATAAAAAACACAGCAAATTTAGGTTTCTTGCTTAGAAATCTGCAGGCAACGTGAACAAGATCAGTTTTTGTCCTTTGGGAACTGACATGTAACCCTTTTGCCGAGGAGACAGCTCTGAATTCCCTCAAAATTGTGTGTGAATGGGATTTTAAGGTGTATTCCATCAGCAACATTCAGCTTTCTTGAGAAAGAATTTCCTAAATTGGTTCTGGGTAAGCTTTTGTTTTGCCTTCTTCCTTCCCAAATTTGTATTCTGACAGCATACAAAAAAGAGCTTAGGCAGAATATCCATAGTGAAATAAAAAACAGAGCAAATTGGCGTTCCATGATTAGAAATCTACAGGCAACAGGACCAAGATGACTTTTTGTGTTTTGGAAATTGAAATGTAACACTGTTTCCGAGGTGACAGCTTTGAATTCCTTCCAAATCTCGTGTGAATGGGATTTTGAGGAGTATTCAATCAACAGCATTCAGGTTTCTAGATAGGCAATTTCAAAAATTGTTTCTGAGCTAGTGTTTGTTTTGACTTCTTCCTCTCCAAATTTTTTATTCTGACATCATACAAAAAAAGTGGTTAGGCAGAGTTCCATAAGGAAATAAAAAACACATCAAATTGGCATTTCATGCTTAGAAATCTACAGGCAACATGACCAAGATGAGTTTTTGTTTTTTACATAATGACATGTAATCCTTTATCCCTGGGGACAGCTAGGAATTCCCGCTAATCCAGTGTATATGGGATTTTCAGGTGTATTCCCTTAGCAGCATTCAGGTTTCTTGATAGGCAATTTCCAAATTGGTTCTGTGTTTGCATTTTTTTTGCCTTCTTCCTTTCCAAATTTTGTATTCTGACAGCATACAATAAAGAGGTTAGGCAGAGTATCAATAATGAAATACAAAAAAAAAAGCAAATTTGCGTGTCATGGTGAGAAATCTACAGGCAGCACGACCAAGATGAGATTTTTTGTTTTGGAAATGAAATGTAAAACTTTTGAAGAGGGGACTGCCTTAAATTCCTTCCAAATCGAGTGTGAATGGGATTTTCAGGTGTATTCCATCAGCCGCATTCAGCTTTCTTGATAGGCAATTTCCTAAATTGGTTCTGGGATTCCATTTGTTTTGCCTTCTTCCTTTCCAAATATGGTATTCTGACAGCATGCAAAAAAGAGCTTAGGTTTTGTATGTGTAATGAAATAAAAAACACACCATATTGGCATTTCATGCTTAGAAATCTACATGCAAAAAGACCAAGATGAGTTTTTATGTTTTCGGAACTGAAATGTAACACTTTGGCTGAGGAGACATCTATGAAATCCCTGAAATGCAGTGTGAATGGTATTTCCTGGTGTATTCAATCTGCAGCATTCAGCTTTCTTAATAGGAAATTTCCTTAATTGGTTCTGTATTTGCGTTTATTTTGCCTTCTTCCTTTCCAAATTTTGTATTCTGAGAGCATACATAAAGGAGGTTAGGCAGACTATCAATAATGAAATAGAAAACACAGCAAATTTGTGTTTAATACATAGAAATCTACAGGCAACATGACCAAGATGAGTTTTTGTGTTTTGGGAAATGAAATGTAACCATTTTCTGAGGAGACAGCTATAGATTCCTATGAAATCCACTGAGAATTGTATTTTCAGGTGTATTCCATCAGCAGCATTCAGGTTTCTTGATAGGCTATTTCCTAAATTGGTTCTGCTTTTGCATTTGTTTTGCCTTCTTCCTTTCCAAATTTTGTATTCTGAGAGCATACAAAATGAGGTTCGGCAGAGTATACATAAGGAAATAAAAAACACAGCAAATTGTCATTTCATGCTGAGAAATCTACAGGCAACATGACCAAGATGAGTTTTGTGTTTTGGAAAATGAAATGTAACCCTTTTGCCGAGGGGACACCTTTGAATTCCCTCCAAATCAAGTGTGAATGGGTTTTTCAGGTGTGTTCCATTAGAAGCATTCAGGTCTCTTGATAGGCAATTTCCTAAATTGGTTCTGGGTTAGTGTTTCTTTTGCCTTCTTCCTTTCCAAATTTTGTATTCTGACAGCATACAAAATGTGCTTAGGCATTGTATGCTTAATGAAATCAAAAACACAGCGAATTGGCGTTTCATGGATAGAAATCTATAGGCAACACGATAAGATGAGTTTTTGTCTCTCGGGAACTGACATGTAACCCTTTTGCTGAGGAGACATCTATGAATTCCCTCGAATTCCAGTATGAATGATATTTCCAGGTGTATTCCATCAGCAGCAGAGAGGTTTCTTGAGAGGCAATTTCCTAAGTTGGTTCGCGGTTTGCATTTGTTTTCCGTTCTTCCATTCCAAATTTGGTATTGTGACAGCATACAAAAAGAGCTTAGGCATTGTATGCATAATGAAATCAACAACACAGCAAATTTGTGTTTTATGGTTAGAAATCTACAGGCAACACGACCAAGCTGAGTTTTTGTGTTTTGGGAAATGAATGTAACACTGTTGTCATGGGGACAGCTAAGAATTCCCTCCAACTCATGTGTGAATGGGATTTTCAGGTCTATTCTATCAGAAGCATTCAGTCTCTTGATAGGCAATTTCCTAAATTGGTTCTGGGTTAGTGTTTGTTTTGCCTTCTTTCTTTCCAAATTTTGTTTTTTGACAGCATACAAAAAAGAGGTTAGGCAGTGTATGCATAATGAAATCACAAACACAGCATATTGGCGTTTCATGTCTGATCTCTACAGGCAGCACTCCAAGATGAGCTTTTCTTTTTTGGGAAATGGAATGTAACCAATTTGCCTAGGGAACAGTTAGGAATTCCCCCCAAATCAAGTGTGAATGGGATTTTCGGGTTTATTGAATCAGCAACATTCTGGTTTCTTAATAGGAAATTTCCTAAATTGGTTCTGGGTTTGTATTTGGTTTGCCTTCTTCCTTTCAAAATTTGGTATTAAAAAAGCATACAAAAAAGTAGTCTGGTAGTGTGTCCAAAATGAAATAAAAAACACCGCAAATTGGCATTTCATGGATAGAAATCTCCAGGCAACATGACCAAGATGATTTTTTGTGTATTGGATAATGGAATGTAACCGTTTTGTCAAAGGGACATCTATGAACACCCGCAAATTTGAATGTGAATGGTATTTTCAGATGTATTCAATCAACAGCATGGAGGTTTCTTAAGAGGATATTTCCTAAATTTCTTTTGAATTTGTATCCATAGTGAAATAAAAAACAAAGCAATTTGGCATTTCATGGTTAGAAATCTATAAAGAACATGACCAAGATGAGGTTTTTTTTTGTTTTGCAAAATGAAATATAACACTTTTGCTGAGGGGACAGCTTTGAATTCCCTCCAAATCAAGTGTGAATGGGATTTTCAGGTGTATTCAATCAGCAGCATTCAGGTTTCTTGATAGGCAATTTACTAAATTTGTTCCGGGTTTCCATTTGTTTTGCCTTCTTCCTTTCCAAATTTGGCATTTGACAGGATACAAAAAAGCGGGTAGGCTGAGTATCCATAATGAAATAAAAAACACAGCAAATTGGCATTTTATGCTTAGAATTATAAAGGCAACATGACCAAGATGAGTTTTTGTGTTTTGGAAAATGAAATATAACCCTTTTGCAGAGGGTAGAGCAATGAATTACCTCCAAATTGAGTTTGAATGGGATTTTCAGGTGTAATCAATCAGCAGCCTTCAGGTTTCGTGATAGGCAATTTCCTAGATTGGTTCTGGGTTAGCGTTTGTTTTGCCTTCTTTTTTCCAAATTTGGTATTCTGACACCATACAAAAATGAGGTTGGGCAGAGTATCCATACTGAGGTCAAAAACTCAGCATATTGGTGCTTCATGGTTAGATCTCTACAGGCAACATGACCAAGATGAGTTTTTGTGTTTTGGAAAATGAAATGTATTCCTTTTGCCGAGGAGACAGCTAGGAATTCCCTGCAAATCGAGTATGAATGGTATTTTCAGGTATATTCAATCAATAGCATTCAGGTTTCTTGATAGGAAATTTCCTAAATTGGTTCTGGGTTTACATTTGTTTTACTTCTTCGTTTCCAAATTTGGTATTCTGACAGCATACAAAAAAGTAGTCTGGTAGTGTGTCCATAATGCATTGAAAAACACCGCAAATTGGATTTTCATGGAATGAAATCTACAGGCAATACGACTATGATGAGTTTTTGTGTTTTGGAAAATGCAATGTAACCGTTTTGCCGAGGGGACAGCTATGAACTCCCATCAAATCGAATGTGAATAGTATTTTCAGGTGTAGTCAATCAGCAGCATGGAGGTTTCTTAATGGGCAAATTTCTAAATTGGTTATGGGTTTCTGTCCATAAAGAAATAAAAAGCACAGCAAATTTCATTTCATGGTTAGAAATCTGCAGGGAACAGGACCAAGATGTGTTTTTGTGTTTTGGAAAATGAAATGTAACACTTTTGCTGAGGGGATAGCTTTGAATTCCCTACAAAACAAGTGTGAATGCGATTTTCAGGTGTATTCAATCAGCAGCATTCAGTTTTCTTAACAGGGAATTTTCTACTGGTTCTGGGTTAGTGTTTGTTTTGCCGTCTTCCTTTCCAAATTTGGTATTCTGACACAATAAAAAAAAGAGTTTAGGCAGTGTATACATAATTAAATAAAAACCACAGGCTATTGCCTTTTCATGGTTAGAACTCTACAGGCAACACACCCAGATTATTTTTTTGTGTTTTGGGAAATGAAATGTAACAGTTTTGCTGAGGGGACAGCTTTGAATTCCCTACAAATCAAGTGTGAATGCGATTTTCAGGTGTATTCAATCAGCAGCATTCAGTTTTCTTAACAGGGAATTTCCTACTGGTTCTGGGTTAGTGTTTGTTTTGCAGTCTTCCTTTCCAAATTTTGTATTCTGACACCATACAAAAAAGCAGTTAGCCAGAATATTCATAATGAAATAAAAACCACAGGCTATTGCCTTTTCATGGTTAGAACTCTGCAGGCAACACGACCAAGATTATTTTTTTGTGTTTTGGGAAATGAAATGTAACAGTTTTGCCAAGGGAACAGCTATGAACTCCCACCAAATCAAATGTGAATGGTATTTTTAGGCACACTCAATCAGCAGGATGGAGGTTTCTTATTAGGAAATTTCCTAAATTTGTTCTGGATTTCTATCCATAATGAAATAAAAAACACAGCAAATTGTACTTTCATGCTTAGAAAATTCAGTCAAAATGAGTAATATGAGTTTTTGTGTTTTGTAAAATGAAATATAACACTTTTGCCATTGGGACGGCAATGAATTCCCTCCAAATCAAGTGTGTATGCGAATTTCATGTGTATTCAATTAGCAGCATTCAGATTTATTGATAGGCAATTTCCTAAATTGGTTCTGGGTTTGCATTTGGTTTCCTTTCTTCCTTTCCAAATTTGGTATTCTGCAATCATACAAAAAAGAGGTTAGGCACTGTATACACAATGAAATCAAATATACGGCATATAGGCATTTCATGGTTAGAAATCGACAGGCAACATGACCAAGATGAGTTTTTTTGTTTTGGGAAATGAAATGTAACCCTTTTGCCAAGGAGACAGCTGGGAATTCCTCCCAATTCAGTGTGAATGGTATTTCCAGATGTATTCCATCACCAGCATTCAGGGTTCTTGATAGGCAATTTCCTAAATTGGTTCTGGGTTTTCATTTTTTTTGCCTTATTCCTTTCAAATTTTTGTATTCTGACAGCATCCAAAAAAACAGTTTAGGTAGAGTATCCATAAGGAAATAAAAAGCACAGCCAATTGGCATTTCATGCTTAGAAAACTTCAGGCAAAATGAGCAAGACGTGTTTTTTTGTTTTGGAAAATGAAATGTAATGCTTTTCCTGTGGGACCAGCTATGAATTCCCTCCAAATTGAGTGTGATGGGAGTTTCAGATGTATTCCATCAGCAGCATTCAGGTATCTTAATAGGCAAACCTCTAAATTGGTTCTGGGTTTGGGTTTGTTTTACATTCTTCCTTTCCACATTTTGTATTCTGATCATACAAAATGAGGTTAGGCAGAGTATTCATAAGGAAATAAAAAACACAGCAAATTGGCGTTTCATGCTTAGAAATATACAGCAACACAACCAAGATGATTTTTTGTGTTTCAGAAAATGAAATGTCACTCTTTTGCCATGGGGAGAGCTATGAATCCCTCCAAATCGAGTGTGAATGGAAGTTTCAGGCATGTTCCTTCAGCTGCATTCAGGTGTCTTAATAGACAATTTCCTAAATTGGTTCTGGGTTTCCTTAAGTTTTGCATTCTTCCTTTCCAAATTTTGTATTCTGACAGCATACAAAAAGAGGTTAGGCTGAGTACCCATAATGAAATAAAAAAGCACAGGAAAGTCGCGTTTATTCCTTAGAAATCTGCAGGGAACAGTACCAAGATGAGATTTTGTGTTTTGGGAAATGAAATGTAACCCTTTTGCCGAGGAGACAGTTAGTAATTCCCTCCAAATGGAGGGTGAATGGGATTTTCACGTGTATTCAATCAGCAGCATTCAGATTACTTGATAGGCAATTTCTGAATTGGTTTTGGGTTTGCATTTGTTTTGCCTTCTTCCTTTCCATATTTGGTATTTTGATACCATACAAAAAAGAGGTTATGCAGAGTATTCATAATGAAATAAAAAAACTCAGCATATTGGCGTTTCATGGTTAGAAATCTACTGGCAACAAAACCAAAATGAGTTTTTGTGTTTTGGTAAATTAAATGTATCCCTTTTGCCGAGGAGACAACTAGGAATTCCCTCCAAATCGAGTGTGAATGGGAATTTCAGGTGTATTCAATCAGCAGCATTCAGCTTTCTTGATAGGCTATTTCCTAAATTGGTTCTGCTTTTGCATTTTTTTTTGCCTTTTTCCTTTCCAAATTTGGTATTCTGACAGCATACAAAAAAGAGGTTAGGCAGTGTATGTATAATAAAAACAAAAACACAACATATTGGCGATTCATTCCTAGAATTCTAAGGGAATCAGGACCAAGATGAGTATTTGTGTTTTGGAAAATGAAATGTAACCATTTTGCCGAGGGGACTGCTATGAACTCACTACAAATCGAATGTGAATTGTATTTCTTTGCGTAGTCAATAAGCAGCATGGAGGTTTCTTAATAGGATATTTCCATCATTTTTTCTGGATTTGTATCCATAATGAAATAAAAAACACAGCAAATTCACGTTTCATGGTTAGAAATCTACAGGTAACATGATCAAGATGAGTTTTTGTGTTTTCGGAAATGAAATGGAACCCTTTTTCCGAGGGGACACCTTTGAATTCCCTCCAAATCAAGTGTGAATGGGATTTTCAGGTGTGTTCCATTAGAAGCATTCAGCTTTCTTAATAGGCAATTTCCTAAATTGGTTCTGGGTTAGTATTTGTTTTGCCTTCTTCCTTTCCAAGTTTGGTATTCTGACAGCATACAAAAAAGAGGTCAGGCAGTGTATCCATAATGAAATAAAAAACAGCCTATTTGCGTTTCATGGATAGAAATCTACAGGCAGCATGACCAAGATGAGTTTTTGTGTTTTGGAAAATGAAATGTAACCATTTTGCCGAGGGGACAGCTATGAACTCCTACCAAATCGAATGCGAATTGTATTTTTATGCGTATTCAATAAGCAGCATTCAGCTTTCTTAATAGGCAATTTCCTAAATTTGTTCTGGGTTAGTGTTTGTTATGCCTTCTTCTTTCCAGATTTGGTATTCTGACACCATACCAAAAAGAGGTTAGGCAGAGTATCATAATGAAATTAAAAACACAGCAAATTGGCATATCATGCATAGAAAGTTTCAGGCAAAACGTGCAAGATGAGTTTTTGTGTTTTGGAAAATGCAATATAACCCTTTTGCCGAGGGTACAGCAATGAATTACCTCCAAATTGAGTTTGAATGGGATTTTCATTTAATTCAACCAGCAGCATTCAGGTTTCTTAATATGCAATTTCCTAAATTGGTTCTGGGTTAGCATTTGTTTTCACTTCTTCCTTTCTAAATTTGGTATTCTGACACCATACACAGCAGTCAAAAGCAATGAAATCCGGTCATTTGCAACAAGATGGAGGAATCTGGAAAACATCATTCTGAGTGAATTAAGCCAGTCCCAAAGGGACAAATATCATATGTTCTCCCTGATCGGTGACAACTAATTGAGCACCAAAGGGGAAACCTGTTGAAGTGAAATGGACACTATGAGAAACAGTAACTTGATCAGCTCTTGTGCTGACTGT
>CM027399.1:49519012-49542733 GCA_015711505.1 Sylvilagus bachmani | reverse complement strand
AGGGCTAGGGCTAGGGTTAGGTTTAGGTTTATGGTTAGGGCTAGGGCTAGGGTTAAGTCTAGGGTTAAGTTTAGGTTTAGGGCTAGGGCTGGGGCTAGGGTTAGGTTTAGGGCTAGGGTAAGGATTGTGGTAGGTTTAGGCCTAAGGCTAGGGTTAGGTTTAGTGTTAGGGTTACGTCGAGTGCTAGAGCTAGTGTTAGGGTTTGGGTTAGTTTTAGGGCTATGTCTAGGGCTAGAGCTAGTGTTTTGGTTTTGGTTAGGGTTAGGGCTAGGGCTAGTGTTAGGTTTAGAGTGTGGGTTAGGGATCGGGCTAGGGTTAGGTTTAAATTTGGGATTGGGGTTGGGGTTGAGGTTACTGTTAGGGTTATGGTTACGTTCAGGGTTAGGGCTTGTTCCTGGGCTAGGGTTAGGGTTAGGGTTAAGGCTAAGACTAGGTTTAGGGTTAGGGTTAGGGCTAGGGCTAGGGTTAGGGTTAGGTCTAGGGCTAGGGCAAGGTTTAGGGTTAGGGTTATGTTAAGGTCTAGGGCTAGTGTTAGTGTTAGGGTTAGTGTTAGGTTTACGGCTAGGGCTAGCGTTAGGGTTAGGGTTAGAGTTAGGGCTAGGGCCAGAGCTAGGTCTAGGGTTAGGGTTCAGTTTAAGGTTAGGCCTAGGTCTAGGGCTAGGTATAGGGTTAGCGTTAGAGTTAGGATTAGGGTTAGGGTTAGGGTTAGGGTTAGGGTTAGGGCTTGGGCTAGGGCTAGGGTTAGGATAGGTTTAGTGTTAGGGCTAGTACTAGGGCTTGGGCTAGGGTTAGGTTTAGGTTTAGGGTTAGGTCTTGGGCTAGGGGTAGGGCTAGTGTTAGGGCTAGGGCTAGGGTTAGGCTTAGGGTTAGTGTACGGTTAGGGCTAGAGTTAGTGTTAGGCTTATGTTTATTGCTAGGGCTAGGGCTAGGTTTATGGTTAGGGTTAGGGCTAGGGCTAGGGTTAGGGCTAGGGCTAGTTCTAGGTTTAGTTAGTGGTAGGGTTAGGGCTCTGGCTAGGTCAAGGGCTAGGGTTATGGTTATGGTTATGGTTAGGGTTTTGGTTAGGTCTATGGCCAGTGTTAGTGTTGGGGTTAGTGTTACGTTTTACAGCTATGGCTAGGGGTAGGTTAGGGCTTGGGCTAGTGCTAGGGTTAGGGTTAGGGTTAGGGCTAGGTCTAGGGTTAGGTTTAGGGTTACTCTTAGGGTTAGGGTGGGATTAGGGTTTAGGGCTCGTGCTAGGGTTAGGGTTAGGGTTAGGGTTAGGTGTAGGGCTAGGGCTAGTGTTAGGGTATAGGGGTAGGGAAAGTGTTAGGGCTGGGGCTAGGATTAGGTTTAGTGTTAGAGCTAAGGGTAGAGTTGCTTTAGGGTGAGGCTAGGACTAGGGCTAGGGCCAGGGTAACGGTTAGTGCTAGGGCTAGTGTAAGGACTAGGTTTAGGGTTAGGTTTAGGGTTAGGGTTAGGGCTAGGGCTAGGGCTAGGGTTAGGTTTAGGGTTAGGGTTAGGTCTAGGGTTCGTGCCAGCGCTAGGGCTAGGGCTAGGGTTAGGGTTAGGTTTAGGTTTAAGGTTAGGGCTAGGGCTAGGGTAGGGCTAGTGTTAGGGTTAGGTTTAGGGGTAGAGCTAGGGCTAGGGTTAGGTTTAGGGTTAGGTTTAGTGTTAGGGTTGGGATTAGGTTTAGGGCTAGGCCTAGGGCTAGGGTTGGGGTTAGGATTAGGGCTATGGTTAGGGTTAAAGCTAGAGTTAGGTTTAGGCTTAGGGTTAGGGTTAGTGCTAAGGCTAGGACTAGTGCTAGGGTTAGGGTTAGGGTTCTGGTTAGGGCTCGGGCTCAGGTTAGGGTTCAGGTTTGGGGTAGGGGTAGGGCTAGGGCTAGATTTAAAGTCAAGTTTAGGGCTACAGGTAGGGTTAGTCTAAGGTGTAGAGTTAGGTTTAGGGCTAGAGCTAGGGGTAGTTTTAGGGTTAGCCTTAGAGTTAGGGTGGGGTTGGGTTAGGGCACGGGCTAGGGTTAGGGTTAGGGTTATTGTTAGCTTTTGGGTTAGGGTTAGGGCTAGGGCTAAGTTTAGGTGTAGGGTATGGGTTTGGCTTAGGGCTAGGGTTAGGATTAGGGTTAGGGTTAGGGCTACGGCTAGGCCTAGGGTAGGGTTATGTTTATTTTTAGGGCTAGTGCTAGGGATAGGGTTAGAGTTAGGGTTAGGTTTAGGGTTAGGCCTATGGCTAGGTCTAGGGTTATGGTTCGTGTTAGGGTTAGGGTTAGGGCTAGTTCTAGGGCTAGGGCTAGGTTTAGGTTTAGGGTTAGGTTCAGGGCTAGGGCTAGTGTTAGGGTTTGGGTTAGGTCTAGGGCTAGGATTGGGGTTAGGGTTAGGGTTAGGGTTAGGGTTAGGGTTAGGGTTAGTTCGAGGTCGAGGGCTAGTGTTAGTGTTAGTGTTAGATTTACGGCTAGTGCTAGGGTTAGGGCTAGGGCTCGGGTTAGGACTAGGGCTAGGGTTAGGGCTAGGGTTAGGTTTACGTTTAGCTCTAGGTTTAGGGTTAGGAGTAGAACTAGGGCTACGGGTTGGTTTAGGGTTAGGGTTAGTGTTAGTTTTGGGATTAGGTTTAGGGCTAGGACTAGGGTTAATATTAGATTTAGGTTTAGTTCGAGGGCTAGGGCTAGTGTTAGGGTTAGGATTAGTGTTATGGCTATGGCTAGGTTTAGGGTTAGTGTTAGATCTAAGGCTAGAGTTGCTTTAGGGTAAGGCTAGTTTTAGGGCTAGGGCCAGGGTTTTGATTAGGGCTAGGGCTAGGGCTAGGGCAAGGATTAGGGTTCGGGTTAAGGTTAGGGCTAGGACTAATGTTAGGGCTCTGGCTAGATTTAAGGTTAATTTAAGGTTACAGCTATGGTTAGGCTTAGGGTTATGGTTAGGTTTAGGGCTAGGGCTATGGTCAGGTTTAGGGTTAGCATTAGTGTCAGTGTGGGGTTATTGTTAGGGCTCAGGCTAGGCTTAGGGTTAGGGTTAGGTCTAGGGCTTGGGCTAGTGTTAGGGTATAGGTGTAGGTTAAGGGTTACTGCTAGGGCTAGGCTTAGGGTTAGGTTTAGGTTTAGGGCTAGGGCTAGGATCAGGTTTAGGGTTAGCGTTAGTGTTAGTGTGGGGTTAGGTTTAGGGCTAGGCAAGGGTTAGGGTTGGGGTTAGGGTTAGGACTAGGGCTAGGGCTATGGCTCAGGCTAGATTTAAGGTTAATTTTAGGGTTACAGCTAGGGTTAGGCTTAGGGTTAGTGTTACTGTTAGGGCTAGGGCTAGGGTTAGGTTTAGGGTTAGCATTAGGGTTAGGGTTAGGTTGGGTTAGGGCTCAGGCTAGGGTTATGGTTAGGGTTATTGTTAGCTTTTGGGTTAGGGTTAGGGCTAGGGCTAAGTTTAGGTTTAGGGTATGGGTTTGGCTTAGGGCTAGGGTTAGGATTAGGGTTAGGGTTAGGGCTACGGCTAGGCCTAGGGTAGGGTTATGTTTAGGGTTAGGGCTAGTGCTAGGGATAGGGTTAGATTTAGGGTAGGTTTAGGGTTAGGCCTATGGCTAGGTCTAGGGTTATGGTTCGTGTTAGGGTTAGGGTTAGGGCTAGGTCTAGGGCTAGGGCTAGGGTTAAGTTTAGGTTTAGGTTCAGGGCTAGGGCTAGTGTTAGGGTTTGGGTTATGGTTAGGGTTACATCTAGTGTTAGGTATAAGGTGTGGTTTAGGGATCGGGCTAGTGTTAGGGTTAGAGTTGGGTTTGGGGTTGGGGTGGGGTTGGGGTTAGGGTGAGGTTCAGGGTTAGGGCTAGTGCAAGGGCTAGGGTTAGGTTTAGGTTTAGGGCTAAGACTAGGGTTAGAGTTAGGGTTAGTGCTAGGGCTAGTGTTAGGGTTATGCTTAGGGTCATGGCTAGGGCTAGGGTTAGGGTTAGGTTTATGGTTAGGTCTAGGGCTAGTGTTAGTGTTAGGGTTAGTGTTAGGTTTATGGCTAGTGCTAGGGTTAGGGCTAGGGTTCGGGTTAGGACTAGGGCTAGGGTTAAGGCTAGGGTTAGGTCTAGGGTTAGGTTTACGTTTAGCTCTAGGTTTAGGGTTAGGTTTAGAAGTAGGGCTACGGTTAGGTTTAGGGTTAGGGTTAGTGTTAGGTTTGGGATTAGGGTTAGGGCTAGGACTAGGGTTAATGTTAGGGTTAGGTTTAGTTCGAGGGCTAGGGCTAGTGTTAGGGTTAAGATTAGTTTTATGGCTAGGGCTAGGTTTAGGGTTAGTGTTAGAGCTAAGGCTAGATTTGCTTTAGGGTAAGTCTAGGTCTAGGGCTAGGGCCAGTGTTTTCATTAGGGCTAGGGCTAGGGCAAGGACTAGGGTTCGGGTTAGGGTTAGGATTAGGGCTCGGGCTAGGTTTAGGGTTAGGGTTAGGGTTAGGTCTAGGTTTAGGGCCAGGGCTAGGGCTAGGGCTAGGTTTAGGTTTAGGTTTAGGTTTAAGGTTAGGGCTAGGGCTAGGTTAGGGCTAGGGTTCGGGTTAGGTTTAGGGCTAGAGCTAGGGCTATTGTTAGGTTTAGGGTTAGGGTTAGTGTTAGGGTTGGGATTAGGTTTAGGGCTAGGGCTAGGGCTAGGGTTAGGGTTAGGGTTAGGGCTAGGGTTAGGGAAAAAGCTTGGGTTAGGGTTAGGCTTAGGGTTAGGGTTATGGCTAAGGCTAGGACTAGGGCTATGGTTACGGTTAGGTTTAGGGCTATTGCTAGGATTAGTGTTCTGGTTTGGGTTAGGGCTAGGGCTATGGCTAGGGCTAGATTTAAAGTCAAGTTTAGGGCTACAGCTAGCGTTAGTCTTAGGGTTAGGGTTAGATTTGGGGCTAGAGCTAGGGTTAGGTTTAGGATTAGCATTAGGGTTAGGGTGGGGTTGGGTTAGGGCTCAGGCTAGGGTTAGGGTTAGGGTTATTGTTAGCTTTTAGGTTAGGTTTAGGGCTAGGGCTAGGGCTAAGTTTAGGTTTAGGGTGTGGGTTAGGCTTAGGGCTAGGGTTAGCATTAGGGTTAGGGTTAGGGCTACGGCTAAGCCTCGGGTAGGGTTAGGGTTAGGATTAGGGCTAGTGCTAGGGCTAGGGTTAGGGTTAGCGTTAGGTTTAGGGTTAGGGCTATGGCTAGGGCTAGGGTCATGGTTCGTGTTAGGGTTAGGGTTAGGGCTAGGTCTAGGGCTAGGGCTAGGGTTAGGTTTAGGGTTATGTTCAGGGCTAGTGCTATGGTTAGGGTTAGTGCTAGGGTAAGGGTTGGGGTTAGGGTTAGGGCTAGGGCTAGAGTTAGGTTTAGGGTTAGTTCGAGTGCTAGGGCTAGTGTTAGGGTTTGGGTCAGGGTCAGGGCTACGGCTAGTGTTAGGTATAAGTTGTGGGTTAGGGATCGAGCTAGTGTTAGGGTTAGAGTTGGGTTTGGGGTTTGGGTGGGGTTGGGGTTAGGGTGAGGTTCAGGGTTAGGGCTAGTGCTAGGGCTAGGGTTAGGGTTAGGGTTAGGGCTAAGGCTAGGGTTAAGGTTAGGGTTAGGGCTAGGGCTAGGGCTAGGGCTAGGGTTAGAATTAGGGTTAGGGTTAGGGCTAGCGATAGGGCTAGGGCTAGCGATAGGGCTAGGGCTAGCATTAGGTTTAGGGTTAGGGTTAGGTTTAGGGCTAGGGATAGGGCTAGGGTTAGGGTTTGGTTTAGGGTTAGGGCTAGGGTTAGGGTTAGAGCTAGGGTTAGGTTTAGGCTTAGGGTTAGGGTTAGGGCTTGGGCTAGGCCTAGTGCTAGTGTTAGGGCTAGGGCTAGGGCTAGGGCTAGATTTAAGGTCAATTTTAGGGCTACAGCTTGGGTCAGGCTTAGGGTTAGGTTTAGGGTTAGGGCTAGGACTAGGGTTAGGTTTAGGGTGAGCGGTAGGGTTTAGGGTTGGGATATGGTTAGGGCTCGGGCTAGGGTTAGGGTTAGGGTTATGGTTAGGTCTACGGCTAGGGCTAGTGTTAGGGTATAGGGGTAGGGTACGGGTTATGGCTATGGCTAGGCTTAGGGTTAGGATTAGTTCTAGTGCTTGAACTAGGGTAAGGTTTAGGGTTAGTGTTAGTATTATGGCTAGGACTAGAGTTAGGTCTAGAGTTTTGTTTAGTGTTAGGGTTAGGGTTAGGGTTAGGGCTAGGACTGGGGTTAGGGTTAGGGTTAGGGTTAGGGTTAGTTCGAGGTCGAGGGCTAGTGTTAGTGTTAGTGTTAGTGTTAGTGTTAGATTTATGGCTAGTGCTAGGGTTAGGGCTAGGGCTAGGGTTAGGACTAGGGCTAGGGTTAGGGCTAGGGTTAGGTTTACGTTTAGCTCTAGGTTTAGGGTTAGGTTTAGAAGTAGGGCTACGGTTAGGTTTAGGGTTAGGGTTAGTGTTAGGTTTGGGATTAGGTTTAGGGCTAGGACTAGGGTTAATGTTAGGGTTAGGTTTAGTTCGAGGGCTAGGGCTAGTGTTAGGGTTAGGATTAGTGTTATGGCTACGGCTACGTGTTAGAGCTAAGGCTAGAGTTGCTTTAGGGTAATGCTAGGTCTAGGGCTAGGGCCAGGGTTTTCATTAGGGTTAGGGCTAGGGTAAGGACTAGGGTTCGGGTTAGGGTTAGGGCTAGGACTAAGGTTAGGGCTCTGGCTAGATTTAAGGTTAATTTTAAGGCTACAGCTACGGTTAGGTTTAGGGTTATGGTTAGGTTTAGGGCTAGGGCTATGGTCAGGTTTAGGGTTAGCGTTAGCGTTAGTGTGGGGTTAGGGTTAGGGCTCGGGCTAGGGTTAGGGTTAGGGTTAGGGTTAGGTCTAGGGCTAGGGCTAGTGTTAGGGTATAGGTGTAGGTTAAGGGTTATTGCTAGGGCTAGGCTTAGGGTTAGGTTTAGGTTTAGGGCTAGGGCTAGGATCAGGTTTAGGGTTAGCATTAGTGTTAGTGTGGGGTTAGGTTTAGGGCTAGGCAAGGGTTAGGTTTATGGTTAGGGTTAGGTCGAGGGTTAGGGCTAGTGTTAGGGTTAGGGTTAGTTTTAGGGCTAGGACTAGGTTTAGGGTTAGGGTTAGAGCTAGGGCTAGAGTTGCTTTAGGGTAAGGCTAGGGCTAGGGCTAGGGCCAGGGTAAGGGTTAGGGCTAGGGCTAGGGTTAGGGTTAGGGTTAGGGTTAGGGCTAGGGCTAGGGCCAGTGTTAGGGTAAGGATTAGGACTAATGTTAGGGCTAGGGTTAGTGTTAGGGTTAGGCCTAAGGCTAGGGCTAGTGTTGGGGTTAGGGTTAGGGCTAGGGTTAGGGCTAGGATTGGGGTTAGGTTTAGGGCTAGGGTTAGGGCTAGGGTTGGGGTTAGGTTTAGGGCTAGGGTTAGAGTTAGTGTTGGGGTTAGAATAGGGATAGGGTCAGGGCTAGGACTAGGGTTAGGGTTAGGTTTAAGCTTAGGGCTACGGCTTGTGCTAGGTCTAGGTTTAGGGTTAGGGTTAGGGTTATTGTTATGGTTAGGACTAGAGTTAGTGTTGGCTTAGCTTTAGGGCTAGGTCTACGGCTAGGGCTAGGGCTAGGGTTATGGTTAGGGTTGGGGCTAGGGTTAGGGCTAGTTTTAGAGTTAGGTTAGGGTTAGGACTAGGGCTAAGGTTAGGGCTAGGGCTAGGGTTAGGGTTAGGGTTAGGGTTAGGGTTAGGGTTAGGGTTAGGGCTAAGGCTGGTCTAGGGCTAGGGTTAGGGTTAGAGTTAGGGTTACGGCTTGGGTTAGGGTTAGGGCTAGGGCTAGGGCTAGGGCTAGGTTTAGGGTTGGGGCTAAGGTTAGGGCTAGGGTTAGTGTTAGGTTTAGGGCTACGGTCAGGTTTAGGGTTGGGGTTAGAGTTAGGGCTAGGGCCAGTTCTAGGTCTAGGGTTTGGGTTAGGTTTAGGCTTAGGGCTATGGCTTTTGCTAGGTCTAGGGTTAAGTTTAGGGTTAGTGTTAAGGTTAAGGTTAGGGCTAGGGCTAGGGCTAAGGTTAGGTTTATGTTTAAGTTTAGGACTAGGGCTGGGTTAGGGCTAGGGTTAGGTTAGGGTTTTTCTAGGGCTAGGGTTAGGGTTAGTGTTAGGGTTACGGTTAGGGCTAGTGTTAGGGCTAGGGCTAGGGTTAGTGTTAGGGCTAGGGTTAGGGCTAGGGATATGTTTAGGGTTTGTGTTAGGGTCAGGTCTAGTGCTAGGGTTAGGTTATGATGTGGGTTAGGGTTTGGGCTAGCGTTAGGGTCAGGGTTGGGGTGGGCCGGCATTGGGGTCCTGTTAGGTTTAGGGTTAGGTTAGGGTTAGAGCTGGGGCTAGGGGTAGGGTTAGATTTAAGGTTAGGGCTAAGGTTAGGGCTAAGTTTAGGGTTAGGGTTGAGGTTAGAGTTAGGGCTAGGGCCAGGGCTAGGTCTAGGTTAGGGTTAGGTTTAAGCTTAGGGCTAGGGCTTGTGCTAGGTCTAGGGTTAGGGATAGGGTTAGGCTTAGGGTTAAGGCTAGGGCTAGGTCTAGCGCTAGGGTTAGGTTTAGGTTTGGGGTTATGGCTAGGTGTAGGTTAGGGTTTGGGCTAGGGCTAGTGTTAGGATTAGTGTTAGGGTTACGGTTAGGGCTAGGGTTATGTTTAGGGTTTGGGTTAGGGTCAGGTCTAGTGCTAGGGTTAGGTATAGTGTGTGGGTTAGGTTTCAGGCTAGGGTTAGGGTTAGGGTTGTGGTTGGGCTGGCGTTGGGGTCAGGTCAGGGTTAGGGTTAGGGTTAGGGCTAGAGCTAGGGTTAGTGTTAGTGTTACAGTTAGAGCTAGGGCTAGGGTTAGGTTTAGGGTTAGGGTTAGTGTTAGGGTTGGGATTAGGGTTAGGGCTAGGACTAGTGTTAGGTTTAGGGTTAGGGTTAGGTCGAGGGTTAGGGCTAGTGTTAGGGTTAGGGTTAGGGTCAGTGCTTTGGCTAGGGTTAGGATTAGGGTTAGAGCTAGGGCTAGAGTTGCTTTAGGGTAAGGGTAGGGCTAGGGCTAGGGCCAGGGTAAGGTTTAAGGCTAGGGCTAGGGCAAGGGCTAGGGTTAGGTTTAGGGTTATGGCTTAGTCTATGGTTAGTGTTAGGGTTAGGTCTATGGTTAGGGCCAGGGCTTGAACTTGGGCTAGGGTTAGCTTTAGGTTTAGGGTTAGTGTTAGGGTTAGGGTTAGGATTAGGGTTAGGGTCATGGTTAGGAGTAGAGTTAGTGTAAGGCTTAGGTTTAGGGCTAGGGCTACGTCTAGGGCTAGGGTTATGGTTAGGGTTAGGGCTAGGGTTAGGACTAGGGCTAGGGCTAGGGCTAGGGCCAGGGTTAGAGTTAGGTTAGGGTTAGGTCTAGGGCTAGGGTTAGGGCTAGGACTAGGTTTGGGGTTAGGGTTAGGGTTAGGTTTAGGGTTAGGAGTATGGCTAGTGCTAGGGTTAGGGTTAGGACTAGGGTTAGGGTTAGGGCTAGGGTTAGTGTTAGGGTTAGGGCTAGGTTTACGGTTAGGGTTGGGGTTTAAGTTAGGTCTAGGGCCAGGGCTAGGGTTATGGTTAGGGCTAGGGCTAGGGCTAGGGTTAGGTTCAGGGTTAGGGTTAGGTTGAGGGTTAGGGCTAGTGTTAGCATTAGGGTTAGGGTCAGTGCTTTGGTAGGGTTAGGGTTAGGGTTAGAGCTAGGGCTAGAGTTGCTTTAGGGTAAGGGTAGGGCTAGGGCTAGGGCCAGGGTAAGGTTTAAGGCTAGGGCTAGGGCAAGGGCTAGGGTTAGGGTTAGGGTTAAGGCTAAGTCTATGGTTAGGGTTAGGGCTAGGTCTATGGTTAGGGCCAGGGCTAGAACTTGGGCTAGGGTTAGGTTTAGGGTTAGGGTTAGGGTTAGGGTTTGGGTTAGGGTTAGGGCTAGGGTTAGGTTTAGGGTAAGGGCTAGGGTTAGGTTTAGGGTAAGGGCTAGGATTAGGGTTAGGGTTAGGGTTAGGGTTAGGGCTAGGGTTAGGGTTAAGTTTAGGGTAGTCCTAGGGCTAGGGCTGTGTCTAGGTTTCGGGTTCGGGCTAGTGTAGGGGTAGGGCTTGGGCTAGGGTTAGAGTTAGGGTTAGGGTTAGGGCTAGGGTTAGGGTTAAGTTTAGGGTAGGCCTAGGGCTAGGGCAGTGTCTAGGTTTCGTGTTCGGGCTAGTGTAGGGGTAGGGCTAGGGCTAGGGTTAGAGTTAGGGTTAGGGTTAGGGTTAGGGCTAGGGCTAGGGCTAGGTTTAGGTTTAGGTTAAGGGTTAGGGCTAGGTCTAGGGTTAGGGCTAGGGTTAGGATTAGGGTTAGGGCTAGAACTAGGGTTAGGGTTAGGATTACCGTTAGGGCTAGAGTGAGTGTTAGGCTTAGTGTTAGGGTTAGGGTTCGGGTTAGGGCTGGGGCTAGGCTTGGGCTAGATTTAAGATTAATTTTAGGGCTACAGCTAGGGTTAGGCTTAAGGTTAGGGTTACGTTAGATCTAGGGCTAGGGTTAGGGCTCGGTTTAGGGTTAGGGTTATCGTTATGTCTAGGGCGAGTTTAGGGTTACGGTTAGTGTTAGATTTATGGCTATGGCTAGGGTTAGAGTTAGGGCTAGGGCTAGGGCTAGTGTTAGGGTTAGGGTTAGCGTTAGGGTTAGGGCTAGTTTTAGGGTTTGGGGTAATGTTAGGTTTTTGTTTAGGGTTAGTTCTAGGGCTAGGGTTAGGGCTTCCATTAGGGTTACGTTTAGGGCTAGGGCTGGGGTTAGCGTTAGTGTTAGGTTTACGGTTAGGGGTAGAGTTAGGCCTAGGGCTAGGGTGAGTGTTAGGGCTAGTGTTAGGGCTAGGGATATGTTTAGTTTCGGTTAGGGTTAGGTCTAGTGGTAGGGTTAGGTTTAGGGTGTGGGTTAGGGATTGGGCTAGGATTAGGGTTAGAGTTATGATTGGTGTTGGTGTTGGGTTTGGTTAGGGTTAGGGTTAGGGTTAGGGTTAGGGCTAGAGCTAGGGCTAGGGTTAAGGTTCAGTTTAGGGCTAGGGTGAGGGTTAGGGCTAGGGTTAGGTTTAGAGTGTGGGTTAGGGATCGGGCTAGGGTTAGGTTTAGTTTTGTTTTTGGGGTTGGGGTTGGGGTTAGCGTTAGGGTCAGGGTTAGGGATATGGCTAGGGCTAGGGTTAGGGTTAGGGCTAAGACTAGGGTTAGGGTTAGGGTTAGCGGTAGGGCTGTCGTTAGGTTAGGGTGAGTGTCAGGGCTAGGGCTAGGGTTAGGTTTAGGGTTATGGTTTGGTCTAGGGCTAGTGTCAGGGTTAGGGTTAGTGTTAGGTTTACAGCTAGGGCTAGGCTCAGGGTTAGGGCTAGGGCTAGGGCTAGTGTTAGGGTTAGGTCTAGCGTTTTGGTTAGGGTTATTGTTAGGGTTGAAACTTTGGTTAGGGTTAGGATTAGGGTGAAAGTTAGGGCTAGGGCCAGAGCTAGGTCTAGTGTTAGGTTTAATTTTAGGGTTAGACGTAGGACTAGGGCTGGGTCTACGTTTAGGTTTAGGGTTACGTTTAGGGTTAGGGCTTGGGCTAGGGCTAGGCTTAGGGTTAGGGTTAGGGTTAGGGCTAATGCTAGGGCTAGGACTAGGGCTAGGGTTAGGTTTAGGTTTTGGGTTAGGGCTAGGGCTATGGTTAGGGCTAGGGCTAATTTTATGATTAGGGTTAGGGTTACAGCTTGGGCTAAAGCTGGGGCTATGTTTAGGTTTAGTTTTAGTGTTAGGTCTAGGGCTAGTGTTAGGGCTAGTGCTAGGTTTAGGGTTATGGTTAGGGTTAGGATTAGGTTTAGGGTTATGTTTAGGGCTAGATTTAGTGTTAGGCTTATGTTTAGGGCTAGTGCTATGGCTAGGGCTAGGGTTATGGTTAGGGTTAGGGTTAGGGCTAGGGCTAGGGCTAGGGCTATGGCTAGAGCTAGGGTTAGGGCCAGGGTTAGAGTTAGGTTAGGGTTAGGGCTAGTGCTAGGGCTAGGGTTAGGGCTAGGGCTAGGGTTAGGGTTAGGGATAGGGATAGGGTTAGGCCTTGTGCTAATGCTAGTGTTAGGGTTAGGGCTAGTGTTAGGGTTAGGGCTAGGCCTAGGGCTAGTGTTAGGGTTAGGGTTAGGGCTAGGATTAAGGCTAGGCTTAGTGTTAGGTTTAGGGCTAGGGTTAGGGTTTGGTTTGGTGTTAGAGTTAGGGCTAGGGCCAGGGCTAGGGTTAGGTTTAGGTTTAGGGTTAGGTCTAGGGCTATGGTTATGGCTAGGTTTATGTTTTGGTTTAGGCTTAGGGCTAGGGTTAAGGTCGGGTTAGGGTTATGGTTAGGGATATGGTTAGCGCTAGGACTAGGGCTAGGTCTAGGGTTATGCTTAGGATTAGTGACAGGGCTAGGGCTAGAGTTATGGTTATGTTTAAGGCTAGGTCTACGGTTAGGTTATAGGGGTAGGGTAAGCGTTAGGGCTTGGGCTAGTCTTAGGGTTAGCTTTAGGACTAGGGCTTGGGCTAGGGTTAGGGTTAGGGTTAGGGTTAGGGCTAGGGTTAGGGCAAGTCTAGGGTTAGGGTTAGGGTTAGGGTTAGGGTTAGGGTTAGGGTTAGGTAGAGTTCTAGGGCTAGTGTTAGGGTTAGGGTTCGTGTTAGGGCTAGGTTTAGGCTTAGGGTTATGTTTAGGTTTAGGGTTAGGTCTAGGGTTATGGTTAGGTTTAGGGTTACAGCTAGCGCTAGGCCTAGGACTAGGGTTAGGTTTAGGGTTAGGGCTAAGGCTAGGGGAAGGGCAAGGGTTAGGGTTCGGGTTAGGGTTAGGGCTAGGGCTAGTGCTAGGGCTAGGGCTAGATTTAAGGTTAATTTTAAGGCTACAGCTAGGTTTAGGCTTAGGTTTAGGGTTAGGGCTAGGGCTAGGATCAGGTTTTGGGTGAGCGTTAGGGTTAGTGTGGGGTTAGGGTTAGGGCTCGGGCTAGAGTTAGGGTTAGGGTTATGGTTAGGGCTAGTGTTAGTGTTTGGGTATTAGGGGTAGGGTAAGTGTTAGGGCTAGGGCTAGGCTTAGGGTTAGGGTTAGGGTTAGGGCTAGGTGTAGGGTTGTGTTTAGGGTAAGCGTTAGTGTTAGGGTGGGGTTAGGTTTAGCGTTCGTGCTCGGCCTGGGGTTAGGGTTAAGGTTAGTGTTAGGTTTAGGTTTGGGATTAGGGTTAGGGCTAGGGTTAGGGTTAGGATTAGGGTTAGGGTTAGGTCGAGGGTTAGAGCTAGTGTTATTATTAGGGTTAGGGTCAGTGCTAGGGTAAGGGTTAGGTTTGGGGTTAGTGCTAGGGATAGAGTTGCTTTAGGGTAAGCCTAGGGCTAGGGCTAGGGCCAGGGTAAGGGTTAGGGCTAGGGCTAGGGCTAGTTCTAGGGCTAGGGTTAGGGTTAAGTCTAAGGCTAGGGTTAGAGGTTAGGTTAGGGTTAGGGTTAGGTCTAGGGTTAGGGCCAGGGCTAGCGCTAGGGCTAGGTTTAGGTTTAGATACCGTTAGGTTTAGGGCTAGGGTTAGGGCTAGGTTTAGGTTTAAGGTTAGGGCTAGTGTTAGGGTTAGGCTTAGGGTTAGGCTTAGGGTTAGGGCTAGAGTTAGTGTTAGGCTTAGGGCTAGGGTTAGGGCTTCGGCTACGGTTAGGGTTAGGGTTAGGTTTAGGGCTAGGTTTAGCGTTAGAGCTACCGTTAGCGTTAGGCGTATGGTTAGGTTTACGGCTAGGGTTAGGCCTAGGATTAGGGTTCTGGTTAGGGCTAGGGCTAGGTTAGGGCTAGATTTAAGGTTAATTTTAGGGCTACAGCTAGGGTTAGGCTTAGGGTTAGGGTTACGGTTAGGTCTAGGGCTATGGTTATGGTTTGGTGTAGGGCTAATTTTAGGGTTACGGTTAGTGTTAGGTTTATGGCTAGGGCTAGGGTTAGGGTTAGGCCTAGGGCTAGGGCTAGTGTTAGAGTTAGGGTTAGTGCTAGGGTTTGAGCTAGAGTTAGGGTTAGGGTTATGGCTAGGGTTAGAGCTAGGGTTGGGATTAGAGTTAGGGCTAGGGCTAGGGCTAGGTCTAGGTTTAGGGTTAGGTTTGGGCTCAGGGCTAGGTCTAGTGCTAGGTCTAGGGTTAGTGTTAGGGTTAGGGTTAGGGATAGGGCTTGGGCTAGGGCTAGGGTTAGGTTTAGGTTTAGGGTTAGGGCTAGGGCTAGGGTTAGGGCTAGGGTTAGGGTTACGTTTAGGACTAGGGCTAGGGTTAGGGTTAGGGTTAGTGTTAGGGTTATGGTTAGGGCTAGAGTTAGGCCTAGGGCAAGGGTTAGTATTAGGACTAGTGTTAGGGCTAGGGTAATGTTTAGGGTTTCGGTTAGGGTTAGGTCTAGTGCTAGGGTTAGGAGTAGGGTGTGGGTTAGTGATCGAACTAGGGTGAGGGTTAGGGTTGGGGTTAGGGCTAGGGCTAGGGCTAGGGCTAGGGTTAGGGTTAGGGCTAAGACTAGGATTAGGGTAGGGTTAGCGCTAGGGCTGGCGTTAGGGTTAGGGTTAGGGTCAAGGCTAGGGCTAGGTTTAGGGTTAGGTTTATCGTTAGGTCTAGGGCTAGTGTTAGGGTTAGGGTTAGTGTTAGGGCTATGGCTAGGGCTCGAGCTAGTGTTAGGTTAGCGTTGGGTTAGCGTTAGGGCTAGGGCTAGTGTTATGTTTAGAGTGTGGGTTAGGGATCGGGCTACGGTTAGGGTTAGGGTTGGGGTTAGGGTTAGGGTTCGGGTTAGGGTTAGGGTTTGGGTTAGTGCTTGGGCTAGGGCTATGGTTCGGGTTAGGGTTCGGGTTAGGTCTAGGGCTAGGACTAGGGATAGGGATAGGGTAAGGTTTAAGTTTAGGGTTAGGGCTAGGGCTAGGGTTAGGGCAAGGCCAGGGTTTGGTTTACAGTTAGGGTTATTGTTAGGGCTAAATTTAGTGTTAGGCTTAGGTTTACGCCTAGGGCTAGACCTAGGGCTAGGTCTAGGGTTACGATTAGGGTTAGGGGTAGGTCTAGGTTTAGGTTTAGGTTTAGGCTTAGGGCTAGGGTAGTGCTAGGTCTAGGGTTAGGTTTAGGGTTAGGGTTAGGGCTAGGGCTAGGGCTTGGTCTAGCGTTAGGTGTATGTTGAGGGTTAGGGCTAGGGCCAGGGCTAGGGCTATGGTTAGGGTTAGGGCTAGGGTTAGGCCTACGGCTAGGGTTAGGCTTAGGGTTAGGGTTAGCCTAGATCTAGTGCTAGGGCTAGGGTTAGGGCTAGGGATAGGTTTAGGGCTAGCACTATGGCTAGGGTTAGGATTAGGGAGAGAGTAAGGGTTGGGGTAGGGTTAGAGTCAGGGTTATGGCTAGTGCTAGGGCTAGGGTTAGGGTTATGGTTAGGGCTAGGGCTAGGGTTAGGGTTAGGGCTAGCGTTTGGGCTAGGGTTAGGGTTAGGGTTAGGGCTAGGGTTAGGGTTAGGGTTAGGGTGAAAGTTAGGGCTAGGGCCAGAGCTAGGTCTAGGGTTAGGGTTAAGTTTAGGGTTAGGCCTAGGGCTCGGGGTAGGTCTAGGGTTAGAGTTAGGTTTGGGGTTAGGGCTAGGGCTTGGGCTTGGCCTAGGGGTAGGTTTAGGGTTAGGTTTACCTTTAGGTCTAGGGCAAGGGCTAGGGCTAGGTATAGGTTTAAGTTTAGGGTTAGTGTTAGAGCTAGGGTTAGGGTTAGGAAAGCGCTAAGGTTTAGGGCTCGGTTTAGGGTTCGGTTTAGGGTTAGGGTTAGGTTTAGGGTTAATGTTAGAGCTAGGGTTAGGGTTAGTGTTAAGTTTAGGGTTACAGCTAGGGCTAGACCTAGGGTTAGGTTTCAGGTCAGGGTTAGTGGTAGGCTAGGGCTAGATTTAAGGTTAATTTTAGGGCTACAGCTAGGGTTAGGCTTAGGGTTAGGGTTACGGTTAGGGCTAGGGCTAGGGTTAGGGCTAGGTTTAGGGTTAGAATTATGGTTAGATCTAGGTCTAGTGTTAGGGTTATAGTTAGTGTGAGGTTTACGGCTAGGGCTAGGGTTAGGGGTGGCCTAGGGCTAGGGCTAGTGTTGGGGTTAGGGTTAGGACTAGGGTTAGGGCTAGGGTTAGGGTTAGGGTTAGGGCTAGGGTTAGATTTAGGCTTGGAGTCAGAGTTAGGGCTAGGGTTAGATTTATGGTTGGGGTTAGAGTTAGGGCTAGGGCCAGGGCTAGGTCTAGGGTTAGGGTTAGGGTTAGTGTCATGGTTAGGGTTTGTGCTATGTATAGGGTTAGGGTTAAGGTATTGGTAGGGTAAGGGTTAGTGTTAGGTTTAGGGTTAGGGTTAGGGCTAGGGATAAGTCAAGGTTTTGGGTTAGGGTTAGGGCTATGGCTAGGGTTAGGGTTAAGGTTAGTACTAGGGCTAGCACCAGGACTAGGTCTAGTGTTAGCGTTAGGTTTAGGTTTAGGGCTATGGCTAGTGCTAGGGCTAGGGTTAGGGTTAGGGTTAGGGTTATGTTTAGGGCTAGGGCTATGGGCTAGAGTTAGGTTTAGGTCTAGGGTAAGGGTTTGGGTTAGTGTTAGGGCAAGGGCTAGGGTTAAGTTTAGGGTTAGGGGTAGGTCGAATGCTAGGGCTAGTGTTGTGGTTTGGGTTTCTTTTAGGGCTAGGGCTAGGGCTAGGGCTAGAGCTAGTGTTGGGGTTTGGGTTAGGGTTAGGGCTAGGGCTAGTGTTAGGTTTAGAGAGTGGGCTAGGGATCGAGCTAGGGTTAGGGTTAGGGTTGTGGTTGGGGTTGGGGTTAGGGTTAGGGTCAGCGTTAGGACTAGTGCTAGTGCTAGGGTTAGGGTTAGGGCTAACACTCGGGTTAGGGTTAGGTTTAGGGCTAAGGTTAGGGTTAGGGTTAGGTTTAGGGTTAGGGTTACGGTTAGGGTTAGGGTTAGGGTTAGGGTTAGGGTTAGGTCTAGCGTTAGGGCCAGTGCTAGGGCTAGGGCTAGGGTAGGTTTAGGTTTAGGGTTAGTTCTAGGGCTTGGTTAGGGCTAGGGTTAGGGTTACTGTTAGTGCTTGGGATAGGGCTAGTGTTATTGTTAGGGTTAGGGTTAGGGTTAGGGTTAGAGTTAGGGCTAGGGCCAGAGCTAGACTTGGATTAGGGTTAAGTTTAGGGTTAGGCCTAGGGATAGGACTAGGACTAGGGTTCGGGTAAGGGCTAGGGTTAGGGCTAGGGCTAGGGCTAGGTTTAGGGATAGGGTTATGGTAGGGCTAGGGCTAGGGCTAGGTTTAGGTTTAGGTTAAGCGTTAGGCCTAGGCCTAGCACCAGGTTTGGGTTAGGGCTAGGGCTAGGGCTAGGGCTAGGGCTAGGGCTAGGGCTAGATTTTAGGTTAATTTTAGGGCTATAGCTATGGTTAGTCTTAGTGTTAGGGTTACGGTTAGCGCTAGAGTTAGTGTTAGGCTTAGGGTTAGGATAAGGGCTAGGGCTAGGGCTATGGTTAGGGTTAGGGTTAGGGTTAGGCCTAGGGTTAGTGTTAGAGCTAGGTTTAGGTTTAGGTTTATGGTTAGGGTTAGGGCTAGGGCTCGGCCTAGGGCTAGGTTTCGGGTTAGGGCTAGGGCTAGGGCTAGGGCTAGATTTTAGGTTAATTTTAGGGCTACAGCTAGGGTTAGGCTTAGTGTTAGGGTTACGGTTAGGGCTAGAGTTAGTGTTAGGCTTAGGGTTAGGGTAAGGGCTATGGCTAGGGCTATGGTTAGGGTTAGGGTTAGGGCTAGGGCTAGGGTTAGTGTTAGAGCTAGGTTTAGGGTTAGGCTTATGGTTAGGGTTAATGCTAGGGCTAGGCCTAGGGCTAGGTTCGGGTTAGGGCTAGGGCTTGGGCTAGATTTAAGGTTAATTTTAGGGCTACAGCTAGGGTTAGGCTTAGGGTTAGTGTTTACGGTTAGGTCTAGGGCTAGCTTTAGGGCTAGGTTTAGGGTTAGCATTATGGTTAGGTCTAGGGCTAGTGTTAGGTTTATGTTTAGTGTTAGGTTTACGGCTAGGGCTAGTGTTAGGGTTAGGCCTAGGCCTAGGGTTAGTGTTAGGTTTAGGGTTAGGGCTAGGGTTAGGGCCAGGGTTAGGGTTAGGGTTAGGGCTAGGTTTGGGGTTAGAGTTAGGGCTAGGGCCAGGGCTAGGTCTCGGGTTATCGTTAGGTTTGGGCTTAGGGGTAGGGCTATTGCTAGGTCTAGGTTTAGGGTTAGGGTTAGGGTTAGGGCTAGGGTTGGGTTTAGGTTTAAGGTAGGGCTAGGGCAATGGTTAGGGCTAGGGTTAGATTAGGGCTTAGGCTAGGTCTATGGTTAGGGTTAGGCTTAGGGTTACGGTTAGGGCTATGGTTAGGCCTAGGGCTAGGATTAGTGTTAGGGCTAGGTTTAGGGCTTGGGATATGTTTAGGGTTTGTTCTAGGGTCAGGTACAGTGCTAGGGTTAGGTTTAGGGTGTGGGTTAGGGTTCGGGCTAGTGTTAGGGTTAGGGTTGTGGTTGGGCCGGTGTTGGGGTTGGGTTAGGGTTAGGGTTAGGGTTAGGGTTAGAGCTAGTGCTAGGCTTAGAGTTAGGTTTAGGGCTAGGGCTAGGGATAGGGGTAGGGCTAGGGTTAGGTTTAGGGTTAGTGTAGGGCTAGGGCTAGGGTTAGGGCTTGCGTTAGGTTTAGGTCTAGGGCTAGGGCTAGGTCTAGGGCTAGGGTTAGGGTTAGGTTTAGGTTTAGGGTTAGGGCTAGGGCTAGGTCAAGGTTTTGGGTTAGGGTTAGGGCTAGGGCTAGGGCTAGTGTTGGAGTTTTTTGTTAGGGTTAATGCTAGGCCTAGTGTTAGGTTTAGAGTGTGGGTCTGGGATCGGGCTAGGGTTAGGGTTAGGGTTGCTGTTCGGTTGGCGTTAGGGTTAGGGTCAGGGTTAGGGTTAGTGCTAGGTCAAGGATTAGGGTTAGTGTTAGGGCTAAGATTAGAGTTAGGGTTAGGGTTAGGTCTAGGGCTAGTGTTAGGTTTAGATTGTGGGTTAGTGATCGGGCTAGGGTTAGGATAAGGTTTGGTGTTGGGCTTGGGGTTGGGGTTGGGTTTAGGGTTAGGGTCAGGGTTAGAGCTAGTCTAGGGCTAGGATTAAGGTTATGGTTAGGGCTAAGACTAGTGTTAGGGTTAGGGTTAGGGCTACTGCTAGGGTTAGTGTTAGGGTTAGGGTCAGGGCCAGGGCGAGGGTAAGGGTTAGGGTTATGTTTAGGTCGAGGGCTAGTGTTAGGGTTAGGGTTAGTGCTACGTTTAAGGCTAGGGTTAGGGTTAGGGCTAGGGCTAGAGTTAGGGTTAGGGTTAGGGTTAAGGTTAGGGCTAGGGTTAAGGTTAGGGCTAGGGCAAGGGTTAGGGTTAGGGTTAGGTCTAGGTTTAGGGTTAGGGTTGGGGTTTTAGTTAGGCTAGGTCCAGGGCTAGTTCTAGGTTTAGGGTTAGGTTTAGGCTTAGGGTTAGGGCTAGTGCTAGTCTAGGTTTAGGTTTAGGTTTAGGGTTAGGGTTAGGGCTAGGGCTAGGTCTAGGGTTAGGTTTAGGGTTAGGGCTAGGGTTAGGGTTAGGTTTAGGTTTAGGCCTAGGGCTAGGGTTAGAGTTCGGGTTAGGGTTATGGTTAGGGTTAGGTTAGGCCTAGGGCTAGGGCTAGAGCTAGTGTTAGGGTTTGAGTTAGGGTTACGGCTAGGGCTAGTGTTAGGTTTAGAGTGTGGGTTAGGGATCGAGCTAGGGTTAGGGTTAGGATTGTGGTTGGGTTTGGGGTTGGGGTTAGGATTAGGGTCAGCATTAGGACTAGTGCTAGTGCTAGGGTTAGGGTTAGGGCTTGGGGTAGGGTTAAGTTTAGGGTTACGGTTAGTGTTAGGGCTAGGGCTAGGGCTAGAGCTAGGTTTAGGTTTAGGTTTAGGGTTAGGGCTAGGTCTAGGGTTAGAGCTAGGGCTAGGGTTAAGTTTAGTGTTGGGTTACGGTTAGGGCTAGATTTAGTGTTAGCCTTAGTTTTAGGGTTAGGGCTAGGGCTAGGGCTAGGGTTATGGTTAGGGTTAGGGCTAGGGCTATGGCGAGGGCTAGGGCTAGGGTTAGAGCTAGGGTTAGGATTAGGAGTAGGGGTAGGTCTAGGGTTAGGGCTAGGGCTAGGGTTAGGGTTAGGGCTAGGGTTAGGGTTAGGGCTAGCTTTAGGTTTAGGTTTTGGGGTTTGGGATACTGCTACGGCTAGGGCTTGGGTTAGGGTTAGGGTTAGGATTAGGACTAGGACTAGGGCTAGGGCTAGGGTTACGGCTAGGGTTAGGTTTAGGTCTAGGGCTAGGGCTAGGGCTAGGGTTAGGGTTAAGGCAAGGGTAAGGGTTGGGGCTAGGGTTAGGGCTATGGCTAGGTTTAGGTATATGGTTAGGGTTAGGTCTAATGCTAGGGCTAGTGTTAGGGTTTGGGTTAGTGTTACGGTATGGCTAGGGCTAGAGCTAGTGTTAGGGTTAGGGCTAGGGCTAGGGTTAAGGTTAGGGCTAGGGCTAGGGTTAGGGTTAGGTTTACGGTTAGGTCTAGGGCTAGTTTTACGTTTAGTGTTAGGTTTACAGCTAGTGCTAGGGTTAGGGTTAGGGCTACGGCTAGGGCTAGTGTTAGGGTTAGGGCTAGGGTTTTGGCTAGGGCTATTGTTAGGGTTATTGTTACGGTTAGGGCTAGGGTTAGGGTTAGGGTGAAAGTTAAGGCTAGGGCAAGAGCTAAGTCTATGTTTAGGGTAAAGTTTAGTGTTAGGCCTAGTTCTAGGACTAGGTCTAGGGTTAAGGTTAGCTTTAGAGTTAGGGTTAGGGTTAGGTTTAGGGCTTGGGCTAGGGCTAGGGTCAGGTTTAGGTTTAGGTTTAGGGCTTGGGCTAGGGCTAGGGTTAGGGTTAAGTTTAGGGTTAGGGCTAGGTCTAGGGCTAGGACTAAGGTTAGGTTTAAGTTTAGGGTTTGGGCTAGGGCTAGAGTTAGGGCTAGTGCTAGGGTTAGGGTTATGGTTAGGGTTACGGTTACAGCTAGATTTAGTGTTAGGCTTAGGTTTAGGGCTAGGGCAAGGGCTAGGCCTGGGTACTGTTAGGGTTAGGGTTAGGGCTAGGGCTAGGGTTAGAGTTGGGGTTAGGGTTAGGGCTGAGGAAAGGGTTGGGGTTAGGGTTAGGGCTAGGGCTAGGGTTAGTTTTCAGTTTAGGTATAAGTCGAGTGCTAGGGCTAAAGTTAGGTTTAAGGTTAGGGTTAGGGCTAGGGATAGGGCTAGGGTTAGGGCTAGATTTAAGGTTAATTTTAGGGCTATAGCTAGGGTTAGGCATAGGGTTAGGGTTAGGTTTAGGGCTAGGGCTAGGGTCAGTTTTAGGGTTAGCGTTAGGGATAGGGTGGGGTTAGGGTTAGGGCTCCGGCTAGGGTTAGGTTTTGGGTTTGGGTTAGGTCTAGGGCTAGGGCTAGTGTTAGGGTATAGGGATAGGGTAAGGGTTATTGCCAGGGCTAGGCTTAGTGTTACGGTTAGGGTTACAGCTAGGTCTAGGGTTAGTTTTAGTGTTAGCATTAGGGTTAGTGTGGGGTTAGGTTTAGGGCTCGGGCTCGGGCTAGGCTTAGGGTTAGGGTTAGGGTTAGGGTTAGGGTTAGGGTTAGGACTAGGGCTTGGGGTAGGGTTAGATTTAAGGTTAGGGTTAGTGTTACGGTTAGGGCTAGGGTTAGCTTAGGTTTAGGGGTAGGGTTAGTGTTAGGGTTGGGATTTGGGTTAGGGCTAGGCTGGGTTAGGTTTATTGTTAGGCTTAGGTCGAGGGTTAGGTCTAGTGTTAGGGTTATGGTTAGGGTAAGGGCTAGGGCTAGGGTTATGGTTAGCTTTAGTGCTAGTTCTAGGGCTAGGGCTAGGGTTAGAGTTAGGGTTACGGTTAGGGCACGGCCTAGGGCTAGGCCTAGGGTTAGGGTTAGGCCTAGGGTTAGGGTTAGGGCTATTGCTAGGGGTAGTGTTAGGGTTAGGCCTAGGGTTAGGGTTAGGGCTATTGCTAGGGGTAGTGTTAGGGTTAGGTCTAGGGACAGGGCTAGGTTCAGGGTTACAATTAGGGCTAGGGCCAGGGCTAGGTCTAGGGTTAGGGTTAGGTTTAGGCTTAGGGCTAGGGCTAGTGCTAGGTCTAGGGTTAGGTTTAGGGTTAGGGTTAGTGCTAGGGCTAGGGCTAGGTTTATGGTTAGGTGTAGGTTTTGGGTTAGTGCTAAGGCTAGGGCTAGGGCTAGGGTTAGGGTAAGGTTAGGGTTAGGGTTAGGGCTCCGGCTAGGGTTAGGGTTAGGCTTAGGGTTAGCCTAGGTCTAGAGCTAGGTCTAGGGTAAAGGTTAGGGTTACATTTAGGGCCAGGGTAGGGCTAGGATTAGGGTTAGGGCTATGGTAAGGGTTTGGGGTTAGGGATAGGGCTAAGGCTAGTGTTGGGTTTAGGGTTAGGTTTGTGGTTGGGGTTGGGGTTGGAGTTAGGGTTAGGGTCAGGTTTAGGGTTAGTGCTAGGGCTAGGGTAAGGGTTAGGGTTAGGGCTAGGGCTAGGGTAAGGGTTAGAGTTAGGGTCAGGGCTAGGGTAAGTGTTAGGGTTAGGGTTATGGGTAGGTCTAGGGTAGTGTTAGCGTTAGGGTTAGGGTTAGGTTTAGGGTTAGAGTTAGGGTTAGGTTTAGGTTTGGGAAAGGTTTAAGGTTTGGGTTAGGGTTAGAGTTAGGGCTAGAGCCAGAGCTAGGTCTAGGGTTAGGGTTAAGTTTAGGGTTAGGCCTAGGGCTAGGGCTAGGTCTAGATTTAGGGTTAGGATTAGTTTAGGGTTAGTGCTAGGGCTAGGGTTAGAGTTAGGGTAGGGTTACGGTTATGGCTAGTGTTAGTGTTAGGCTTAGGTTTAGAGCTAGGGCTAGGGCTATGGCTAGGTTTATGGTTAGGGTTTGGGCTAGAGCTAGGGCTAAGTCTAGGGGTAGGGTTTTGGTTAGTGTTAGGGTAAAGGTTAGGGTTAGGGTTATGGCTAGAGTTAAGTTTAGGGTTAGGTTTAGGGCTAGGGTTAGGGTTAGGACTAGGGCTGGGGCTAGAGTTAGGTTTAGGGTTAGGGTTAGGATTAAGGCTAGGGTTAGGGTTAGGGTTAGGGCTAGGGCTAGGGTAAGGGTTAGAGTTTGGGTCAGGGCTAGGGTAAGGGTTAGGGTTAGTTTTAGGTTTAGGTTTAGGCTTAGGGCTAGGGCTAGTCCTATATCTATGGTTAGGTATAGGGTTAGGGTTAGGGCTAGGGCTAGGGCTAGGTCTAGGGTTAGGTTTAGGTTTAGCTTTAGGGCTAGGGTTAGGTTTAGGGTTTGGCCTAGGGCTAGGGTTAGGGTTCGGGTTAGGGTTATATTTAGATCTAGGGTTAAGCCTAGGGTTAGGGTTAGTCTTTGGGCTAGGGTTAGGGCTAGTGTTATGGTTTGCGTTAGGGTTAGGGCTAGGGCTAAATTTAGGTTTAGGGTGTGGGTTAGGGTTAGAGCTAGTGTTATGTTAAGGGTTAGGGTTAGAGCTAGGGTTAAGCCTATGGCTAGGGCTAGGGTTAGGGTTAGGCCTAGGGCTAGAGTTAGGGTTAGGGTTAGCGTTAAGGTTAGGGCTAGGGTTAGGGTTAGGGCTAGGGCAAGGGTTAGGGTTAGGGTTAGGGTTAGGTCTAGGTTTAGGGTTAGGTTTAGGCTTAGGGTTAGGGCTAGTGCTAGTCTAGGTTTAGGTTAGGTTTAGGGTTAGGGTTAGTGCTAGGGCTAGGGCTAGGTCTAGGGTTAGGTTTAGGGTTAGGGCTAGGGTTAGGGTTAGGTTTAGGTTTAGGCCTAGGGCTAGGGTTAGAGTTCGGGTTAAGGTTATGGTTAGGGCTAGGGTAGGCCTAGGGCTAGGGTTAGTGTTAGGGCTAGGGTCAGGGCTAGTGTTACGGTTTGGGGTAGGGTTAGGGCTAGGGCTAAGTTTAGGTTTAGGGTGTGGGTTAGGGTTAGAGCTAGTGTTATTTTA
>CM027399.1:49493958-49518512 GCA_015711505.1 Sylvilagus bachmani | reverse complement strand
GGTTAGGGTCAGGGCTAGGGCTTGGGTTAGAGTTAGGGTTAGAGCTAGGGCTAGAGTTGCTTTAGGGTAAGGCTAGGGCTAGGGATAGGTCCAGGGTAAGGGTTAGGGCTAGGGCTAGGGCAAGGACTCGGGTTGGGGTTAGGGTTAGGGTTAAGGGTAAGTCTAGGGTTAGGGTTAGGGTTAGGGTTAGGGTTAGGGTTAGGGTTAGTGTTAGGGTTGGGATTAGTTTTAGGGCTAGGGCTAGGGCTAGGTTTATGTTTAGGGTTATGGCTAGGGCTATGTTTAGGGCTAGGGTTAGGGTATGGTTAGGGCCAGGGCTAGATTTGGGTTAGGGTTATAGTTTGGGCTAGGGCCAGAGCTAGCTCGAGGGTTCGGGTTAAGTTAGGGCTAGGGCTAGGGCTAGGGCTAGGGCTAGGGTTCTGGTTATGGCTAGGGTTCGGGCTAGGCAAGGGCTAGTGTTAGGGCTAGGGCTATGGCTAGGGCTAGCGTTAGGTTTAGGTTTAGGGTTAGGGCCTGGGCTAGGGCTAGGGCTAGGGTTAGGTTTAGGGTTAGGGCTAGGGCTAGGTTTAGGGCTAGGGCTAGGGTTAGTTTTAGGTTTAGGGCTAGGGCTAGGATTAGGTTTAGGTTTAGGGCTAGGGCTAGTGTTAGGTTTAGGGTTAGGGTTACGGTTAGGGCTATGGTTAGGGTTAGGCTTAGGGTTAGGGTTAGTACTAGGGCTAGGCCTAGGGTTAGGGATAGGGTTAGGGTTACGGCTAGGGCTAGAGTTAGGTTTAGGTTTAGGATTAGGTCTAGGGCTAGGGCTAGGATTAATGTATAGGGGTAGGGTAAGGGTTAGTGTTAGGTTTAGGGTTAGGGTTAGGGCTAGGGCTAAGGTTAGGCTTAAGGTTAGGTTTAGGTCTAGATTTAGGGCCAGTGCTAGGGCTAGGGCTAGGGTAGGTTTAAGTTTAGGGTTAGGTCTAGGGCTAGTGTTTGGGCTAGGGTTAGGTTTAGGTTTAGGGCTAGGGCTAGGCCTAGGGATAGCTTTAGGGTTAGGGTTAGCGTTAGGGTTGGGATTAGGGTTAGGGCCAGGGATAGGGTTAGGATTAGGGTTAGGGTTAGGGTTAGGGTTAAGGCTAGGGTTAGGACTAGGGCTAGGGTTAGGGCTAGGTTTAGGGTAAAAGCTAGGGTTAAGTTTAGGCTTAGGGTTAGGGCTAGGGTTAGGGCTAGGCCTAGGGCTAGGGTTAGGGTTAGAGGTAAGGCTAGGGCTAGGGTTAGGGTTCGGGTTTTGGCTAGGGATAGGGCTATGGCTAGCGCTAGTTTTAAGGTTAATTTTAGGGCTCCAGCAAGGGTTAGGCTTAGGGTTAGGGTTAGGCTAAGGGCTAGGACTAGGGTTAAGTTTAGGGTTAGCGTTAGGTTTAGGGTGTGGTTAGTGTAAGGTCTCGGGCTAGTGTTAGAGTTAGGGTGATTGTTAGGTTTAGGGTTATGGTTAGGGCTAGGGCTAAGGTTAGTTTTAGGGTGTGTGTTAGGCTTAGGGCTATGGTTAAGATTATGGTTATGGTTAGGGCAACGGCTAGGCCTAGGGTAGGGTTAGGGTCAGGGTTAGGGCTAGTGCTAGGGCTAGGGTTATGGTTAGGGTTAGGGTTAGTGTTAGGGCTCGTGCTAGGGCTAGGGTTAGGGTCAGGGTTATGGTTAGGGTTAGGGCTAGGGTTAGGGTTAGTATTATTGCTAGGGCTAGTGTTAGGTTTAGGGTTAGGTTTACAGTGAGGGTTTGCTAGGGTCTGGGCTAGAGATAAGTTTAGGGTTTGTTTCAGGGTTAGGTCTAGTGCTAGGGTTAGGTTTAGGGTGTGGTTTAGGGTTCAGGCTAGGGTTAGGTTTAGGGTGTGGTTTAGGGTTCAGGCTAGGGTTAGGTTTAGGGTTGGGGTTGGGGTTGGCGTTGGTGTTATTTTATGGTTAGGGTTAGGGTTAGGGCTAGGGCTAGGGCTAGGTCTAGGGTTAGGGTTAGGGTTAGGGCTAGGGCTAGGGTTAGGGCTAGTGTTAGGGTTAGGGTTAGCGCTAGGGCTAGGGTTAGGTTTAGGGTTAGTGTTACCGATAGTGCTAGGTTTAGGGTTAGGTTTAAGGTTAGGATTAGGGTTACGTTTAGGGCTAGGGTTAGGGTTAGGTTTCGAGCTAGTGCTTGGGCTAAGGTAGGGCTAAGGTAGGGTTAGGGTTAGGGCTAGGCTAGGGCTAGGGCTTGGGTTCAGGTTAGGGTTAGGTTTAGGGTTAGGTTTTGGTTAGGATAGGGCTAGGGCTAAGGATAGTTTTAGGGTGTGGGTTAAGGTTAGGGCTAGGGTTAGGATTAGTGTTAGGGTTAAGGTTAGGGCTATGCCTAAGCCTAGGGCTAGGGTTAGGTTTAGGGTTAGGGCTAGGGCTAGGATTGGAGCTAGAGTTATGGTTATTCTTATGGTTATGGTTAGTGCTAGGGCTAGTCCTAGTACTAGGGTTAGGGTTAGGGTTAGGATTAGGGTAAGGGTTAGGGCCAGGGCTAGGGCTAGGTTTAGGGTTAGGATTAGGTCTATGGCTATGGCTAGTGTTAGGGTATAGAGGTAGGCTAAGGGTTAGGGTTAGCTTTAGGTTTAGGGCTAGAGCTAGGGCTAGGGCTAGTTTTAGGGTTAGGGTTAGTGTTAGGGCTTGGCTAGGGCTAGTTCTAGGGTCAGGGTTACGTATAGGGTTAGGTTTAGGGCTAGGAGTGGGGCTAGGGTTAGGGTTAGGATTTTGGTTAGGATTAGGGATAGGGCTAGGTCTAGGGCTAGGGATAGGGTTAGGGCTAGAGTAATGTTTGGGTTTAGGGTTAGGGCTAGGGTTAGGTTTAGGGTTAGGTCTAGGCCTAAGGCTAGGGCTAGGATAGGGTTAGGGTTAGGCTTAGGGCTAGTGCTAGGTCTAGGGCTAGGGCTTGGTCTAGGGATAGGGTTAGGGTTAGGGTTAGGGCAAATGTTATTGGTAGGGCTCGGGCTAGGGTTTGGATTAGATCTAGGGTTAGGGTTATGATTAGGTTTATGGTTAGTGCTAGGGTTAGGCCTATGGTAGGATTAGGATTATGGTTAGGGCCAGGGTTAGGGTTAGGGTTAGGGTTAGAGTTAAGCTAGGGCTAGGGCTAGGGCTAGGGGTAAGGTTAGGTTTATTGTAAGGCCTAGGGCTAGAGCTAGGGCAAGCCTAGGGCTAGGGTTAAGGTAAGATTTAGGGTTAGGGCTACGGCTAGGGCTAGGGCTAGAGTGATGGTTATGGTCAGCGTTACGTCTAGGGCTAGGGCTAGGTTTAAGGTTAGGGTTAGGGTTAGGTTTAGGCCTAGGGCTAGGGCTATAGCTAGGTTTAGTGTTAGGGCTAGGGTAAGGGGTGGGGTTAGGTTTAGGGCTAGGTCTAGGGTAATGGTTAGGGCTAAGGGCTATGGCAAGGGCTAGTTTTAGGGTTAGGGCAAGTGCTAGGGATACGGTTAGGGTTACGGTTATGGTTAGGGCTAGGGCTAGGTCTAGGTTTAGGGTTAGGGTTAGGGTTAGGGCTAGGGCTAGAGTTTAGTTTAGGGTTAGTGTTACGGTTAGGGATATGTTTAGGGTTAGGATTAGGGTTAGGGTTACAGTTAGGGCTAGGGTTATGATTAGGGTTAGGGTTAAGTTTAAGGTTAGGGCTAGGTCTATGGCTAGGGATAGGGCTAGGGTTAGGGTCAGGGTTAGGGCTAGGGCTAGGGCTAGGTCTTGGGCTCGGGTTAGGGTTAGGTTTAGGGTGAGATTTTGGGTTAGGATAGGGCTAGGGCTAAGGTTAGGTTTAGGGAGTGGTTAGTTTTAGGGATAGGATTAGGGTTAGGTTTAGGGCTAAGCTAGGCCTAGGGCTAGGGTTAGGGTTAGGGTTAGGGTTAGAGCTAGGGTTAGGGTTAGGCTTATGGTTAGGTTTAGGGCTAGGGCTAGGCTTTTGTCTAGGGTTAGGGTTATGGCTAGGGCTAGGGCTAGGGCCAGATTTGGGTTTGGGCTAGGGTTAGGGCTAGAGCTAGGGTTAGGTTAGGTTTATGGTAGGGCTAGGCCTAGGGTTAGGGTTAGGATTATATTTAGGTCTAGGGCTAGGGCTAGTGTTAGGGTTCGAGTTAGTGTTAGGTTTACGGCTAGGGCTAAGTTTAGGGTTAGGGCTAGGGGTAGGTTAAGGCTTAGGTCTAGGGTTAGGGCTAGGTATAGGGTTAGGTTTAGGGCTAGGGCTAGGGTTACGGTTAGGGTTATGGTTATGGTTAGAGCTAGAGCTATGGGTAGTGCTAGGTTTAGAGTTAGGTTTAGGTTTAGGGCTAAGCCTAGGCCTAGGTCTAGGGTTAGGGTTAGGACTAGCGCTAGGGCTAGGGCTTGGGCTAGGTTTAGGTTTAGGGCTAGGGCTAGGTCTAGGGTTAGGGTTAGGTTTAGGTCTAGGGCTAGGTTTAGGGCTATGGTTAGGGTTAGGGTTAAGACTAGGGGTAGGGTTAGTGTTAGGGTTACGTTTACGGTTAGGGCTAGGTGTTGGTTTAGGGTTAGGATTATGGTTAGTGGTAGGGTTAGGGTTAGGGCTAGGGCTCGGGCGAGGGCTAGGTCTAGGTTTAGGGTAAGGGTTAGGTCTAAGGCTAGGGTTAGTGCTTGGGCTAGGGCTACCTTTAGGGCTAGGTTTATGGTTAGCGTTAAGGGTAGGGCTAGGGTTAGGGTTATGGTTAGGGCTAGGGCTAGGGCTAGGGTTAGGGCTAGGGTTAGGTTTATTGTTAGGGCTAGGGTTAGGGTTAGGGTTAGGGCTAGGTGAGGGCTCAGGATAGGGTTAGGTTTAGGGTTAGGTTTTGGTTAGGATAGGGTTAGGGCTAAGGTTAGAATTAGGGTGTGGGTTAGGGTTAGGGCTAGGGTTATGGTTAGGGTTATGGTTAGGGCTACAGCTAGGCGTAGGGCTAGGTCAGGTTTAGGGTTAGAACTAGGGTTAGGGTTAGGCCTATGGTTAGTGATAGACTAGGGCTAGGGCTAGGGTTAGGGTTAGGGTTAAGGTTAGGGCTTCGGTTCGGGCTAAGGCTAGAGTTAGTGTTAGGTCTAGGGTAAGGGTTGGGGTAGGGTTAGGGCTAGGGCTAGGGTGTAGGTTCAAGTTTAGGTTTACGTTGAGTGCTAAGGCTAGTGTTAGGGTTAGGATTAGTGTTAGGGCATGGAAGGGTTTACAGTCAGGTTTAGGGCTAGGGCTAGGGTTAGGTTTAGGTGAGGGCTAAGGATAGTTTTTGGTTAGGGCTAAGGGTAAGGTTTTGGGCTAGGGGCTAGGGCAAGGGCTAGGGTTAGGGTTAGGGCTATGACTAGGGTTAGGGTTAGGTTTAGTGTTAGGGTTAGGTGTAGGGCTAGGGTTACGTTTAGGGGTAGGGTTAGTGTTACGGTTAGGGCAAGGTTTAGGGTTAGGGTTAGGGTTACGGTTAGGGCTAGGGTTATGGTTTGGTTAGTGCTGTGCTGGGGCTAGGTCTAGGGCTAGGGTTAGGGATTGGGTTAGGTTTCGGTCTAGGGCAACTGTTATTTTTAGGGTGTGTGTTAGAGTTCAGGCTAGGGTTAGGGTTAGGGTTGTGTTTGGGGTTGGGGTTGGGGTTAGGGTTAGGTTTAGTGTTAGGGTTTGGGCTAGGGCTAGGGCTAGGGTTAGGTTTCGGTTTAGGGCTAGGTCTAGGGTTAGGGTTAGGGTTAGGTCTACGGCTATGTTTAGGGTTAGGGTTAGGGTTAGGGTTAGGTTTAGGGCTAGGGCTAGGGCTAGGGTTAGTGTTAGGGCTAGGGCTGGTGTTAGGATTAGGGTTAGTGTTAGGTTTACGGCTAGGGCTAGGATTAGCGTTAGGGTTAGTGTTAGGTCTAGGGCTAGGGCTAGTGTTAGGGTATAGTGGTAGAATAATGGTTAGGGGTAGGGCTAGACTTAGGGTTAGTGTTAGGACTAGGGCTAGGGCTAGGGTTAGGTTTAGGGTTAGCGTTAGGGTTAGTGCTAGGGCTAGGGTTAAGTTTAGGTTTAGGGTTAGTGTTATGGTTGGGTTTAGGGTTGGGGCTAAGGCTCGGGTTAGGGTTAGGGTTAGGTTTAGGTCAAGGGCTAGGGCCACTGTTAGGGTTAGGGTTTCCGTTAGGCCTAGGGCTAGGTTTAGGGTTAGGGTTAGAGCTAGGGCTAGGGTTAGGGTTAGGGTTAGGGCTAGGGCTATGGCTAGGGTTAGGGTTAGGTTTATGGCTAGGGCTATGGCTAGGGTTAGGGTTAGGATTAGGGTTGGGGTTAGGTTTGGTTTAGGGTTAGGGCTAGGGCCAGGGCTAGGTCAATGGTTAGCGTTAGTTTTACGGTTAGGGCTAGAGCTAGGGCTAGGGCTAGGCTTTGGGTAGGGTTAAGGTTAGTCCTAGGGCTAGGGCTAGGGCTAGGGCTAGGGTTAGGTTTAGGGTTAGGTTTAGGGCTAGGACTAGGGGTGGGTTAGGGCTAGGGTAAGGGTTGGGGTTAGGGTTAGGGCTAGGGGTAGGGTTAGGTTTAGAGTTAGGGTTAGGTCGCGTGCTAGGTCTAGTTTTAGGGTTACGGTTAGTGTTAGGGCTAGGGCTAGGTTTACGTTTATTTTTAGGTTAAGGGCTAGGGCTAGGGTTAGGTTTAGGGTTACGACTAAGGGTAGGGCTAGGGCTAGGGTTAGCTCTAGGGCTGGGCTAGTGTTAGGTTTAGGTTTAGGGTTAAGGCTAGGGTTAGGGTTAGTGTTAGTGTCAGGGCTAGTGCTAGGGTTAGGGTTAGGGTTATGGTTAGGTCTAGGTGTAGGGCTAGTGTTCGGGTTAGGGTTAGTGTTAGGTTTATGGCTAGGGCTAGGATTAGAGTTAGGTCTAGGTCTAGGGTTAGGGATATGGTTAGGGTTAGGGATAGGGATAGGGCTCTTGTTAGGGTTAGGGTTAGCGTTAGGGATAGGGCTAGGGCTAGGTCTAGGGTTAGGGTTAGGTTAGGGCTAGGGCTATGGCTAGGGTTAGGTTTAGGGTTAGGTTAGGGCTAGGGCTATGGCTAGGGTTAGGTTTAGGGTTAGGTTTAGGGCTAGGACTAGGGGTGGGTTAGGGCTAGGGTAAGGGTTGGGATTAGGGTTAGGGCTAGGGCTAGGGTTTGGTTTAGAGTTAGGTTTAGGTCGAGTGCTAGGGCTAGTGTTAGTGTTACAGTTAGTGTTAGGGCTAGGGCTAGGTTTACGTTTATTGTTAGGTTAAGGGCTAGGGCTAGGATTAGGTTTAGGGTTACGACTACGGGTAGGGCTAGGGCTAGGGTTAGGGTTAGGGCTAGGGCTAGTGTTATGGTTAGGTTTAGGGATATGTATAGGGCTAGGGCAAGGGCTAGGTCTAGTGCTTGTGCTAGGGTCAGGTTTAGGGTTAGGGTTAGGGCTAGGTGCTAGGTTTAGGGTTAGGGTTAGGGTTAGGGTTAGGTGTAGGGCTAGGGTTACGTTTAGGGGTAGCGTTAGTGTTATGGTTAGGGCTAGGTTTAATATTAGGGTTAGGTTTATGGTTACGGTTAGGGCTAGGGCTAGGGTTAGGGTTAGGGTTAGGGTTAGGGCTAGGGCTTGGTCTAGGGCTAGGGCTAGACCTAGGGTTAGGTTTAGGGCTAGTGCTAGGACTAGGGCTAGGGCTAGGGTTAGGGATTGGGTTAGGTTTAGGTCTAGGGCTAACACTAGCTTTAGGGTGTGTGTTAGAGTTCGGTCTAGTGTTAGGGTTAGGGTTGTGGTTGGGGTTGGGGTTGGGGTTAGGGTTAGGTTTACTCTTAGGGTTTGGGCTAGGGCTAGGGCTAGGGTTAGTTTTAGGTTTAGGACTAGGGCCAGGGTTATGGTTAGGGTTAGGGCTAGTGCTAGGTTTAGGGTTACGGTTAGGGTAGGGCTAGGGGTAGGGTTAGGGCTAGGGTTATGATTAGGTCGAGTGCTTGGGCTAGGGTTAGGGTTATGGTTCGGGTTGGGGTTGGATTTGGGGTTGGGGTTGGAATTAGTGTTAGGGTTTTGGCTAAGGCTAGGGCTTGGTCTAGGTTTAATGTTAGGGTTAGGGTTATGGCTATGGCTAGGGCTAGGGCTATGGTTAGGGTTTGGGTTAGTTTAGGACTAGGGCTAGTGTTAGGTTTAGGGTGTGGGTTAGGGTTTGGGATAGGGTTAGGGTTACGGTTTGCTTTGGCTTTGGGGTTAGTGTTAGGGTCAGGGTTAACCCTAGGGCTAGGGCTATTGTTAGGTTTAGGGTTAGGGTTAAGGCTAGGGTTAGGGTTAGTGTTAGTGTCAAGGCTAGTGCTAGGGTTAGGTTTAGGGTTATGGTTAGGTCTAGGTGTAGGGCTAGTGTTCGGGTTAGGGTTAGTGTTAGGTTTACGGCTAGGGCTAGGATTAGAGTTAGGTCTAGGTCTAGGGTTAGGTATAGGTTTAGGTTTAGGGATAGGGATAGGGCTACGATTAGGGTTAGGGTTAGGGTTAGGGTTAGGGTTAGGGTTAGATTTAGCGTTAGGGCTAGGGCTAGTTCTAGGGTTAGGGTTATGATTAGGGCTAGGGTTGGTCTATGGCAAGTGCTAGGCTTAGGGTTACGGTTAGGGTTAAGTTTAGGGCTAGGGCTAGGGCTAGGGTTAGGTTTGGGTTTAGGGGTAGTGCTAGGGCTAGGGTAAGGTTTAGGGCTAAGGGCTAGGGCAAGGGCTAGTGTTAGGTTTAGGGTTAGGGCTAAGGCTAGGGTTAGGGTTAGTGTTAGTGTCAGGGCTAGTGCTAGGGTTAGGGTTAGGGTTATGGTTAGGTCTAGGTCTAGGGCTAGTGTTCGGGTTAGGGTTAGTGTTAGGTTTACGGCTAGGGCTAGGATTAGAGTTAGGTCTAGGTCTAGGGTTAGGGATAGGGTTAGGGTTAGGGATAGGGATAGGGCTAGGGTTAGAGTTAGGGTTAGGGTTAGGGTTAGCGTTAGGGATAGGGCTAGGGCTAGGTCTAGGATTAGGGTTAAGGTTAGGATTAGGGCTAGGGTTAGGTCTAGGGCTAGTGTTAGGCTTAGGGTTAGGGTTAAGTTTAAGGCTAGGGCTAGGGCTTGGGTTAGGTTTAGGGTTAGGGTTAGTGTTAGGGCTAGGGCTAGGGCTAGGGCTAGGTTTATGTTTAGGTTTAGGGCTAGGGTTAGGGTTAGGTTTGGGTTTAGGGGTAGTGCTAGGGCAAGGGCTAGGGTAAGGTTTAGGGTTAAGGGCTAGGGCAAGGGCTAGTGTTAGGGTTAGGTCTAGGGCTACAGTTACGGTTAGGGTTACGGTTAGTGTTACGTTGTTCGGTAGGGTTAGTGTTACGGTTAGGGCTAGGTTTAGGGCTAGGCCTAGGGTTAGGGCTAGTGTTAGAGTTAGGGTTAGGACTAGGGCTAGTGTTATGGTTAGGGATACTGTTACTTTTAGAGCCAGGTATAGGGTTAGGTTTAGGCTTAGAGTTATGGTTAGGGCTAGGGTTAGGGTTAGGGTTAGGGTTAGGGTTAGAGTTAGGGTTAGAGCTAGGGCTATGTCTGGGGCTAGGGCTACGGTTAAGGTTAGGGTTAGTGCTAGGGCTAGGGCTAGGGCAAGGGCTAGGTCTAGGTTTAGGTTTAGGGTTAGTTTTTTGGTTAGGGTTAGAGCTAGAGCTAAGGTTAGGTTTAGGGTTTGGGTTAGGCTTAGGGCTAGGGTTAGGTTTAGGTTTAGGGTTAGGGCTAGGGCTAGGGTTAGGGTTAGATTTAGGGCTACGGCTAGGGTTAGATTTAGGGTTAGGACTAGGGCTAGCGTTAGGATTTGAGTTAGGTTAGGGCTAGGGCTAGGTTCAGGGCTAGGGTTAAGGTTAGGTCTATGGCTAAGGCTGTTAGGATTAGGGTAGGTGTTAGGTTTACAGCTAGGGCTAGGGTTACGGTTAGGTTAGGGTTATGTCTAGGGCTATGGCTAGTTTTAGTGTATATGGATAGGGTAAGAGTTAGGGTTAGGTTTTGTGTTAGGGTTAGGTCGATTGCTAGGGCCAGTTTTAGGGTTAGGGTTAGTGTTAGGGCTTAGGCTAGGTTTAGGGTTAGGGTAAGGACTAGGCAACTTTTAAGATTAGGGTTAGTGTTAGTGCTAGGGCTAGGTTTAGGGTTCAGGTTAGGGCTAGGGCTAGGGTTAGGTTTAGGGTTAGTGCTAGGGCTAGGGCTAGGGCTAGGGTAAGGGTTAGGGCTAAGGGCTAAAGCAAGGGCCAGGGTTAGGGTTAGGACTAGGGCTAGGGTTACTGTTAGAGTTACAGTTATTGTTAAGGCTAGGGCTAGGGCTAGGTCTATTACTAGGGTTAGGTTTAGGGCTAGGGCTAGGGTTAGGGTTAGGTTTAGAATTACGTTTCGGGCTAGGTTTAGGGTGAGGGTTTGGGTTAGGGTGACAGTTAGGGCTAGGGTTATGGTTAGGGTTAGGGATAGGGCTCGGCCTAGGGATAGGGTTAGGGTTAGTGTTAGGGTTAGGGTTAGTTAGCTTTTGGGTTAGGGTTAGGGCTAGGGCTAAGGTTAGGTTTAGGGTTTGGGTTAGGGTTAGGGCTAGGGTTACGGTTAGGGTTAGGGGTATGGCTAGGTCTAGGGCTAAGGTTAGTGTTAGGGGTAGGGCTAGGGCTAGGGTTAGGTTTAGGAGTCAGTTAGGGTTAGGGGTAGGGTTAGGGTTATGGTTAGGGTTAAGGTTAGGGCTACAGCTAGGTCTAGTGCTAGGTCTAGAGTTTGGGGTAGGGCTACGGCCAGGGCTAGGGCTAGGGTTAGGTTTAGGGTTAGGGCTAGGGCTAAGGTTTGGTTTAGGGTGTGGGTTAGGGTTCGGGCTAGGGCTAGGGTTAGGGTTTGGTGTAGGGCTAGGATTAGGGTTACGGTTATGTTTATGGCAAGGGATAGGGCTAGGGCTAGGGCTTGGTTAACGGTTGGGGCTAGGGCTAGGGCTAGGTCAGGGTTAGGGTTAGGGCTAGGGCTATTGCTAGGGTTAGAGTTAGGGCTAGGTCTAGGGCTAGACTAGGGCTAGGGCTAGGTCTAGGTTAAGGGTTAGGTTTAGGGCTAGGGCTAGGTTTAGAGGTAGGGTTAGGGTTAGGGTTAAGTCTAGGGCTAGGGTTAGGGTTAGGGTTAGGGATGGTGTTATGGTTAGGGCTAAGTTTAGGGTTAGGGTTTGGTTTAGGGTTACGGTTAGAATTAGTGTTAGGGTTAGGTTGGGGTTAGCTCGAGGGCTAGCGGTAGTGTTACAGTTAGGGTTAGTGTTAGGGCTAGGGCTACGGTTAGTTCTAGGGCTAAGGTTATGTTTAGGTTTAGGGATAGGGCTAGTGGTAGGGAATGGCTAGGGTTTGTGTTAGGGCTTGGGCTAGGGTTATGGTTAGGTTTATGGTTATGTTTTGGGCTAGCGATAGGACTAGGGCTAGGGCTTGGTTAATGGTCTGGGTTAGGGCTAGGGCTAGGTCTAGGGTTATGGTTAGGGCTAGGGCTAGGGTTACAGTTAGGGTTACAGTTATGGTTAGGGCTAGGGCTAGGGCTATTGCTAGGGTTAGAGTTAGGGTTAGGTTTAGGGCTACGGCTAGGCCTAGGGCTAGGGTTAGGGTTAGGACTAGGGCTAGGGCTAGGGCTTGAGCTAGGTTTAGGGCTAGGGCTAGGGTAAGTGTTAGGTTTAGGGCTAGGGCTAGGTTTAGAGGTAGGGTTAGGGTTAGGGTTAAGGCTAGGGCTAGGGTTAGGGTTAGGGTTAGGGCTAGGTTTAGGGTTATGGTTAGGGCTAGGTTTAGGGTTAGGGTTTGGTTTAGGGTTACGGTTAGGGCTAGGTTTAGGGTTAGGGTTTGGTTTAGGGTTACGGTTAGGGGTAGTGTTAGGGTTAGGGTTGGGTTTAGGGCTAGGGCGAGGGCTAGGTCTAGGTTTAGGGTTAGGGTTAGGGTTAGGGTTATGGCTAGGGCTAGGGCTAGGTCTAGGGCTAGTGCTGGGGTTAAGGTTAGGGTTAGGTTTTCGATTAGGTTTAGGGCTAGGGCTAAGGTTAGGTTTAGGGTGTGGGATAGGGTTAGCGCTAGGGATAGGGTTAGGGTTTGGGTTGGGGTTGGGTTTGGGGTTGGGTTTGGTGTTGGGGTTAGGGTTAGGGTTATGGTTAGGCTTAGGGCTAGGGCTAGGGTTAGTATTATGTTTATTGCTAGGTCTAGTGTTAGGGTTAGGGCTAGGGCTAGGATTAGGGTTAGGGATAGGGTTAGGGGTAGGGTTAGGTTTAGGGTTAGGGTTAGGGCTAGGGCTAGGGCTAGGGCTAGGGCTAGGGCTAGGTTTAGGCTTAGGGCTAGGGCAAGGATTTTGGTTAGAGTTAGGTCTAGGGCTAGGATTAGGGTTGGGGTTATGGTTAGGTCGAGTGATAGGGCTCGTGTTGGGTTTAGGGTTACTGTTAGGCCTAGGGCTAGGTTTACGTTTAGGGTCAGGTTTAGGGCTAGAACTAGGTTCAGGTTTAGGTTTACGGATAGGTCTAGGGCTATGGCTAGGGTTAGGGTTAGGGCTAGGGCTAGGGTTACGTTTAGGATTAGGGTTATGTTTAGGGCTAGGGCTAGGGCTAGGACTAGTGCTAGTGTTAGGTTTAGTGTTAGGGTTATGGTTATGGCTAGGGCTAGGGTTAGGTTTAGGTTTAGGGTTAGGGTTAGGTGTAGTGCTATGGTTACATTTAGGGGTAGGGTTAGTGTTATGGTTAGGGCTAGGTTTAGGTTTAGGGTTAGGGTTAGGGTTAGGGCCAGGGCTAGGTCTAGGGCTAGGTCTAGGGTTAATTTTAGATCTAGTGCTGGGGTAGTGCAAGGGCAAGGTTTAGGGATTGTGTTAGGTTTAGGTCTAGGGCTAGTGTTAGCTTTAGGGTGTGTGTTAGAGTTCAGGGTAGGGTTAGGGTTAGGGTAGGGCTAGGGCTTGGTTTAGGACTAGTATTAGGGTTAGGTTTAGGGCTAGGGCTGGTGTTAGGGTATAGGGGTAGAATCAGGGTTAGGGTATGGCTAGGCTCTCGGTTAGTGTTAGGACTAGGGCTAGGGCTAGGGCTAGGGTTAGGTTTAGGGTTAGGCTTAGGGCTAGGGCTAGGGTTAAGTTTTGGGTTAGGGTTAGTGTTATCGTTGTGGTTAGGGTTAGGGCTAAGGCTAGGGTTAGGGTTAGGGTAAGGGTTAAGTCGAGTACTAGTGTCAGTGTTAGGGTTAGTGTTACTGTTAGGGCTAGGGCTAGTTTTAGGGTTAGGATTACTGCTAGGGCTAGTTTTAGGGTTAGGGTTAGGGTTAGGGCTAGGTGCTAGGGTTAGGTTTAGGGTTAGGGCTAGGGCTAAGTTTAGGTTTAGGTTGTGGGTTATGGTTACGGTTAGGGTTTGTGCTATGGTGAGGCTTATGGCCTGGTTTAGTGTTAGGGTTAGGTCTAGGGTTAGGGCTAGGCTTAGGGTTAGGTTTAGTGTTAGTGTTAGGGCTAGGGTTAGGATTAGAGCCAGGGTTAGTGTTAGGGTTAGGGTTAGTGCTAGGGCTAGGCCTAGGGCTAAGGTTAGGTTTAGGGCTAGGGCTAGGGCTAATGTTAGGGTTAGGTTTTGGGCTACGGCTAGGGTTAGATTTAGGGTTAGGCCTAGGGCTAGGGTTAGGGTAAGGGTTACGGCTAGGGCTAGGTCTTGGGCTAGGGTTGGGGTTAGGGTTAGGGTTAGGGCTAGGGCTAGGGCTAGGGCTAGGGTTAGGGTTAGGGTTGGGGTTTGGTCCAGTGCTAAGGCTAGTGTTAGTGTTAGGGTCAGTGTTAGGGCTAGAGCTAGGTTTAGGGTTAGGTTTAGAGCTAGGGCCAGGGTTAGGTTTAGGGTTAGTGCTAGGGCTAAGTCTAGGGCTAGGTTTAGGGCTAGGGTTGGGGCAAGGGCTAGTTCTAGGCTTCTGGTTAGGGATAGGGCTAGGCCTAGGACTAGGGCTAGTGTTAAGTTTAGGGTTAGGGTTAGTGTCATGGTTGGGTTTAGGGTTAGGGGTCGGGCTAGGTTTAGTGTTAGGGTTGGGTTAGGTCTAGGGCTAGGGCTAGTGTTAGAGTATAGTGGTAGGGTTCGGGTTAGGGCTAGGGCTAGGGTTAAGTTTTGGTTTGGGTTTAGAGCTAGGGCTAGGGTTACGGTTATGGTTAGGCCTAGGGCTAGGGCTAGGTCTAGTCTTTGGGTTATGGCTATGGCTAGGGCTAGCGTTAGGGTTAGGGTTAAGGCTAGGGCTAGGCCCAGGACTTGGTTAGGGATAGGGTTTGGGCTAGGGCTTTTGCTAGTGTTAGTGTTAGGGTTAGGTCTTGCGTTAGGGTTAGAGCTATGGTTAGGTTTAGGCTAAGGGTTAGGATTAGGGTTAGGGCTGGGGCTAGGCCTAGGCCTAGGCCTAGGGCTAGGGTTAGGGTTAGGGTTAGGGTTAGGGTTAGGGTTAGGGCTAGTGTTAGGATTAGGGTTAGGGCTAGGGCTAGGTTTAGGGTTAGGATTAGCTCTAGGGCTATGGCTAGTGTTTGGGTTTAGAGGTAGGCTAATGTTTAGGGTTAGGTTTAGGGTTAGGGTTAGAGCTACGGCTAGGGCTAGGGTAAGGGTTAGGGCAAGTGCTAGGGCAAGGGTTACTGTTAGGGTTAGGGCTAGGGCTAGGGTTAGGGTTAGGGTTAGTGTTATGGCTAGGGCTAGGGATAGGGCCAGTGTTACGGTTTGGGTTAGGGTTAGGGTTAGGGCTAGGGCTAGTGTTAGGTTTAGGGTGTGGGTTAGGTTTCGGGCTAGGGTTAGGTCAAGGGCTAGGGCTAGTGTTAGGGTTAGGGTTAGTGTTAGGTTCACGGCTAGGGCTAAGTTTAGTGTTAGGGGTAGGGCTAGAGCTAGCTTTAGGGTTGGGGTTAGGGTTAGGGTTAGGTTGGGCTTAGCTCGTGGGCTAAGGCTAGTGTGACGGTTAGGGTTAGTTTTAGGGCTAGGGCTAGGTTTAGGGTTAGGGTTAGGTCTAGGGTAAGGTTAGGTTTAGGTTTAGGGATAGGGCTAGGGCTAGGGCATGGGCTAGGATTTGGGTTAGGGCTAAGGCCAGGGCTAGGGATAGGTCTATGGTTAGGGTTAGGTTTAGGGCTAGGGCTTGGTTTAGGATTAGGGTTACGGTTCGGTTTATGGCTAGGGCTAGGGTTAGTGTTAGGGTTAGCGTTACGGTTAGGGTTAGGTTTAGGGTTAGGGTTTGGGTTAGGGTTACATTTAGGAATAGGGTTAAGGTTAGGGTTATGTTTAGGGCTAGGGAGAGGGCTAGGTCTAGTGTTAGGGTAAGGGTTATGGCTAGGGCTAGGGTAGGGCTAGGGTTAGGGCTAGGGTTAGGGTTAGGGTTAGGTTTTCGGTTAGGGTTAGGGTCAGGTCTAAGGTTAGGTTTAGGGTTTGGGTTAGGGTTAGGCCTAGGGTTACGTTTAGGGTTAGGGGTATGGCTAGGTCTAGGACTAAGGTTAGTGTTAGGGGTAGGGCTAGGGCTAGGGCTATGTTTAGGGTTAGGGTTAGGGCTAGGACTAGGGTTAGGGTTAGGTTTAGGGCTAGGGCTAGGGTTAGGGTAGGGTAGTGCTAGGGTTATGTTTAGGGTTAGGTTTATGGTTAGGTCTAGAACTAGGGCTAGTTATAGGGTTAGGATTAGGGCTATGGCTAGGTCTAGGGCTAGGGTTAGGGCTAGTGCTACGTTTAGGGTTAGAGTTAGGTCTATGGCTAGATCTAGTGCTAAGTTTAGGGTTAGGGGTAGGATTAGGGCTAGGGCTAGGGCTAGGGCTAGGTCTAGGGTTAGGGTTAGGGTTAGGGTTAGGGCTAGGGCTAGGGTTAGGTTTAGGGTGTGGGTTAGGGTAAGGAATAGGGTTAGGGTTAGGGCTACGGCTAAGTCTAGGGCTAGGGTTAGGGTTTGGGGTAGAGCTAGGGCTAGGGTTAGGGCTAGGGTTAGGGTTAGGGTTATGGCTAGGGCTAAGGTTAGGTTTAGGGTGTGGGTTAGGATTAGGGCTAGGGTTAGGGTTAGGGTTAGTGCTACAGCTAGGTCTATGGCTAGGATTAGGTTTAGGGTTAGTGTTATGGCTAGGGCTAGGGATAGGGCCAGTGTTACGGTTTGGTTAGGGTTAGGGTTAGGGCTAGGGCTAGTGTTAGGGTTGGGGTTAGTGTCAGGTTTACGGCTAGGGCTAAGGTTAGGGTTAGGGGTAGGGCTAGAGCTAGGGTTAGGGTTGGGGTTAGGGTTAGGGTTAAGTTGGTGTTAGCTCGAGGGCTAGGGCTAGTGTTACGGTTAGGGTTAGTGTTAGAGCTAGGGCTAGGTTTAGGGTTAGGGTTAGGTCTAGGGCTAAGGTTAGGTTTAGGTTGAGGGATAGGGATAGAGCTAGGGCTAGGGCATGGGCTAGGATTTCGGTTAGGGCTAGGGCTAGGGTTACTGTTAGGGTTATGGTCATGTTTAGGGCTAGGGCTAGGGCTTGGTTAAGGGTTGGGGCTAGGGCTAGGGCTAGGTCTAGGGTTAGGGTTAGGGCTAGGGCTTGGGTTACAGTTAGGGTTCTGGTTATGGTTAGGGTAGGGCTAGGGCTAGTGCTAGGGTAATAGTTAGGTTTAGGTTTCGGGCTTCAGCTAGGCCTAGGGCTAGGGTTAGGTTTAGGACAATGGCTAGGGCTAGTGATTGAGCTATTTTTAGGGTTAGGGCTAGGGCTAGGGCTAGGTGTATTGTTAGGGTTAGGTTTAGGGGTAGGGCTAGGATAGGGCTAGGGTTAGTGTTAGGGTTAAGGCTAGGGATAGGGTTAGGGTTATCTTTAGGGTTACGGTTAGCGCAAGGTTTAGGGTTAAGGTTTGGGTTAGGGTTACGGTTAGGGGTAGGGTTAGGTTTAGGGTTAGTTTTAGGGCTAACGCGAGGGCTAGGTCTAGGGCTAGGGTTATGGGTAGGGCTAGGGCTAAGGCTAGGGCTATGGTTAGGTTTTGGTTTTGGGTTAGGGTTAGGGCTAGGGCTAAGGTTAGGTTTAGGGTGTGGGTTAGTGTTAGCACTTGGGTTAGGGTTAGGGTTTGGGTTGGGGTTGGGTTTGGGGTAGGGGTTAATGTTAGCGTAAGGGCAAGGGCTAGGTTTAGAATTAGGTTTATGGCTAGGTCTAGCATTAGGGTTAGGGCTAGGGCTAGGATTAGGGTAAGGGTTAGGGTTAGGGATGGGGTAGGGATAGGGTTAGGTTTAGTGTTAGGGTGAGGTTTAGGGTTAGGGTTAGGGCTAGGGCTAGGGCTAGGGCTAGGGCTAGGGCTAGTTTTAGGGCTAAGGCTAGGGTTAGGGTTAAGGCTAGGCCTAGGGTTAGTGTTAGGGTTAGGGTTACGTTTAGGGCTAGGTTTAGGTTTAGGGTTTGGGTTAGGGTTACGGTGAGGAGTAGGATTAGGTTTAGGGTTTGTTTAGGGCCATGGCGAGGGCTAGGTCTAGGGTTAGGGTAAGGGTTATGGCTAGGGGTAGTGCAAGGGTTATGGTTAGGGTTAGGTTTTCGGTAAGGCTTATGGCTAGGGCTAAGGTTAGTTTTGGGTTTGGGTTAGGGTTAGGGCTAGTGTTAGGGTAAGGTTTGGGTTTGGGTTGGGGTTGGTGTTGGGGTTAGTGTTAGGGTTAGAGTTAGGGCTAGGGCTAGGGCTATGTTTATGGTTTGGCTTAGGGCTAGGACTAGTGTTCGGGTTAGTTTTAGGGCTAGGGCTAGGTTTAGGGTAGGGTAGGGCTAGGGTTAGGTTTAGGGTTAGGGTTATGGTTAGGTCTAGAGCTAGGGCTAGTTTAGGGTTAGGGTTAGTATTAGGTTTATGATTAGGTCTAGGCTTAGGGTTAGGGCTAGTGCTAGGTTTAGAGTTAGGGTTAGGGCTATCGCTAGGTCTAGGGCTAAGGTTAGGGTTAGGGGTAGGACTAGGGCTAGGGCTAGGGTTAGGGTTAGGTTATGGTTATGGCTAGGGCTAAGGTTAGGTTTAGGGTGTGGTTTAGGGTTAGGGCTAGGGTTAGTGTTAGGGTTAGGGTTAGGGCTACGGCTAGGTCTAGGGCTAGGGTTAGGGTTAAGGTTAATGTTATGGCTAGGGCTAGGGACAGGGCCAGTGTTACGGTTTGGGTTAGGGTTAGGGCTAGGGCTAGTGTTAGGTTTAGGGTGTGGGTTAGGGGTCGATCTAGGGTTAGGTCTAGGGCTAGGGCTGGTGTTAGGGTTAGGGTTAGTGTTAGGTTTACGGCTGGGGCTAAGGTTAGGATTAGGCCTGGGGCTTGGGCTAGGGTTAGGGTTGGGGTTAGGTTTAGGGTTAAGTTGGGGTTAGCTCGAGGGCTAGGGCTATTGTTACGGTTAGGGTCAGTGTTAGGGCTAGCTCTAGGTTTAGGGTTAGGGTTAGGTTAAGGGCTAAAGTTAGGTTTAGGTTTAGGGCTAGGGCTAGGGCTAGGGCATGGGCTAGGGTTTGGGTTAAGGCTAGGGCTAGGGTTACGGTTAGGGTTACGGTTATGTTTAGGGCTAGCGCTATGGCTAGGTCTAGGGCTTAGTTAAGGGTTGGGGCTGTGGCTAGGGCTAGGGCTAGGTCTAGGATTAGGGTTAGGGCTAGTGCTAGGGTTACGGTTAGGGTTACGGTTATTGTTAGGGCTAGTGCTAGGGCTAGTGCTAGGGCTAGGGCTAGCGTTAGGGTTAGGGCTAGGGTTTGGGTTACTGTTAGGGTTACGGTTATGTTTAGGGCTAGGGCTAGGGCTAGTGCTAGGGTTAGAGTTAGGGTTAGGTTTAGGTGTAGTGCTAGGTTTAGGGCTAGGGTTAGGTTTAGGGTTAAGGCTAGGGATAGGGTTAGGGTTAGCTTTAGGGTTACGGTTAGGGCTAGGTTTAGGGTTAGGGTTTGTGTTAGGGTTAGGGTTAGGTGTAGGGTTAGGTTTAGGGTTAGGTTTAGGGCTAAGGCGAGGGCTAGGGCTAGGGTTAATGTTAGGGTTATGGCTATGGCTAGGGCAAGGGCTAGGGCTAAGGCTAGGTTTAAGGTTAGGTTTACGTTTTGGGTTAGGGTTAGGGCTAGGGCTAAGTTTAGGGTTAAGTTTAGGTTTAGGTTTTCGGTTAGGGTTAGGGCTAGGGCTAAGTTTAGGTTTAGGGTGTGGGTTAGGTTTAGCACTAGGGTTAGGGTTAGTGTTTGGGTTGGGGTTGGGTTTTGGGTAAGGGTTAGGGTTAGGTTTAGGGTTAGGCTTAGGGCTAGGGCTGGGGTTAGTATTAGGGTTATGGCTAGGTCTAGTGTTAGGGTTAGGGCTAGGGCTAGGATTAGTGTTAGGGTTAGGATTAGTATTAGGTTTATGGCTAGGTCTAGGGTTAAGGATAGTGTTAGGTTTATGGTTAGGGTAGGGCTAGGGCTAGGGCTAGGGTTAGGGCTAGGGTTAGGGCTAGGGCAAGGGTTTTGGTTAGATTTATGGCTAGGGCTAGGTTAGGGTTAGGGTTATGGTTAGGTCGAGTGATAGGGCTCGTGTTAGGTTTAGGGTTAGTGTTAGGCCTAGGGCTTGGTTTACGTTTAGAGTTCGGTTAACGGCTAGGGCTAGGTTTAGGTTTAGGGTTACGGCTAGTTCTAGGGCTGGGGCTAGGGTTAGGGTTAGGGCTAGGGCTAGGGTTACATTTAGGATTAGGGTTATGTTTAGGGCTAGGGCTAGGGCTAGGACTAGTGCTAGTGTTAGGTTTAGGGTTAGGGTTACGGCTAGGGCTTGGGTTAGGTTTAGGGTTAGGGTTAGGTTTAGGTCTAGGGCTAGGGTTACTGTTAGGTGTAGGGTTAGTGTTACGGTTAGGGCTAGGTTTAAATTTAGGTTTAGGGTTAGAGTTATCGTTATGGCTAGGGCTAGGTCTAGGGCTAGGGCTAGCGTTAGGTTTAGGGCTAGTGCTGGGGTAGGGCTAGGGCTAGTTCTAGGTTTAGGGTTAGGGTTAGGGCTAGGGCTAGGGTTAGGTTTAGGGTGTGGGTTAGTGTAAAGGCTAGGGTTAGGTTTAGGCTACGGCTAGGTCCAGGGCTAGGGTTAGGGTTTTGGGTAAGGTTAGGCTAGGTTTAGGGCCAGGGTTAAAGTTAGGGTTATGTCTAAGGAAAAGGTTAGGTTTAGGGTGTGGTTTAGGGTTAGGGTTAGGGTTAGGGTTAGGGTTAGGGCTAGGGCTAGGGTTAGGATTGGGGTTAGGGTTAGTGTTAGGTTGGGGTTAGCTTGATGACTAGGGCTAGTGTTATGGTTAGGGTTAGTTTTCGGGCTAGGGCTAAGTATAGGGTTAGGTTTAGGTGTTGGGCTAAGGTTTTGTTTAGGTTTAGGGATAGTGCTAGGGCTAGGGCATGGGCTAGGGTTTGTGTTAGGACTAGGGCTAGGGTTACGGTTAGGGTTAAGGTTATGGTTATGGCTAGGGCTAGGGCTAGTGCTAGGGTTAGAGTTAGGGTTAGGTTTATTTCTACAGCTAGGCCTAGGGCTAGGGTTAGGTTTAGGACTATGGCTAGGGCTAGGGCTTGAGCTAGGTTTAGGGTTAGGGCTAGGGCTAGGTGTATTGTTAGGGTTAGGTTTAGGGGTAGGGCTAGGTTTAGGGCTAGGGTTAGGGTCAGGGATAAGGCTACGGATGGGTTAGGGTTAGCTTTAGGGTTACGGTTAGGGCTAGGTTTAGGGTTAAGGTTTGGGTTAGTGTTACGGTTAGGGCTTGGTTTAGGGTTAGGATTAGGGTTAGGGTTAGGGTTCCTGCTAGGGCTAGGGCTAAGGCTAGGGTTAAGCTTAGATTTAGGTTTTGGGCTAGGGTTAGGGCTAGAGCTAAGGTTAGGTTTAGGGTGTGGGTTAGGGTTAGCACTAAGGTTAGGGTTAGGGTTTGGGTTGGGGTTGGGTTTTTTGGTAGAGGTTAGGGTTAGGATTAGGGTTAGGCTTAGGGCTAGTGCTAGGGTTAGTATTAGGTTTCTGTCTGGGTCTAGGTTTAGTGTTAGGGCTAGGGCTAGGATTAGGGTTAGGGTTAGGGCTAGGCATAGGTTTAGGGATAGGGTTAGATTTAGGTTTAGGGTTAGGGCTAGGGCAAGGGTTTTGGTTAGAGTTAGGTCTAGGGCTAGGGTTGGGGTTAGGGTTATGATTAGGTCGAGTATAGGACTCGTGTTAGGTTTAGGGTTAGTTTTAGGTTTAGGGCTAGGTTTACATTTAAGTTTAGGTTAAGGGCAAGGGCTAGGGTAGGTTTAGGGTTACGGCTAGTGCTGGGCTAGGGCTAGGGTTAGGGTTAGGGCTAGGGCTAGGTTTACATTTAGGATTACGGTTATATTTAGTGTTAGGGCTAGGGCTAGGGCTAGGGCTAGGACTAGTGCTAGTGGTAGGTTTAGGGTTAGGGTTAGGGCTAGGGCTAGGGCTAGGGTAGGTTTAGGTTTAGGGTTAGGGTTAGGTGTAGTGCTACGGTTACGTTTATGGGTAGGGTTAGTGTTACGGTTAGGGCTAGGTTTAGGGTTAGGATTAGGGATAGGGCTAGCGTTAGGTTTAGGGCTAGTGCTGGGGTAGGGCTAGGGCTAGATCTAGGGTTAGGGTTAGGGTTAGGGCTAGGGCTACGGTTAGGTTCAGGGTGTGTGTTAGTGTAAGTGCTAGGGTTAGGGTTAGGGCTACGGCTAGGTCTAGGGCTAGGGTTGGGGTTTGGGGTTGGTCTAGGGCTAGTGTTAGGGCCAGGGTTATTGTTAGGGTTATGGCTAGGGCTACGGTTATGTTTAGGGTGTGGGTTAGGGTTAGGGTTAGGGTTAGGATTAGGGTTAGGGTTAAGTTGGTGTTAGCTTGAGGGCTAGCGCTAGTGTTACGGTTAGGGTTAGTGTTAGGGCTACGGCTAGTTTTAGGGTTAGGGTTAGGTCTAGGGCTAAGGTTAGGTTTAGGTTTAGGGATAGGGCTAGGCCTAGGGCATGGGCTAGTGTTTGGGTTAGGACTAGTGCTAGGGTTACGGTTAGGGTTACGGTTATGTTTAGGGCTAGGGCTAGGTCTTGGTTAAGGGTTGGGGATAGGACTAGGGCTAGGGCATGGTCTAGGGTTAGGTTTAGGGCTAGGGCTATGGCTAGGGTTAAGGTTAGGGTTAGGTTTAGGGCTAGGGCTAGGGCTAGGACTAGGGTAGGTTTAGGTTTAGTGTTAGGGTTAGGTGTAGGGCTAGGGTTACTTTTAGGGGTAGGGTTAGTGTTACGGTTAGAGCTTGGTTTAGGGTTAGGATTAGGGTTAGGATTAGGGTTATGGTTAGGGTTATGGTTAGGGCTAGGGCTAGGTATAGGGCTAGCATTAGTTTTAGGGCTAGTGCTGGGGTAGGGCTAGGGCTAGGTCTAGGTTAGGGTTAGGGTTAGGGCTAGGGCTAGGGTTAGGTTTAGGGTGTGGGTTATTGTAAGGGCTAGGGTTGGGGTTAGGGCTATGGCTAGGTCTTGGCCTAGGTTTAGGGTTTGGGGTAGGGCTAGGGCTAGGTTTAGGTACAGGGTTATGGTTATGGTTATGGCTAGGGCTGATGTTAGGTTTAGGGTGTGGTTTAGGATTATGGTTAGGGTTAGGGTTAGGGTTAGGGCTAGGGCTAGGGCTAGGGTTAGGATTGGGGTTAGGGTTAGGGTTAGGTTGGGGTTAGCTCGAGGGCTAGGGCTAGTGTTACGGTTAGGGTTAGTGTTAGAGCTAGGGCTAGGTTTAGGGTTAGGGTTTGGTCTTGGGCTAAGGTTTGGTCTAGGTTTAGGGATAGGGCTAGGGCTAGGGCTAGGGCATGGGCTAGGGTTTGGGTTAGGGCTAGGGCTAGGGCTAGGGTTACGGTTAGGGTTACAGTTATGTTTAGGGCTAGGGCTAGGCCTAGGGCTAGGGCTAGGTCTAGCATTAGGGTTAGGGCTAGGGCTATGGTTACAGTTAGTGTTATGGTTATGGTTAGGGCTAGGGCTAGGGCTAGTGCTAGGGTTAGAGTTAGGGTTAGGTTTAGGGCTACAGCTAGACCTATGGCTAGGGTTAGGTTTAGGACTATGGCTAGGGCTAGGGCTTGAGCTAGGTTTAGTGTTAGGGCTAGTGCTAGGGCTAGGTGTATTGTTAGGGTTAGGTTTAGGGGTAGGGCTAGGTTTAGGGCTAGGGTTAGGGTTAGGGTTAAGGCTAGGGATGTGTTAGGGTTAGCTTTAGGTTTACGGTTAGGGCTAGGTTTAGGGTTAAGGTTTGGGTTAGTGTTACAGTTAGGTGTAGGGATAGGTTTAGGGTTAGAGTTAGGGTTCTGGCTAGGGCTAGGGCTAAGGCTAGGTTTAAGCTTATATTTAGGTTTTGGGGTCAGGGTTAGTGCTAGGCCTAAAGTTAGGTTTAGGGTGTGGGTTAGGGTTAGCACTAGGGTTAGTGTTAGGGTTTGGGTTGGGATTTGGTTTGGGGTAGGGGTTAGTGTTAGGGTTTGGGTTAGCGTTACGCTTAGGATTAGGGTTATGTTTAGGGCTAGGGCTAGGGCTAGGACTAGTGCTAGTGTTAGCTTTAGGGTTAGGGTTAGGGCTAGGGCTAGGGTTAGGTTTAGGTTTAGGGTTAGCTCTAGGTATAGGTCTAGGGCTAGCGTTAGGTTTAGGGCTAGTGCTGGGGTAGGGCTAGGGCTAGGTCTAGGTTTAGGGTTAGGGTGAGGCCTAGGGCTAGGGTTAGGTTTAGGGTGTGGGTTAGTGTAAGGGCTAGGTTTAGGGTTAGGTTTAGGGCTTGGACTAGGTTTAGGACCAGGGTTATGGTTATGGTTATGGCTAGGGCTGATGTTAGGTTTAGGGTGTGGTTTAGTGTTAGGGTTAGGGTTAGGGTTAGTGCTAGGGCTAGGGCTAGGGTTAGGGTTGGGGTTCAGGTTAGGGTTAGGTTGGGGTTAGCTCGAGGGCTAGGGCTAGTTTACGGTTAGGGTTAGTGTTAAGGGTAGGGCTAGGTTTAGGTTTAGGGCTATGTCTAGGGCTAAGGTTAGGTTTAGGTTTAGGGATAGGGCTAGAGCTAGGGCATGGGCAGGGTTTGTGTTAGGGCTAGGGCTAGGGCTAGGGTTACGGTTAGGGTTACGGTTATGTTTATGGCTAGGGCTAGGGCTAGGCCTAGGGCTTTGTTAAGGGTTGGGGCTAGGGCTAGGGCTAGGTCTAGCGTTAGGGTTAGGGCTAGGGCTAGGGTTACAGTTAGGGTTACGGTTATGGTTAGGGCTAGGGCTATGGCTAGTGCTAGGGTTAGAGTTAGGGTTAGGTTTAGGGCTACAGCTAGGCCTAGGGCTAGGGTTAGGTTTAGGACTATGGCTAGGGCTAGGGCTTGAGCTAGGTTTAGTGTTAGGGCTAGGCCTGGGGCTAGGTGTATTGTTAGGGTTAGGTTTAGGGGTAGGGCTAGGTTTAGGGCTAGGGTGAGGGTTAGGGTTAATGCTAGGGATAGGGTTAGGGTTAGCTTTAGGGTTACAGTTAGGGCTAGGTTTAGGGTTAAGTTTTGTGTTAGTGTTACTTTTAGGGATAGGGTTAGGTTTAGGGTTAGGTTTAGGGCTAAGGCGAGGGCTAGGGCTAGGGTTAATGTTAGGGTTATGGCTATGGCTAGGGCAAGGGCTAGGGCTAAGGCTAGGATTAAGGTTAGGTTTAGGTTTTCAGTTAGGGTTAGGGCTAGGGCTAAGGTAAGGTTTAGGGTGTGGGTTAGGGTTAGCGCTAGGGTTAGGGTTAGGGTTTGGGTTGGGATTGGGTTTGGAGTAGGGGTTAGTGTTAGGGTTAGGGTTAGGCTTAGGGCCTAGCTAGGGTTAGTATTATGTTTATGGCTAGGTCTAGGGTTAGGGTTAAGGCTAGGGCTAGGATTAGGGTTAGGGTTAGGGTTAGGGTTAGGGTTAGGG
>CM027399.1:49475410-49493458 GCA_015711505.1 Sylvilagus bachmani | reverse complement strand
TAAGGTTTGGTCTAGGTTTAGGAATAGGGCTAGGGCTTGGGTTGGGCTAGGGTTTGGGTTAGGGCTAGGGCTAGGGCTAGGTTTACGGTTAGGGTTACGGTTATGTTTAGGGCTAGGGCTAGGGCTAGGGCTAGGGCTTGGTCAAGGGTTGGGGCTAGGGCTAGGGCTAGGTGTAGCGTTAGGGTTAGGGCTAGGGCTAGGGTTACAGTTAGGGTTATGGTTATGGTTAGGGCTAGGGCTATGGCTAGTGCTAGGGTTAGAGTTAGGGTTAGGTTTAGGGCTACAGCTAGGCTTAGGGCTAGGGTTAGGTTTAGGACTATGGCTAGGGCTAGGGCTTGAACTAGGTTTAGTGTTAGGGCTAGTGCTAGGGCTAGGTGTATTGTTAGGGTTAGGTTTAGGGGTAGGGCTAGGTTTAGGGCTAGGGTTAGGGTTAGGGTTAATGCTAGGGATAGGGTTAGGGTTAGCTTTAGGGTTACGGTTAGGGCTAGATTTAGGGTTAAGTTTTGTGTTAGTGTTACTTTTAGGGGTAGGGTTAGGTTTAGGGTTAGGTTTAGGGCTACGACGAGGGCTAGGTCTAGGATGAGGGTTAGGGTTATGGCTAGGGCCAGGGTTAGGTTTAGGGCTAGGTTTAGGGTTAAGGTTTGGGTTAGTGTTACTGTTAGGGGTAGGGTTATGGTTAGGGTTATGGCTATGGCTTGGGCTAGGGCTAAGGCTAGGGTTAAGGTTAGTTTTAGGTTTTCAGTTAGGGTTAGGGCTAGGGCTAAAGTTAGGTTTAGGGTGTGGGTTAGGGTTAGCACTAGGGTTAGGGTTAGTGTTTGGGTTGGGATTGGGTTTGGGGTTGGGGTTAGTGTTAGGGTTAGGGTTACGCTTAGGATTAGGGCTAGGATTAGGGCTAGGGCTAGGGCTAAGGCTTTGACTAGTGCTAGTGTTAGGTTTAGGGTTAGGGCTAGGGCTAGGGTTAGGTTTAGGTTTAGGGTTATTTCTAGGTCTAGGGCTAGGGCTAGCGTTAGGTTTAGGGCTAGTGCTGGGGTAGGGCTAGGGCTAGGTCTAGGTTTAGGGTTAGGGTGAGGCCTAGGGCTAGGGCTAGGGTTAGGTTTAGGGTGTGGGTTAGTGTAAGGGCTATGGTTAGGGTTAGTGTTAGGGCTAGGGCTAGGTTTAGGGCCAGGGTTATGGTTATGGTTATGGCTAGGGCTGATGTTAGGTTTAGGGTGTGATTTAGGGTTAGGGTTAGGGTTAGGGTTAGGGCTAGGGCTAGGGCAAGGGCTAGGGCTAAGGCTAGGGTTAAGGTTAGGTTTAGGTTTTTGGTTAGGGTTAGGGCTAGGGCTAAGGTTAGGTTTAGGATGTGGGTTAGGGTTAGCGCTAGGGTTAGGGTTAGGGTTAGGGTTTGGGTTGGGGTTGGGTTTTGTGTAAGGGTTAGGGTTAGGGTTATGTTTAGGCTTAGGGCTAGGGCTAGGATTAGTATTGGGTTTATGGCTAGGTTTAGGGTTAGGGTTAGGGCTAGGGCTAGGATTAGGGTTAGGGTTAGTTTTAGGGTTATGGTTAGGGATAGGGTTAGGGTTAGGGTTAGGGCTAGGGCTAGGGTTAGGTTTATGGCTCGGGCTAGGCTTACGTTTACGATTTGGGTTATGTTTAGGGCTAGGGCTAGGGCTAGGGTTCAGACTAGTGCTAATGTTAGGTTTAGGGTTAGGGTTAGGGCTAGGGCTAGGTCTAGGGTTAGGTTTAGGTTACGGTTAGGGTTAGGTGTAGGGCTAGGGTTACGTTTAGGTGTAGGGTTAGTGTTACGGTTAGGGCTAGGTTTAGGGTTAGGGTTAGGGTTATCGTTAGGGCTAGGGCTAGCGTTAGGTTTATTGCTAGTGCTGGGTGTTAGGGCTAGGGCTAGGTCTAGGGTTACGGTTAGGGTTAGGGCTAGGGCTAGGGTTAGGTTCAGGGTGTGGGTTAGTGTAAGGGCTATTGATAGGGTTAGGGCTACGGCTAGGTCTAGGGCTAGGTTTAGGGTTTGGGGTAGGGCTAGTGCTAGGGTTAGGGCCAGGGTTATGGTCAGGCTTATGGCTAGGGCTAAGGTTAGGTTTAGGGTGTGGTTTAGGGTTAGGGTTAGGGCTAGGGTTAGGGTTAGGGTTAGGGTTAGGGCTAGGGCTGGGGCTAGGGTTATGGTTGTGTTTAGGGTTAGGGTTAGGTTGGGGGTAGCTCTAGGGCTAGGGCTAGTGTTATGCTTAGGGTTAGTGTTAGGGCTAGGTTTAAGTTAGGGTTCGGTTAGGTCTAGGGCTAAGGTTAGGTTTAGGTTTAGGGATAGGGCTAGGGCTAGGGCATGGGCTAGGGTTTGGGTTAGGACTAGGGCTAGGCTTATGGTTAGGGTTACGGTTATGTTTAGGGCTAGGGCTAGGGCTAGGGCTAGGGCTAGGTTTTGGTTAAGGGTTGGGGATAGGCTAGGGCTAGGGCATGGGATAGGGTTAGGTTTAGGGCTAGGGCTTGGCTAGGGTTTGGGTTAGGATTAGGGCTAGGGTTACGGTTAGGGTTACGGTTATGTTTAGGGCTAGGGCTAGGGCTAGGGCCAGGGCTAGGGCTTGGTTAAGGGTTGGGGATAGGCTAGGGCTAGGGCATGGGCTAGGGTTAGGTTTAGGGCTAGGGCTATGGCTAGGGTTAGGGTTAGGGTTAGGTTTATGGCTAGGGCTAGGGCTAGGACTAGTGTTGGGTTAGGGCTAAGGTTAGGGTTGGGTTTAGGGTAGGGCTAGGGCTTGGGTTAGGTTTAGAGTTAGGGTTAGGTCGAGTGCTAGGGCTAGTGTTAGGGTTTTTGTTAGAGTTAGGGCTAAGGCTAGGTTTAGGGTTAGGGTTAGGGCTAGGGCTAGGGTTAGGTTTATGTTTAGTGTTAGGACTAGGGCTAGGGCTAGGGCAGGAGCTAGGGTTAGGGTTAGGGCTGGGGCTAGTTTTACGGTTTGGGGTACGGTTATGGTTACGGCTAGTGCTAGGGCTAAGTCTAGGGTTAGGATAGGGATAGGGCTAGGGCTACGTTTAGGGCTAGGGTTAGTGTTAGGTTTAGGGCTAAAGCTATGTTAGGTTATTGTTAGGGTTATGGTTAGGGCTAGGATTAGGGTTAGCGCTAGGTTTAAGGTTACGGTTATGGCTAGGGTTAGGGTTAGGGCTAGTTCTGGGGCAAGGGCTGGGTCTAGGGTTAGGGTTAGGGTTAGTGTTAGGTCTAGGGTTAGGTTTAGGGTGTGGGTTAGGGTTAGGGCTAGGTTTAGGTTTTGAGTTAGGAATTGTGCTAAGGCGAGCCCTAGTGCCTGGGTTATGGTTAGGGTTATGTCTAGGGCTAGGGCTAGGTTTAGGGTTAGTTTTAGGGTTAGTGTTAGGGCTAGGGTTAGGATAAGAGCTAGGGTTAGGGTTAGGCTTAGGGTTAGGGTTAGTGCTAGGGCTAAGCCTAGGCCTAGGTCTAGGGTTAGGTATAGGGTTAGGGCTAGGGCTAGGGCTGGGTTTAGTGTTAGGGTTAGCACTTGGTTTAGGCCTAGGGCTAGGGTTAGGGTTAGGGCTAGGTCTAGGGCTAGGGCTAGGGTAAGGGTTAGGGTTAGGGTTATGGCTAGGGCTAGGGCTATGGCTAGGGTTAGAGTTTGGATTAGGGTTAGGGCTAGGGCTTGGGGTACGGTTAGGGTTAGTGTTATGTTTTGGGCTAGGGCTAGGGTTAATGTTACGGCCATGGCTAGGGTTAGGGTTAGGGCTAGGTCTAGGGCTAAGGCTAGGGTAATGGTTAGGGGTAGTGTTATGGCTAGGGCTACGGTTAGGTTTAGGGTGTGGGTTAGTGTAAGGTCTAGGGTTAGGGTTAGGGTTAGGGTTAGGGCTACGGCTAGGTTTATGTCTAAGGTTAGGGTTAGGGTTAGTGTTATGGCTAGGGCTAGGGATAGGGCCAGTGTTACGGTTTGGGTTAGGGCTAGGGCTAGGGCTAGGGCTAGTGTTAGGTTTAGGTTGTGGGTTAGGGATCGGGCTAGGGCTAGGGATAGGGTTTGGGGTAGGGCTAGGGCTAGGGTTAAGGCTAGGGTTAGGGTTAGGTTTAGGGTTATGGCTAGGGCTAAGGTTAGTTCTAGGGTGTGGGTTACGGTTAGGGCTAGGGTTAGGGTTGGGGTTAGGTTTAGGGCTACGGCTAGGTCTATGTCTAGGGTTAGGGTTAGGGTTAGTGTTATGGCTAGGGCTAGGGATAGGGCCAGTGTTACGGTTTGGGTTAGGGCTAGGGCTAGGGCTAGTGTTAGGTTTAGGGTGTGGGTTAGGATTCGGGCTAGGGTTAGGTCTAGGGCTAGGGCTAGTGTTAGGGTTAGGGTTAGTGTTATGTTTACGTCTATGGCTAAGGTTAGAGTTAGGGATAGGGCTAGAGCTAGAGTTACGGTTAGGGTTAATGTTAGGGCTAGGCTAGGTTTAGGGTTATGATTAGGTCTAGGGCAAAGGTTAGGCTTAGGTTTAGGGCTAGGGCTAGGGCTAGGGCATGGGCTAGGGTTTGTGTTAGGGCTAGTCTAGGGTTACGGTTATGTTTAGGGCTAGAGCTAGGGCTAGGGCTAGGTTTAGGTTTGGGTTTATGGTTAGGGTTATGGTTATCGTTATGGCTAGGGCTAGGTCTAGGGCTAGGGCTAGCATTAGGTTTAGGGCTAGTGCTGGGGTAGGGCTAGGGCTAGGTCTAGTGTTAGGGTTAGGGTTAAGGCTAGGGCTAGGGTTAGGGTTAGGGTGTGGGTTAGTGTAAGGGCTAGGGTTAGGGTTAGGGCTACGGCTAGGTCTAGGGCTAGGGTTAGGGTTTGGGGTAGGTCTAGGGCTAGTGTTAGGGCCAGTGTTATGGTTAGGGTTATGGCTAGGGCTAAGGTTAGGTTTAGGGTGTGGTTAGGGTTAGGGTTAGGGTTAGGTTTAGGGTTAGGGTTAGGGTTAGGGCTAGGGCTGGTGCTAGGGTTAGGGTTGGGTTTAGGGTTAGGGTTAGGTTGGGGTTAGCTCGAGGGCTAGGGCTAGTGTTACGGTTAGGGTTAGTGTTAGGGCTAGGGCTAGGGTTAGGGTTAGGGTTAGGTCTAGGGCTAAGGTTAGGTTTAGGTTTAGGGCTAGGGCTAGGGCTAGGGCATGGGCTAGGGATTGTGTTAGGACTAGGGCTAGGGTTACGGTTAGCGTTATGGTTATGTTTAGGGCTAGGGCTAGGGCTTGGTTAAGGGTTGGGGATAGGGCTAGGGCTAGGGTATGGGCTAGGGTTAGGTTTAGGGCTAGGGCTATGGCTAGGGTTAGGGTTAGGGTTAGGTTTAGGGCTAGGGCTAGGGCTAGGGCTAGGACTAGTGTTGGGTTAGGGCTAAGGTAAGTGTTGGGTTTAGGGTTAGGGCTAGGGCTTGGGTTAGGTTTAGAGTTAGGGTTAGGTCGAGTGCTAGGGCTAGTGTTAGGGTTTTGGTTAGTGTTAGGGCTAGGGCTAGGTTTAGGGTTAGGTTTAGGTCTAGGGCTAGGGTTAGGTTTAGTTTTAGTGTTAGGACTAGGGCTAGGGCTAGGGCAGGAGCTAGGGTTAGGGTTAGGGCTAGGGCTAGTTTTACGGTTTGGGGTACGGTTATGGTTACGGCTAGTGCTAGTGCTAGGTCTAGTGTTAGGATAGGGATAGGGCTAGGGCTACGTTTAGGGCTAGGTTTAGGGTTAGGTTTAGGGCTAAAGCTATGTTAGTGTTATTGTTAGGGTTACGGTTAGGGCTAGGATTAGGGTTAGGGTTAGGGTTAAGGTTACGGTTATGGCTAGGGTTAGGGTTAGGGCTAGGTCTGGGGCAAGGGGTGTGTGTAGGGTTAGGGTTAGGGTTAGTGCTGGGGCTAGGGTTGGGTTTAGGGTGTGGGTTAGGGTTAGGGCTAGGGTTAGGGTTCGGGTTAGGGATTGTGCAAAGTCGAGGCCTAGTGCCTGGGTTATCGTTAGGGTTAGGTCTAGGGGTAGGGCTAGGTTTAGGGTTAGTTTTAGGGTTAGTGTTAGGGCTAGGGTTAGGATTAGAGCTAGGGTTAGGGTTAGGCTTAGGGTTAGAGTTGGTGCTAGGGCTAGGCCTAGGCCTAGGTCTAGGTTTAGGTATAGGGTTAGGGCTAGGGCTAGGGCTAGGGCTAGGGCTGGGTTTAGGGTTAGGGTTAGGGCTTGGGTTAGGCCTAGGGCTAGGCTTAGGGTTACGGTTAGGGCCAGGGCTAGAGTTAGTGTTAGGGCTAGGGCTAGGGTAAGGGTTAGGGTTAGGGTTATGGCTAGGGTTAGGGCTATGGCTAGGGTTAGAGTTTGGATTAGGGTTAGGGCTAGGGCTGGTGTACATTTAGGGTTAGTGTAATGTTTAGGGCTAGGGCTAGGGTTAGGGTTAGGGCCAGGGCTAGGGTTAGGGTTAGGGTTAGTGTTATGGCTAGGGCTAGGGATAGGGCCAGTGTTTCGGTTTGAGTTAGGGCTAGGGCTAGGTCTAGGGCTATGGCTAGGTTTAGGGTTAGGGTTAGTGTTATGTTTACGTCTATGGCTAAGGTTAGAGTTCGGCCTAGGGCTAGAGCCAGAGTTACGGTTAGGGTTAGTGTTAGGGCTAGGGCTATGTTTAGGGTTATTGTTAGGTCTAGGGCAAAGTTTAGGTTTAGGTTTAGGGCTAGGGCTTGGTGTATTGTTAGGGTTAGGTTTAGGGGTAGGGCTACGTTTAGGGCTAGGGTTAGGGTTAGGGTTAATGCTAGGGATAGGGTTAGGGTTAGCTTTAGGGTTACGGTTAGGGCTAGGTTTAGGGTTAGGGTTTGGGTTCGCGTTACGGTTAGGGGTAGGGTTAGGCTTATGGCTAGGGCTAGTGCTAGGGCTAGGGCTAAGGCTAGGGTTAAGTTTAGGTTTAGGTTTTCAGTTAGGGTTAGTGCTAGGGCTAAGGTTAGGTTTAGGGTGTGGGTTAGGGTTAGCACTAGGGTTAAGGTTAGGGTTTGGGTTGGGGTTGGGTTTTGTGTAGGGGTTAGGGTTAGGGTTATGTTTAGGCTTAGGGCTAGGGCTAGGGTTAGTATTAGGTTTATGGCTAGGTCTAGGGTTAGGGTCAGGCCTAGGGCTAGGATTAGGGTTAGTGTTAGGGTTAGGCATAGGGTTAGGGATAGGGTTAAGTTTAGGGTTAGGGCTAGGGCTAGGGCAAGGTTTACTGTTAGGGCTAGGGCAAGTGTTTTGGTTAGACTTAGGGCTAGGGCTAGGGTTAGGGTTAGGGTTATGGTTAGGTCGAGTGATAGGGCTCGTTTTAGGTTTAGGGTTACTGTTAGGCCTAGGGCTAGGTTTACGTTTAGGTTTAGGTTAAGGGCTAGGGCTAGGGTTAGGTTTAGGGTTACAGCTAGGGCTAGGGCTAGGGCTATGGTTAGGGTTAGGGCTAGGGCTAGGGTTACGTTTAGGATTAGGGTTATGTTTAGGGCTAGGGCTATGGCTAGGACTAGTGCTAGTGTTAGGTTTAGGGTTAGGGTTATGGTTAGGGCTAGGGCTAGGGTTAGGTTTATGTTTAGGGTTAGGGTTAGGTGTAGTGCTAGGGTTACGTTTAGGGGTAGGTTTAGTGTTATGGTTAGGGCTAGGTTTAGGTTTAGGGTTAGGGTTATGTTTAGGGCTAGGGCTAGGTCTAGGGTTAGGCCTGCGTTAGGTTTAGGGCTCAGGACTAGGATAGTGTTATGGTTAGTGTTAGTGCTAGGTTTAGGGTTAGGGTTACGGCTAGGTTTAGGGCTAGGTCTACGGCTAGGGTTAGGGTTAGTTTTAGGGTAGGGCTAAGGCTAGGGTTATGGTTGGGATTAGGGTTAGGGTTACTATTAGAGCTAGGGTTAGGGTTAGGTTTAGGGTTAGGGCTAGGGCTATGCCTAGGACTAGGGTTAGGGCTATGGCTACGGCTAGGTCTAGGGCTAGGGTTAGGGTTTGGGTTAGGTTCATTGCTAGGGCTAGTTAGGTTTAGGGTGTGGGTTAGGGCTCGGTATAGGGTTAGGTTTAGGGTTGGGGTTGGGGTTGGGTTTGGGGATGGGCTCAGGGTTAGGGTTAGGGTTAGGTTCAGGGCTAGGGCTAGGGTTATGGTTAGGGTCAGGTCTAGGATAGGATTAGGGTTACGGTTAGGTTTAGGGCTAGGGTTAGGGTTAGGGTTAGGGTTAGGGTTAGGGTTATGGCTAGGGTTAGGTTTAGGGTATTGTTAGGTCTAGGGCTAGGGCTAGTTTTATGGTCAGGGTTAGTGTTCGGTTTACGGCAGGGCTAGGGTTTTGGTTATGGCTAGGCCTAGGGTTACGGTTACGGTAATGGTTAGGTCTAGGGTTAGTTTTAGAGTTAGGGCTAGGGCTAGGGTTAGGGTTAGGGTTAGGTTTTTGGTTAGGTTTAGGCTACGTTTAGGGTAGCATTAGAGTCAGGTTTATAGTGGGTTTAGGTTTAGGGCTCAGGCTAGGGTTAGTTTTAGGGTTAGGGTTAGGTCTAGGGCTAGGGCTAGTTTAGGCTATAGGGGTAGCGTCAGGGTTAGAGCTAGGACCACGGCTAGGGTGTTCTGTTTAGGGCTAGGGTTAGGGTTAGTGTTAGGCCTAGGGTTAGGTCTAGTGTTAGGGTTAGGTTTAGGTCTACGGCTAGGCCTAGTGTTATGGTTCGGGTTAGTGTAAGGGTAGGGATTAGGGTTAGAGCTAGGTCTAGGGTTAGGGTTAGGGTTAGGGTTAGGTCGAGAGCTAGGGCTAGTGTTAGGGTTAGGGTTAGCGTTAGGGCTAGGGCTAGGTTTAGGTTTAGGGTTCGAGTTAGGGCTAGGGTTAAGTTTATGGTTAGGTCTAAGGCTTGGGCTAGGGCTAGGGTAAGGGTTAGGGCTAGGGCTAGTGCAAGGGCTAGGGTTAGGGATAGGGATAGGGCTTGGGTTACGGTTAGGGTTAATGTTTTGGGCAGGTCCAGGGCTAGGGCTAGGGCTAGGCCTAGGTAGTGTTAGGGCTAGGGTGAGTGTTAGGATTAGGGCTACAATTAGGGTTAGGGTTAGGTCTAGGGCTAGGATTAGGGTTAGGGTTAGGGCTAGGGCTAGCGCTAGGGCTAGGGTTATCGTTTGGATTAGGTTTAGGGTTTGGGTTAGATTTAGGGCTATGGTCAGGTTTAGGGTGTGGTTTAGTATTAGTGTTAGGGTTAGTTTTAGGGCTAGGGCTAGGGCTAGGGCTAAGGCTAGGGCTAGGGTTAGTGTTAGGTTTAATGGTAGGGCTAGGGCTAGGGCTAGGGTTAGGGTTAGGGCAAGCGTTAGGTTTTCGGTTAGGGCTAGATTTAGGGTTAGATGTAGGGTTAGGGTTACGGTTAGGGCTAGGGTTAGGGTTACGGTTACGGCTAGGGTTAGGGTTAGGGTTAGGGCTAGGGCTAGGGCTAAGGCTAGGCCTAGGGATAGGGTTAGGTTTAGGGTTATGGCTATGGCTATGGCTAGGGCTAGGGCTAGGGTTAGGGTTTGGGTTAGCGTTAAGTTAGGGCTAGGGATAGGGTTAGGGTTAGGGTTAGGATTAGGTCGAGTGCTAGGGCTAGTGTTAGCATTTGGGTTAGGTTTAGGGCTAGGGCTAGGTTTAGAGTTAGGGTTAAGGCTAGGGATAGGGTTAGGTTTAGGGTTAGGGCTAAGGCCATGTCTAGGTCTAGGGTAAGGGTTAGGGCTAGGGCTAGGGCAAGAGCTAGGGTTAAGTTCAGGGCTAGTTCCACGGTTAGGGCTAGGGTTAGGTTTACGTATAGGGCTAGGGCTAAGGATAGGGCTAGGTCTAGGGCTAGTGTTAGGGTTAGGGTTAGGGCTAGGGGTATGGCTAGGGCTAGTGTTAGGGTTAGAGTTAGGCGTAGGGCTAGTGCTAGGGCTAAGGTTACGTATAGGGTTAGGGTTATTGCTAGGGCTACGGCTAGGGCTAAGTTTAGGGTTAGGGCTAAGGCTAGGGTAGGGTTAGGTTTAGGTTTAGGGTTAGGGCTAGTGTTATGGTTAGGGTTGGTTTTATATCGAGGGATAGGGCTAGTGTTAGGGTTAGGGTTAGTTTTACGGTTAGTACTAGGTTTAGGGTTAGGGTTAGGGCTAGGGCTAGGGTTATGTTTAGGTTTAGGGCTAGGGCTAGGGCTAGGGCTAGGGCAAGGCTAGGGTTAGCTTTAGGGCTAGGGCTAGAGTTACGGTTAGGGTTATGGTTATGGTTAGAGTTAGGTCTAGGTCTATTTTTAAGTTTAGGGTTAGGGATAGGGTTAGGGCTAGGTCTATTGTAAGGGTTAGTGCTAGGGCTAGGGCATGGGGTAGGGTTAGGGTTAGGGAGTAATCTAGGGGTACGGTAGTGTTAAGGTTATGGTTAGGGCTAGGGCTAGGGCTAGGGCTAGGGTTATGTTTAGGGTTAGCATTAGGGCTAGGGCTAGGGTTAGGGCTAGGGTTAGTGTTAAGTTTAGGGCTAGGGCTAGGGTTAGGGTTAGGGCTAGGTTTAGGGTTACGATTAGGGCTAGGGTTAGGGTTAGGCTCAGGATTAGGGCTAGGGCTAGGGCTTGGGTAGGGGTAGGTTTGGGGTTAGGGCTCGGGCTAGGGCTAGTACTAGATCTAGGGTTAGGTTTAGGGTTAGGTTTCGGTTAGGATTAGGGCTCGGGTTATGGTAGTGTTAGTGTTATGGTTAGGTCTAGGGCTAGGGCAAGTGTTAGGGTATAGGGATAGTGCAAGTGTTAGGGCTAGGGCTAGGCTTAGCGTTAGGTTTAGGACTAGGGCTAGGGCTAGGTTTAGGTTTAGGTTTAGGGTTAGTGTTAGTGTTAGGAGTAGTGCTAGGGTTAGGTTTAGGGTTAGGGTTAGTGTTAGGGTTAGGACTAGGGCCACGGCTAGATCTAGGGTTAGGGTTAGGTTTAGCATTAGGTCTAGGACTAGGGTTAGGGCTAGGGTTAGGGTTAGGATTAGGGTTAGGGTAAAGGCTAGGGCTAGATTTGGTTTAGGTTTAGGGTTAGTGCTAGGGCCACGCCTATGTCTAGAGTTAGGGTTAGGTTTAGGTTTAGGGCTAGGGCTAGGGCTAGGGCTACGATTAGGGTTAGGTTTAGGGTGTGGGTTATGGTTGGGGCTAGGGTTATGGTTAGAGCTAGATTAGGGTTATTCTTAGGGTTGGAGTTAGTGCTAGGCTATGCCTAGGGCTATGGTTAGGGTTAGGGTTAGGGTTAGGGCTAGGGCTAGTGTTAGGTTTAGTGTGCGGGTTATGGTTCAGGCTTGGGTTAGGTTTAGGGTTGGGGTTGGGGTTGGGGTTGGGGTTAGGGTAGGGTTAGGGTTAGAGTTAGGGCTATAGCTAGGGTTAGCGTTAGAGTTAGGGTTAGGGCTAGGGCTAGGTTTAGGGTTAGGGTTAGTGCTAGGGCTAGTATTAGGTTAGGGTTAGGGTAGGGCTAGGGTTAGGGTTAGGTTTAGGGTTAGGGTTAGGGCTAGGGCCAGGACTATATCTAGGGTTAGGGTTCGGTTTAGGGTGAGGTCTAGGGCTAGGGCTAGGTCTAGGGTTAGGGTTAGGTTTAGGGTTATCACTATGGCTAGGGCTAGGGTTTGGTTTAGGTTTAGGGTCATGGTTAGGGCCACTGCTAGATCTAGTATTAGGGTTAGGTTTAATGTTAGGGCTAGGGCTAGGGCTAGGGCTAGGGCTATGGTAAGGGTTAGTTCTAGGGCTAGGGCAAGGGGTAGGGTTAGGGTTAGGGAGTAAGCTAGGGGTACGGTTAGGGTTACGGTTATGGTTAGGTCTAGGTCTAAGGCTAGGGTTATGTTTAGGGTTATGGTTAGGGCTAGTGCTAGGGTTAGGGCTAGGGTTAGTGTTAGGTTTAGGGCTAGGGCTAGGGCTAGGGCTAGGGTTCCGGTTAGGGCTAGGGTTAGGGTTAGGCTCAGGATTAGGGCTAGGGCTAGGGCTTGGTCTAGGGGTAGGGTTGGGGTTAGGACTCGGGCTAGGGCTAGGGCTAGATCTAGGGTTAGGTTTAGGGTTAGGTTGGGGTTAGGATTAGGGCTCGGGCTAGGTTTAGGTTTAGTGTTACGGTTAGGTCTAGGGCTAGGGCAAGTGTTTGGGTATAGGTGTAGGGCAAGTGTTAGGTCTAGGGCTATGCTTAGGGTTAGGTTTAGGACTAGGGCTAGGACTAGGTTTAGGTTTAGGTTTAGGGTTAGTGTTAGTGTTAGGAGTAGTTCTAGGGTTAGGTTTAGGGTTAGGGTTAGGGTTAGTGTTAGGGTTAGGACTAGGGCCACGGCTAGATCTAGTGTTAGGGTTAGGTTTAGGGTTAGGTCTAGGGCTATGGTTAGGGCTAGGGTTAGCGTTAGGGTTAGGGTTATGGTTAGGGCTAGGGCTAGGGTAGATTTGCTTTAGGGTTAGGGTTAGTGCTAGGGCCACGCCTATGTCTAGGGTTAGGGTTAGGTTTAGGTTTAGGGCTAGGACTAGGACTAGGGATAGCGTTAGGGTTAGGTTTAGGGTTATGGCTAGGGTTAGGGGCGACGTTGGGGTTATGGTTAGGTTTTGGGCTATGTCTAGGCCAAGGGCTAGTTTTAGCGTTATGGCTATGGCTTGGGCTAGGGCTAGTGTTAGGGTTTGGGTTAGGTTTAGGGCTAGAACTAGTGTTAGGTTTAGGGTGTGGGTTAGGGTTTGGGCTAGGGCTAGGGTTGGGGTTGGGGTTGGTGTTGGGGTTGGGGTTAGGATTAGGGTTAGGTTTAGGGCTAGGGCTAGGGCTGGGGTCATGTTTTGGGTTAGCCTTAGGGCTAGGGCTAGTGTTAAATTTTGGGTTAGTTTTAGCGCTATGGCTAGTGTTAGGTTTAGGGTGTGGGTTACGGTTCGGGCTAGGGTTAAGGTTAGGGCTAAGGCTAGGGATAGTGTTAGGGCGAGGGCTAGGGCTAGGGCTTGGTTTATTGCTAGGGCTAGGCCTAGTTTTAGGGTTAGGGTTAGGGTTAGGGCTAGGGCTAGGGTTAGGTTTAGGTTTAGGTTTAGGGCTAGGGCTATTGCTATGGCTAGGGCTAGGGCTAGGGCTATGGTAAGGGTTAATGCTAGGGCTAGGGCTAGTGCTAGGGCTAAGGCTAGGGCTATGGTAAGGGTTACTGCTAGGGCTAGGGCAAGGGCTAGGTTTAGGTTTAGGGCTTTAGCTTGGATTACGGTTAGGTTTATGGTTATGGTTAGGGCTATGTCTAGCATATGTCTAGGGTCACGTTTAGGGTTAGGGATAGGGTTACGGCTAGGGCTAGGGTTAGGGCTAGGGTTATGTTTAGTTTTAGAGCTATGGCTAGCTCTAGGGCTACGGTTAGGGATAAGGTTAGGGTTAGGGTTACGGTTAAGTTGGGGTTAGGGTTAGGACTTGGGCTAGGGTTAGGTTTAGGGTATGGGTTAGGTATAGGACTAGTGTTAGTGTTAGGGTATAGCGGTAGGGTAACTGTTAGGGCTAGGGCTAGGCTTAGGGTTAGGTTTTGGACTAGGGCTAGGGCTAGGGTTAGGTTTAGGGTTCAGGTTAACGGTAGTGCTAGAATAGTTTTAGGGTTAGGGTTAGTGTCAGGGTTAGGGCTAGGGCCACGGCTAGATCTAGGGTTAGGGTTAGGTTTCGGGTTAGGTCTACGGCTAGGACTAGGGCTAGGGTTAGGGTTAGGATTAGGTTTAGGGCTAGGGCCACGGCTAGATCTAGGGTTAGTTTAGGTTTAGGGTTAGGTCTACGGCTAGGACTAGGGCTAGGGTTAGGGTTAGGATTAGGTTTAGGGCTAGGGCCACGGCTAGGTCAAGTGTTAGTGTTAGGTTTCGTGTTAGGGCTAGGGCTAGGGCTAGGGCTAGGGCTCGGTGTCGGTTTAGGGTTAGGTTTAGGGTTAGGGCTTGGGCTAGGGCTAAGGCTAGGGCTATGGTTAGCGTTAGGGCTAGAGCAAGTGTTGGTTTTGGGGTTAGGGTTAGGGTTAGGGCTAGTGTTATGTCCAGGGCTAGATTTAGAGTTAGGGTAGGGCTAGGGCTTGGGTTAGGTTTATGGTTCGGGCTAAGGCTAGGGTTAGGCCGAGGGTAAGGTTTAGGGCTAGGGATTTGCAAGGGCTAGGTTTAGGTTTAGGTCTAGGGCTAAGGCTAGGGTTATGGTTAGGGTTACAGTTATTGTTAGGGCTAGGGCTAGGGCTAGTGCTAGGGTTAGGTTTAGGGTTAGTGTTAGGGCTAGGGCTAGGGTTAGGGTTAGGGTTAGGGTTATGTCTAGGTCTAGGGTTAGTTCTACGGTTAGTGTCAGGTTTAGGGCTAGGGTTAGGTTTGGGGTTAGGGTTAGGATTACGGTTAGGGCTAGGTTTATGGTTAGGGTTAGATTTAGGGCTAGGACTAGGCCTAGGGCTAGGGCTAGGGTTAGGGTTAGGGTTAGGGCTAGGGCAAGACTAGTGTTAGGGTTAAAGTTAAGGCTAGGGATAGGGCTAGGGTTAGGGATAGGGTTTAGGGCTAGTGTTAGGATTAGATCTATGTTTAGGGTTAAGGCTAGGCCTAGGCCTAGGCATAGGGTTAGGGTTATGTCTAAGGCTAGGTGTAGGGCTAGGGTTAGGGTTTGGGTTAGGGTTAGGGATACAGCTAGTGTTAGGTTTAGGGTGTGGTTTAGGGCTCGGGCTAGGGTTAGGGTTAGGGTTGGGGTTGGGGTTGGGTTTGGGGTTGGGGCTAGGGTTAGGGTTAGGATTAGAGTCAGGGCTAGGGCTAGGGCCAGGGTTAGGGTTAGTATTAGGGCTAGGGCTAAGGCAAGGTCTAGGGTTAGAGTTAGGGTTAGAGCTAGCGCTAGAGTTAGGTTTAGGGTTAGGGTTAGGGCTAGGGCCACAGCTAGATCTAGGGTTGGGGTTCGGTTTAGGGTTAGGTCTAGGGCTAGGGCTAGGTCTAGGTTTAGCATTAGGTTTAGGGTTAGGACTAGGGCTAGGGCTAGGGTCAGGTTTAGGGTTAGGGTCACAGCTAGGGCCACGGCTAGGTCTAGTATTAGGGTTAGGTTTAGTGTTAGAGTAGGGCTAGGGCTAGTGCTAGGGCTAAGATTATGTTTAGGTTTAGCGTTAGGGCTAGGGCTAGGGCTAGGGCTAGGGTTAGGGTTAGGGCTAAGGCTAGGGCTAGGGTTAGGTTTATGTTTAGGGTTAGGGCTAGGGTTAGGGTTAGGGTTGGGGTTATATCGAGGACTAGGTCCAGTGTTAGGGTTAGAGTTAGTTTTTGGCTAGGGCTAGGTTTAGGTTTAGGGCTAGGGCTACGGCTAGGTTAAGTGTTAGGGCTAGGGCTAGGGCAAGGGCTAGGGTTAGCTTTAGGGCTAGGGCTAGGGTTACGGTTAGGGTTATGGTTATGTTTCAGGCTAGGGCAAGGCTAGGTCTATGATTAGCATTATGGTTAGGGTTGGGGCTAGGGCTAGGGTTAGGGTTAGGTTAGGTTTTGGGCTAGTTCTATGCCTAGGGCTTGGGTTAACGTTCGGTTTAGGGTAGGGCTAGGGTTAGGGTTAGGGCAAGGGCTATGGCTAGTGTTAGTGTTAGGGTTAGGACTAGGGTTAGGGTTAGAGCTAGAGTTAGGGTTAGGCTTAGGGTTAGGTTTAGGTCTAGGGCTAGGCCTAGGGTTAGAGTTAGGTTTAAGACTATGGCTAGGGTTAGGGCTCTGGTTAGGGTTTGGTTTAGGGTTAGGGCTCGGTATAGTCTTAGATTTAGGGTGTGGGTAAGGGCTCAGACTAGTTTTAGGATTAGGGTTGGGGTTGGCGTTGGGTTTGGGGTTGGGTTTAGGGTCAGGTTTAGGGCTAGGTCTATGGCAAGGGTTAGGGCTAGGCTTAGGGTTAGGGTTAGGGCTAGGACTATGGCTAGTGCAAGTATTGGGGTTAGGGTTAGGTCTAGGGCTTGTGTTAGGGTTAGAGTTAGGTTTAGGTCGAGTGCTAGGGCTAGTATTAGGGTTAGGGGTAGTGTTAGGTCTAGAGCTAGGTTTAGGGTTAGGGTTAGGGCTAGGGCTAGGGTCAAGTTTATGGATACGGCTTGGTCTAGGGAAGGGATATGTTTAGAGTTAAGTCTAGGACTAGGGTTACGGTTAGGGTTACAGTTATGGTTAGGCCTAGGGCTAGGGCTAGGCCTAGTGTTAGGGCTAGGGCAAGGGCTAGGGTTAAGGTTAGGGTTAGGTTGAGAGCTAGGGCTAGTGTTAGGGTTAGGGTTGTGTAGGGCTAGGGCTATGTTTAGGGTTAGGGTTACGGCTAGGGCTAGAGTTAGGTTGAGGGTTAGGGCTAAGGGTATGGCTAGGGCAAAGCTAGGTTTAGGTTTAGGGTTAGGGTTAGTTTAGGGTTTGGGGTTTCATTAGGGCTAGGGCTAGGGCTAGGGTTAGGGTTAGGGTTACGCTTTCAGGAAGGGCTAGGTTTAGGTTTAGGGTTATGGTTAGGGTTACTGTTAGGGCTAGGGATAGGGTTAGAATTAGGGCTAGGGCTAAAGGGAGGAGTAGGACTAGGGTTAGGTTTAGGGTTTAGGCTAGGGCGAGGTCTAGGTATAGGGCTAGCATTATTGTTAGGGCTTGGGTTAGGGTTTGGATTAGAGTTAGGGCTAGGGCTAAGGTTAGGTTTACGGTGTGGGTTAGGGTTAGGGCTAAAGCCAGGGCTAGGGCAAGCGTTATGGTTAGGGTTAGGGTTAGGGCTATAGCTAAGGCTAGGGCTAGGGCTAGGGCTAGGGTTAGCTTTAGGGCTAGGGCAAGGGTTGGGTTTGCGGTTAGAATTAGGGTTAGGGTTAGGTCGAGTGCTAGGGCTAGTTTAGGGTTAGGGTTAGTGTTAGGGCTAGGGCTAGGGTTAGGGCTAGGGCTAGGATTAGGTTGAGGGTTAGGGCTAAGGCTAGGTCTGGGGCTAGGGTAAGGGTTAGGACTAGGGTAGGGCAAGGGCTAGGGTTAGGTTTAGGGCTACGGCTAGGGATACAGTTAGGGTTATGGTTATGTTTCAGGCTAGGGCTAGGGCTAGGGATAGGTTTAGGTTTAGGTTTAGGGTTAGGACTTGGTCTAGGGTTAGGGCTAGGGGTAGGGTTAGCTTTAGGGCTAGGGCTAGGGTTAGGGTAGTGTTAGGGTTAGGGATAGGAATAGGGTTAGGGCTAGGGCTAGGGTTAGATTTAGGTTTAGGGTTAGGGTTAGGGTTAGGGTTAGGGTTAGGGCTAGGGCCAGGGCTAGGTCTAGGGTTAGGTCTAGGGTTAGGGTTGGGTTTAGAACTAGGGCTAGGGCTAGGGCTAGAGCTAGGGTGAGGGTTAGGGGTAGGGTTATGCTAGGGCTAGGGCTAGGGCTAGGGCTAGGGTTAGGTTTAGGGTTAGTGTTAGGGCTAGGGCTAGGGCTGCTGCTATTGTTAGGGTTAGGGCTAGGTATATGCTTGGGGTTAGGGTTAGGGCTAGGGCTAGGGTTAGGGTTAGGGTTCGGGTTAGGTAAACGGCTAGGGCTAGTGTTAGGTTTAGGGTTACTGTATGGCTAGTGCTAGATTTAGGGTTAAGGTTAGGTGTAGGGCTAGGGTTAGGTTTTGAGTTATGGCTAGGGCTAGGGCTAGGGTAAGGTTTACGGCTAGGGCTAGGGCTAGGGCTAGGGTTAGGGTTAGGGTTAGGGCTAGGGCTAGGGTTACGTATAGGGATACGGTTATGGTTAGGGCTAGGTCTAGGGTTAGAATTAGGGCTCGGGCTAGGTTTTGGGTTAGGGTTGGGGTTGGGGTTGAGTTAGGGGTTCGGGCTAGGGCTAGGGCTACAGTTAGGGTTACGGTTATGTTTAAGGCTAGAGCTAGGGCTAGAGCTAGGGCTAGAGCTAGAGCTAGGGCTATATTTAGCGTTAGGGCTAGGGCAAGGGTTGGGTTTGCGGTAGGGTTAGGGTTAGGGTTAGGTCGAGTGCCAGGGCTAGTTTAGTGTTAGGGTTAGTGTTAGGGGTAGGGCTAGGTTTAGGGTTGGGGTTAGGGCTAGGGCTAGGGTTAGGGTTAGTGTTAGGCCTAAGACTAAGTCTAGGGCTAGGGTAAGGTTTAGGGCTAGGGGTAGGGCAAGGTATAGGGTTAGGGTTTGGCCTAGGGCTAGGGATACAGTTAGGGTTACGGTTATGTTTAAGGCTAGGGCTAGGGCTAGGGATATGTTTAGGTTTAGGTTTAGTGTTAGGGCTTGGGCTAGGGTTAGGGCTAGGGTTAGGTTTAGCCTTATGACTAGGACTAGGGTTAGAGTTAGGTTAGGGTTAGGGTTAGGGTTAGGGCTGGGTCTATGCTAGGGCTAGG
>CM027399.1:49445257-49474910 GCA_015711505.1 Sylvilagus bachmani | reverse complement strand
CTAGGGCAAGGGTTGGGTTTGCGGTAGGGTTAGGGTTAGGGTTAGGTCGAGTGCCAGGGCTAGTTTAGCGTTAGGGTTAGTTTTAGGGCTAGGGCTAGGTTTAGGGTTGGGGCTAGGGCTAGGGCTAGGGTTAGGGTTAGTGTTAGGCCTACGGCTAGGTCTAGGGCTAGGGTAAGGTTTAGGGCTAGGGGTAGGGCAAGGGATAGGGTTAGGGTTTGGCCTAGGGCTAGGGATAGAGTTAGGGTTACGGTTATGTTTAAGGCTAGGGCTAGGGCTAGGGATATGTTTAGGTTTAGGTTTAGGGTTAGGGCTTGTGCTAGGGTTAGGGCTAGGGTTAGGTTTAGCCTTATGACTAGGGCTAGGGTTAGAGTTAGGTTAGGGTTACGATTAGGGCTAGGTCTATTGCTAGGGCTAGGGCTACGGTTATGGTTAGGGCTATGGCTACTGCTAGGGCTAGGGCTAGGGTTAGGGTTAGGTTTAGTGTTTGTGTTAGAATTAGGCCTGGCCAAGGTTAGGTTCAGGATGTGGATTAGGGTTGGGACTAGGGTTAGGTTTATGTTTAGGCCTACGGCTAGGCCTAGGGCTAGGGTTAGGGTTAGGGTTAGGGCTAGGGCTAGGGCTAGGGTTAGGATTAGTGCTAGGGCTATGCCTAGGGCTTTGGTTAGGGTTAGGGTTTGGGTTAGTGTTAGAGCTAGGGTTAGGGTTATGCTCAGGTTTAGGGTTAGGGCTGTGGCTAGGCCCAGGTCTAGCGTTAGGGTTAGGGTTAGGGCTAGGGCTAGGGTTAGTGTTAGGGTTATGTTTAGGTCTAGGCCTAGGCTAGTGTTAGGGTTAGTGTTAGTGTTAGGTTTATGGCTAGGGCTAGTGTTAGGGTTAGGACTAGGGCTAGGGTTAGTTTTAGGGCTAGGGTTATGGTTAGGGTTAGGAATAGGGTTAGGGCTAGGGCTAGGGCTAGGGTTAGGTTTAGGGTTAGGGTTAGGATTAGGGTTTGGGTTAGGGTTAGGGCTAGGTCCAGAGCTAGGTCTAGGGTTAGGGTTGGGTTAGGTTTAGGGCTAGGGTTGGGGCTAGAGCTAGGGTTAGGCTTAGGGGTAGGGTTATGTCTAGGGCTAGGGCTAGGGCTAGGGTTAGGGTTAGTGTTAGTCTTAGGGCTAGGACTAGGGCTGTGGTTAGGTTAGGGTTAAGGGATAGGGCTAGGGCTAGGTCTAGTGCTATTGTTAGGGTTAGGGCTAGGGATAGGCTTGTGGTTAGGGTTAGGTCTAGGGCTAGGTTTAGGGTTAGGGTTGGGTTTAGGTCAACGGCTAGGGCTAGTGTTAGGGTTAGGGTTAGGGTTAGTTTATGGCTAGGGCTAGTTTTAGGGTTAGGGTTAGGTCTAGGGCTAGGTTTAGTTTTAGGGTTATGGCTAGGGTAGGGCTAGGCTAAGGGTTATGGCTAGGGCTAGGCAAGGGCTAGGGTTAGGGTTAGAGCTAGGGCTAGGGTTACATTTAGGGTTACGGTTATGCTTAGGGCTAGGACTAGGGCTAGGGCTAGGTTTAGGGTTAGTGTTAGTCTTAGGGCTAGGACTAGGGCTAGGGTTAGGTTAAGGGTTAGGTTTAGGGCTAGGGCCAGGACTAGTGCTATTGTTAGGGTAAGGGCTAGGGCTAGGGCATGGGTAGTGCTAGGGTTAGGGTTAGGGTTAGGGCTAAGGCTAGTGTTAGGGTTTGGATTGGTTTTAGGGTTACGTTTGGGGCAGGGGTTAGTGTTAGGGTTAGGGCTAGGGCTAGCGCTAGGCCTACGGCTAGCATTAGTCTTAGGGTTAGGGTTAGGGCTAGGGCTAGACTCGGGTTAGGGTTAAAGTTAGGGCTAGGGATATGGCTAGGGTTAGGGTTACGGTAGGGTTAAATCTAGGGTTAGGGTTATGCTTAGGATTAGGGTTAGGGCTAGGGCAGGGCTAGGGCTAGGGCTAGGGCTAGGGCTAGGGCTAGGGCTAGGGCTAGGTTAGGGTTTTGTTAGGGTTAGGGCTACCGCTAGAGTTAGGTTTAGGGTGTGGGTTAGGGCTCGGGCTAGAGTTAGTGTTAGGGTTGGGGTTGGGGTTGGGTTTGGGGTTCGGGCTAGGGTTAGTGTTAGGGTTAGGGTTAGGCAGGGGCCACAGCTAGATCTAGGTTTAGGGTTCGGTTTAGGGTTAGGTCTAGGGCTAGTGTTAGGGCTAGGGTTTGGGTTAGGTTTAGGGTTAGTGCTAGGGCTGGTGCTAGGGTTAAGTTTAGGGTCAGGGTCATGGCTAGTGCCACGGCTAGGTCTAGTGTTAGGGTTAGGTTTAGTGTTAGGGCTATGGCTAGGGCTAGGGCTAGGGCTAGGGCTAGGTTTAGGGTTGGTTTTAGGGTTAGGGCTAGCGCTATGGCTAGGGCAAGGGTTACATTTAGGGTTAGGGTTAGTGTTAGGTCTAGGGCTAGGGCTAGGGTTAGCATTAAGTCTAGGGCAAGGGTTGGGTTTGTGGTTAGAATTAGGGTTAGGGTTAGGTCGAGTGCTAGGGCTAGTTTAGGGTTAGGGTTAGTGTTAGGGCTAGGGCTAGGTTTAGGGTTAGGCCTAGGCTAGTGTTAGGGTTAGGGTTAGTGTTAGGTTTACGGCTAGGGCTAGTGTTAGGGTTAGGACTGTTGCTAGGGTTAGGGTTAGGGTTAGGGATAGGGTTAGGGCTAGGGCTAGGTCTAGGGTTAGATTTAGAGTTAGGTTTAGTTTTAGGGTTAGGTTTAGGGCTAGGGCCAGGGCTAGGTCTCCGGTGAGGGTTGGGTTTAGGACTAGGGCTAGGGCTGGGGCTAGAGCTAGGTTTAGGGTTAGGGGTAGGGTTATGGCTAGGGCTAGGGCTAAGTCTAGGTTTAAGGTTAGTGTTAGTCGTAGGGCTAGGACTAGGGCTATGGTTTGGTTTAGGCTTAGGGTTAGGGCTAGGCCTTGGGCTAGTGCTATTGTTAGGGTTATGGCTAGGGATAGGGTTGGGGTTAGGGTTAGGCCTAGGGCTATTGTTAGGGTTAGGCTTAGTGTTATGGCTAGGGCTAGGTTTAGGATTAGGGTTAGGTCTAGGGCTAAGATTAGGTTTAGGGTTATGGCAAGGGCTAGGGCTAGGGTAAGGGTTACGGCTAGGGTTAGGGCAAGTGTTATGGTCAGGGTTAGGGCTAGGGCTAGGGTTATATTTAGGGTTACGGTTCTGGTTAAGGCTAGGGCTAGGGCTAGGGTTAGGTTTAATTTTAGGGTTAGGGCTATGGCTAGGGTTAGTGCTAGGGTTAGGATTGGGGTTAGGGCTAGGGCTAGGGTTAGGGTTTGGAGTAGGTTTAGGGTTACGGTTAGGGCTAGATTTAGGGTTAGGGTTAGGGTTAGGGTTATGCCTAGGGCTAGGCCTAGTGCTAGGGTTAGGGTTAGGGTTAGGGCTAGGGCTAGATTAGGGTTAGGGTTAAAGTTAGGGCTAGGGTTAGGGTTCGATCTAGGGTTAGGCTTATGCTTAGAGTTAGGGTTAGGTCTAGGGCTAGTCCTAGGGCTAGGGTTAGGGTTAGGGCTAGGGTCATGTCTAGGGCTAGGGTTAGGGTTTTGGTTAGGGGTAGGGCTACGGCTAGTGTTAGGTTTAGGGTGTGGGTTAGGGCTCGGGCTAGGATTAGTTTAGGGTTTGGTTTGGGATTGGGTATGGGGTTCAGGCTAGGCTTACTGTTAGGATTAGGGTCAGGGCTAGGGCTAGGTCTAGGGTTAGGATTAGTTTTAGGGCTAGGGCTGGGGCAAGTGCTAGGGTTAGTGTTAGGGTTAGGGCTAGGGCTAGGCTTAGGGTTAGGGTTAGGGTTAGGGTTAGGGTTAGGGTTAGGGTTAGGGCTAGGGCCACAGCTAGATCTAGGGTTAGGTTTCGGTTAGGGTTATATCTTGGGCTAGGGCTAGGGCTAGGTTTAGGTTTAGGGCTATGGCTAGGGTTAGGTTTATGGTTAGGGTCATGGCTAGGGCCACGGCTAGGTTTAGTGTTATGGTTAGGTTTAGTGTTAGGGTTAGGTTTAGTGTTAGGGCTAGGGCTAGGGTTAGGTTTAGTTTTAGGGTTAGGGCTAGAACTAGGGCTAGGGCTAGGACTAGGTTTAGCTTTAGGGCTAGGGCAAGTGTTGGGTTTGCGGTTAGTCTTAGTGTTAGGGTTAGGTCAAGTGCTAGGGCTAGTTTAGGGTTAGTGTTAGTGTTAGGCCTAGGGCTAGGTTTATGGTTAGGGTTAGGGTTAGGGCTAGGGCTAGGGTTAGGTTGAGGGTTAGGTCTAAGGCTAGGTTTAGGGCTACGGTAAGGGTTAGGGCTATGGCTAAGGCAAGGGCTAGGGTGGTTTAGGGCTAGGGCTAGGGATACAGTTAGGGTTACGGTTATGCTTAAGGTTAGGGCTAGGGCTAGGGATAGGCTTAGGTTTAGGTTTATGGTTAAGGAAGGGTTAGGGTTAGGGCTAGGGTTAGGGTTAGCCTTATGGCTAGGTCTAGGGTTAGCGTTAGTGTTAGGGCTAGGGATAGGAACAGGGTTATGGCTAGGTCTAGGGTTAGATTTAGGGATAGGGTTAGGGTTATGATTAGGGCTAGGGACAGGGCTAGGTCTAGGGTTGGTGTTGGGTTTAGGTTTAGGGCTAGGGCTAGGGCTAGAGCTAGGGTGAGGGTTAGGTGTAGGGTTATGGCTACGGCTAGGGCTAGGGTTAGGTTTACGGTTAGTGTTAGGGCTAGGACTAGTGCTATTGTTTGGGTTAGGGCTAGGTATATGCTTGGGGTTAGGGTTAGGGGTAGGGCTAGTGTTAGGGTTAGGGTTCGGGTTATGTAAACGGCTAGGGCTATTGTTAGGGTTAGGGTTAGTGTTGTGGCTAGGGCTAGGTTTAGGATTAGGGTTAGGACTAGGGCTAGGGTTAGGTTTTGGGTTTTGGCTAGGGCTAGGGCTAGGGTTACGTTTAGGGTTACGGTTATGGTTAGGGCTAGTGCTAGGGCTAGGATTAGTGCTCAGGCTAGGGTTAGGGTTAGGGATGGGGTTGGGGTTGAGTTAGGGGTTCGGGATAGGTTTAGGGTTACGATTAGGATCAGGGCTAGGTTTAGGCCTGGGGTTAGGGTTACTGTTAGGGCTAGGGCTAAGGCAAGGGGTAGGGTTAGGATTAGGGTGAGGGCTAGGACTAGGGTTAGGGTTAGGGTTAGGGTTAGGGCTAGGGCCACAGCTAGATCTAGGGTTAGGGTTCGGTTTAGGGTTATATCTAGGGCTATGGCTAGGGCTAGGTGTATGGTAGGTTTATGGTTAGGGCAAGGACTAGGGTTAGGTTTAGGGTTAGAGTCACAGCTAGGGCCATGGCTAGGTCTTGTGTTAGGGTTAGTTTTAGGGTTAGGGCTAGGGCTAGGGCTAGGGCAAGGGTTATGGTTATGGTTAGGGTTAGGGCTAGGGCTAGGGCTAGGGCTAGGGCTAGGGCTAGGGTTAGCGTTAGGGCTAGGGCAAGGGTTGGGTTTGCGGTAGGGTTAGGGTTAGGGTTAGGGTTAGGTCGAGTGCCACGGCTAGTTTAGGGTTAGATTTGTGTTAGGGCCAGTGCTAGGTTTAGGGTTTGGGTTAGGGCTAGGGATAGGGTTAGTTTTAGTGTTAGGCCTAAGGCTAGGTCTAGGGCTAGGGTAAGGTTTAGGGCTAGGGGTAGGGCAAGGGCTAGGGTTAGGGTTAGGCCTAGGGCTAGCGATACAGTTAGGGTTACAGTTATGTTTAAGGCTAGGGCTAGGGCTAGGGTTAGGTTTAGGGTTAGGGTTGGCGTTAGGGCTAAGGCTAGGTTTATGGCTAGGGTTAGGTTTATCCTTATGATAGGGCTAGGGTTAGAGTTAGGTTAGGGTTAGGGTTATGATTAGGGTTAGGGTTAGTGTTAGGTTAGGTTTAGGGTTAGGGTTAGGGCTAGACTCAGGTTAGGTTTAAAGTTAGGGCTAGGGTAATGGCTATGGTTACGGTTAGGGTTAGGGCTAGGGTTATGGTTAGATCTAGGGTTAGGGTTAGGTCTAGGGCTATGCGTAGGGCTTGGGTTGGGTTAGGATTAGGCTAGGGTTAGGGTTAGTGTTACGGTTCAGTTTAGGGTTAGGGCTAGTGCTAGTGCTTTGGGCTAGTATTATGGTTAGGGCTAGGGCTAGGGCTAGTGCTAGGGCTAGGGCTAGGGTTAGGGCTAGGGATATGGTTTTGTTTGGGTTAGGGCTACGGCTAGAGTTAGGTTTAGGGTGTGGGTTAGGGCTCAGGCTAGGGTTAGTGTTCGGGTTGGGGTTGGGGTTGGGTTTGGGGTTTGGGCTAGGGTTAGGGTTAGTGTTAGGTTTAGGGTCAGAGATAGGTCTAGGGCTAGGGTTAGGGTTAGTGTTAGGGCTAGTATTAGGGCAAGAGCTAGGGTTAGTGTTAGGGTTAGGGCTAGGACTAGGGTTAGGGTTAGGGTTAGGGTTAGGGTTAGGGCTGGGGCCACAGCTAGATCTAGGTTTAGGGTTTGGATTAGGGTTTGGTCTAGTGCTAGTGCTAGGGCTAGGGTTAGGGTTAGGTTTAGGGTTAGGGCTAGGGATGGGGCTAGGGTTAAGTTTATGGTTAGGTCACAGCTAGTGCCACGGCTAGGTCAAGTGTTAGGGTTAGGTTAATGTTAGGACTATGGTTAGGGCTAGGGCTAGTGCTAGGTTTAGGGTTAGTTTTAGGGTTAGGGCTAGCACTAGGGCTATGGCAAGGGTTATATTTAGGGTTACGGTTAGGGCTAGGTCTAGGGCTAGGTCTCTGGTTAGCATTAGGGCTAGGGCAAGGGTTGGGTTTGCGGTTAGAATTAGGGTTAATGTTAGGTCGAGTTCTAGGCCTAGTTTAGGTTTAGGGTTAGTGTTAGGGCTAGGGCTAGGTTTAGGGTTAGGGTTACGGCTAGGGCTAGGGTTAGGTTGAGTGTTAGGGCTAAGGCTAGGGCTAGGGCTAGGGTAAGGTTTAGGGCTAGGTGTAGGGCAAGGGCTAGGGTTAGGGTTAGGGCTAGGGCTAGGGATACAGTTAGGGTTATGGTTGTGTTTAAGTCTAGGGCTAGGGCTAGAAATAGGGTTAGGTTTAGGTTTTTGTTAGGGCTAGGGCTAGGGTTAGTGCTAGGGTTAGGGTTAGGGTTAGGGCTAGGGCTAGGTTTAGAGTTTGGGTTAGGGTTAGGGTTAGGGCTATGGTTAGGGTTAGGTTAGGGTTAGGATTAGGGTTTGGGCTAGGGCTAGTGCTAGGTCTAGGGTTACGGTTATGGCTAGGGCTAGGGCTAGGGCTAGGGCTAGTGCTAGGATTAGGCTTAGTTTAGGGTTAGGGTTTGTTTTAGAGTTAGGGCTAGGGCTAAGGTTATGTTTTGGATGTGGGTTAGGTTTGGGGCTAGGGTTAGGGTTCGATTTATGGTTAGGCCTATGGCTAGGCCTAGGGCTAGGGTTAGGGTTAGGGTTAGGGCTAGGGCTAGGGTTAGTGTTAGGCCTATGGTTGGGGTTAATCTAGGGTTAAGTTTATGCTTAGGGTTAGGGTTAGTGCTAGGGCTAAACCTAGGGTTATGATTAGGGTTAGGTTTAGGGTTAGTGTTAGAGCTAGGGTTAGGGTTATGCTTAGGTTTAGGGTTAGGTCTGTGGCTAGGCCTAGGGCTAGTGCCATTGTTAGGGTTACGGCTAGGGATAGGGTTGGGGTTAGGGTTAGGGCTAGGGCTTGGGTTAGGTTTAGAGTTAGGCATGGGGTTAGGTCAACGTCTAGGGCTAGTGTTAGGGTTAGGGTTAGTGTTATGGCGTGGGCTAGGTTTAGGGTTAGGGTTAGGTCTAGGTCAAGGGTTAGGTTTAGGGTTATGGCGAGGGCTAGGGCTAGGTTAAGGGTTACGACTATGGATAGGGCAAGGGCTAGGGTTAGAGTTAGGGCTAGGGCTCTGGTTACATTTAATGTTACGGTTCTGGTTAGGGCTAGGGCTAGGGCTAGGGTTAGGTTTAGGGTTAGGGTTAGGGCTAGGGCTACGGCTAGGGTTAGTGCTAGGTTTAGGGTTAGGGTTAGGGCTTAGTATAAGGTTAGGGTTAGAATTAGCTTTAGGTTTATGGTTAGGGCTAGATTCAGGGTTACGGTTAGGGTTAGCCCTAGGTCTAGGCCTAGGGCTAGGTTTAGGGTTAGGTTTAGGGCTAGGGCTAGACTAGGATTTGGCTTAAAGTTAGGGCTATGTATAGGGCTAGGGTTAGGGTTAGGTTTAGGTCTAGGGTTAGGGTTAGATCTAGTGTTAGGGTTATGCTTAGGGTTAGATTTAGAGCTAGGGCTAGTCCTAGGGCTAGGGTTAGGGTTAAGGCTAGTACTAATTCTAGGGCTAGTGTTAGGCTTTCGTTTAGGGTTAGGGCTACGGCTAGTGTTAGGTTTAGCGTGTGGGTTACGGCTCGGTCTAGGATTAGGTTAGGGTTGGGTTTGGGGTTGGGTATGGGGTTCGTGCTAGGGTTAGGGTTTGGATTAGGGTCAGGGCTAGGGCTAGGGCTAGGGTTCGGTTTAGGGTTACGGCTAGGGCTAGGGTTCAGTTTAGGGTTACGGCTAGGGCTAGGGTTAGGTTTAGGGTTAGGGTCACGGCTAGGGCCACGACTATGTCTGGTGTTAGGATTAGTTTTAGGGTTAGGGCTAGGGCTAGGGTTAGCTTTAGGGCTAGTGCAAGGGTTGGGTTTGCGATAGGGTTAGGGTTAGGGTTAGGTCGAGTGCCACGGCTAGTTTAGGGTTAGGGTTAGTGTTAGGGCTAGGGCTAGGTTTAGGGTTGGTGTTAGGCCTAGGGTAGGTTTAGGTTTTGGGTTTGGCCTAAGGCTAGGGCTAGGGCTAGGGTAAGGTTTAGTGCTAGCGGTAGGGAAAGGGCTAGCGTTAGGGTTTGGCCTAGGGCTAGGGATACAGTTAGGGTTACGGTTATGTTTAAGACTAGGGCTAGGGCTCGGGATAGAGTTAGGTCAATTTTAGGGTTAGTGCTAGGTCTAGGGTTAGGGCTAGGGTTATGGTTAGCCTTAGGGCTAGGGCTAGGGTTAAGTTTAGGGTTAGGTTTACAATTAGGGCTAGGGTTTGGGTTAGGTTAGGGTTAGGGTTAGGGCTAGGTCTATTGCTAGGGCTAGGGCTAGGGTTGCGGTTAGGGCTAGACTACTGCTAGGGCTAGAGCTAGGGTTAGGGTTAGGTTTAGGGTTTGTATTAGAGATAGGGCTAGGGCTAATCTGAGGTTTAGGATGTGGATTAGGGTTGGGGCTAGGGTTAGGGTTAGGTTTATGGTTAGGCCTATGGCTTGGCCTAGGGCTAGGGTTGGGTTAGGGCTAGGGTTAGGGTTATGCTTAGGTTTATGGTTAGTGCTAGGGCTATGCCTAGGGCTATGGTTAGGGTTAGGGTTAGGGTTATTGTTACGGCTAGAGTTAGGGTTATGCTTAGGTTTAGGTTTAGGGCTGTGGCTAGGCCTAGGGCTAGGTTTCGGGTCAGGGTTAGGGCTAGGGCTAGGGTTAGTGTTTTGGTTATGGTTAGGTCTAGGCCTAGGCTAGTGTTAGGGTTAGGGTCAGGGCAATTGCTATTGTTAGGGTTAGCGTTAGGGCTAGGGATAGGGTTGGGGTTAGGGTTAGGTTTAGGGCTTGGGCTAGGGTTACATTTAGGGTTACGGTTCTGGTTAGCGCTAGGGTTAGCGCTAGGGCTAGGGCTAGGGCTCGGGTTAGGTTTAGGTTTAAGGTTAGGTTTAGGGTTAGGGCTAGGGCTAGTGTTAGTGCTAGGGTTAGGGTTAGGGTTAGGGCTAGGGCTAGGGCTAGGGTTAGGGTTAGAGTTAGGGTTAGCGCCTTGATTTGGGTTAGATCTAGGGTTAGGGTTATGCTCAGGGTTAGCCTTAGGGCTAGGTCTAGGCCTAGGGCTAGGGTTAGGTTATGGCTAGGGCTAGGCCTAGGGCCAGGGTTAGGGTTAGGGTTAGGGCTAGGCCTATGGTTAGGGTTAGGTTTAGGGTTAGGGTTAGGGCTACGGATAGTGTTAGATTTAAGGTGTGGGTTAGGGCTCGGGCTAGCCTTAGTGTTAGGGTTGGGGTTGGGGTTGGGTTTGGGGTTCGGGCTAGGGTTAGGGTTAGGATTAGGGTCAGAGCTATGCCTAGGGCTAGGGTTAGTTTTAGTGTTAGGGCTAGGGCTAGGGCTAGGGCAAGGGCTAGTGTTAGTGTTAGTCTTAGGGCTAGGACTAGGGCTAGAATTTGGTTTAGGGTTAGTTTTAGGGCTAGGGCTAGGGCTGTGGTATTGTTATGGTTAGGTCTAGGGATAAGGTTGGGGTTAGGGTTAGGTCTAGGGCTAGGTTTAGGTTAGGGTTATGTCTAGGGTAGGGCTAGGTTAAAGGTTAAGGCTAAGTTGAAGGGCAAGGGCTAGGGTTAGGGTTAGGGCTATTGCAAGGGTTACATTTAGGGTTACGATTATGGTTAGGGTTAGGGTTAGGGCTAGGGCTAGGGCTAGGGCTAAGGTTAAGTTTAGGGTTAGGGTTAGGGTTAGGGTTAGGGTTAGGGTTAGTGTTAGGGTGAGGGCTAGGGCTGGGGTTAGTGCTAGGGTTAGGGTTAGGGTTAGGGTTAGGGCTAGGGCTGGTGCTAGGGTTAGGGTTTCGATTAGTTTTAGGGTTACGGTTAGGGATAGGGTTAGGGTTAGGGTTAGGGTTAGGGTTAGGGCTAGGGCTAGGCCTAGGGTTAAGGTTATGCTTAGTGTTAGTGTTTCGCTAGGGCTAGGCCTAAGCATAGGGTTAGGGTTATGGCTAAGGCTAATCCTAGGGCTAGGGTTAGGGTTTGGGTTAGGATTAGGGCTACGGCTATTGTTAGGTTTAGGGTGTGGGTTAGGGCTCGGGCTAGGGTTAGTGTTTGGGTTGGTGTTGGGGTTGGGTTTGGGGTTCGGGCTAGGGTTAGGGTTAGGTTTAGTGTTAGGGCTAGGGCTAGGGCAAGGTCTAGGGTTAGGGTTAGGGTTAGGTGCAGGACTAGGGTTAGGGTTAGATTCAGGGTTAGGGCTAGGGCTGGGGCTAGGGATAGGTTTAGGGTAAGAGTAACGGCTAGGGCAACGGGTAAGTCTAGTGTTAGGGTTAGGTTTAGTGTTAGGGCTAGGGCATGGGCTAGGGCTAGGGTTAGGGTTAGCTTTAGGGTTAGTGCTAGGGCTAGGGCTAGGGCTAGGGTAAGTGTTATATTTAGGGTTAGGGTTAGGGCTATGGCTAGGGTTAGCGTTAGGGCTAGGGCAAGGGTTGGGATTGTGGTTAGGGTTAAGGTTAGGATTAGGTTGAGTTCTAAGGCTAGTTTAGCATTAGGGTTTGTGTTAGGGTTGGGCTAGTTTTAGGGTTAGGGTTAGGACTAGGACTAGTGTAAGGGTTAGGGCTAAGGGTAGGGCAAGGGCTAGGGTTAGGGTTAGTGCTAGGTCTAGAGATACAGTTAGGGTTACGGTTATTATTAAGGATAGGGATAGCGCTAGGGATAGGATTAGGTTTAGGTTTATCGTTAGGGCTAGGGCTATGTTTAGGGCTAGGGTTAGGTTTAGCCTTAGGGCTAGGGCTAGGGTTAAGATTTGGGTTAAGGTTACGGTTAGGGCTAGGGTTAGGGTTAGGTTAGGGTTGGTTAGGATTAGGTCTAGGGCTAGGGATATAGTTAGGTTTATTGTTATTATTAAGGCTAGGGATAGCACTAGGGATAGGATTAGGTTTAGGTTTATGGTTAGGGCTAGGGCTATGGTTCGTGCTAGGGTTAGGGTTAGCCTTAGCACTAGGGCTAGGGTTAGGGTTAGGGTTAGGGTTACGGTTAGGGCTAAGGTTAGGGTTAGGGTTAGGTTAGGGTTAGGGTTAGGGTTAGGGCTAGGGCTGGGGCTAGGGCTAGGATTATGTTTAGGGCTAAGGCTGGGTCTAGGGCTAGAATTAGGCTTAAGTTTAGGGTTAGGGCTAGTGCTAAGATTAGGTTTAGGATGTGGGTTAGGGTTGAGGCTAGAATTAGGGTTCGGTTTATGGTTAGGCCTATGGCTAGACCTAGGTCTAGGTTTAGGGTTAGGGTTAAGGCTAGGGCTAGGGCTAGTGTTAGGGTTAGGGTTAGGGCTATGGTTGGGGTTCGAGCTAGGGTTGGTTTATGCTTTGGGTTAGGGTTAGTGCTTGGGCTATACTTAGGCCTATTGTTAGGGATAGATTTAGGTTTAATGTTAGAGCTAGGGTTAGGGTTATGCTAGGTTTAGGGTTAATTCTGTCGCTAGTGCTATGGCTAGGGTTAGGGTTAGTGTTAGGGCTAGTGCTAGGGTTAGTGTTAGGGTCATGGTTAGGTCTAGTCCTAGGCTAGTTTTAGGGTTAGGGTTAGTGTTAGGTTTAAGGCTAGGGCTAGTGTTAGGGTTAGGACTAGGGCTAGGGTTAGGGATAGGGTTAGGGATAGGGCTAGGGCTAGGGTCAGGTTTAAAATTAGGGTTAGGGTTAGGGTTAGGCTAAGGTTAGGGTTAGGGCTAGGGCCAGGGCTAGGTCTTGGGTTAGGGTTGGGTTTACGTTAGCGCTAGGGCTGGGGCTAGAGCTAGGTTTAGGGTTACGGTTAGGGCGAGGGTTAGGGTTAGGTTAGGGTTAAGGTTAGGGTTAGGTCTAGGGTTAGGGCTAGGGCTAGGATTACGGTTAGGGCTAGGGCTAGGTCTAGGTTTAGGGTTAAGGTTAGTGTTAGTCTTAGGCCTAGGACTAGGGCTAGGGTTAGGTTTAGGGTTAGGGTTAAGGCTAGGGCTAGGTCTAGGGCTATTTTTAGGGTTACGGCTAGGGATACGGTTGGGGTTAGGCTTAGGACTAGGGCTAAGTTTAGGGTTAGGGTTGTGGTTAGGTCAACGTCTATGGCTAGTGTTAGGGTTAGGGTTAGTGTTATGGCTAGGGCTAGGTTTAGGGTTAGGGTTAGGTTTAGGGTTATGACAAGGGCTAGGGCTAGGGTAAGGGTTACGGCTAGGGTTAGGGAAAGGGCTAGGTTTAGGGTTAGGGCTAGGGATAGGGTTACATTTAGGGTTATGATTCTGGTTAGGGCTAGGTCTAGGTCTTGGTCTAGGGCTATCTTTAGGTTTAGGTTTAGGGTAGGGCTAGGGCTGGGGTTAGTGCTAGGGTTAGTGTTAGGGCTAGGGCTAGGGTTAGTTTTTGGTTTAGGTTTAGGGTTACGGTTAGGGTTAGGGTTAGGGTAAGGGCTAGGGTTAGGCCTAGGGCTAGGGTTAGGGTTAGTGTTAGGGTTAGGGCTAGGGCTAGACTAGGGTTAGGGTTAAAGTTATGGCTAGGGATGGGCTAAGCTTAGGGTTAGGTTTAGGGCTAGGGTTAGGGTTACATCTAGGTTTAGGGTTATGCTTAGGGTTAGGGTTAAAGCTAGGGCTAGGCCTAGGGCTAGGGTTTGTGTTATGGTTAAGTCTAGGGCTAGAGCTTGGGTTAGGGTTTGGGTTAGTTTTAGGGCTATGACCAGTGTTAAATTTAGGGTGTGGGTTAGTGCTCGGGCTAGGGATTTGGTTTGGGGTTGGATTTGAGCTTGGCTTTCGGGCTAGAGTTAGGGTTAGGATTAGGGTCAGGGCTAGGTCTACGGCTAGGGTTAGGGTTAGGTTTAGGGTTAGGGCTAGGGCTAGGGTTGTGGTTAGGTTTATGGTTAGGTATAGGGCTAGGGCTAGTGTTAGGGTTAGGGTTAGTGTTAGGTTTACGGCTATGGCTAGTGTTAGGGTTAGGGATAGGTCTAGGTCTAGAGCTAGTGTTAGGGTTAGATTTAGGGTTATGGCTAGGGCTAGGGCTAGGTCTATGGTTAGGTTTAAGGTTAGTCTTAAGGCTAGGACTAGGGCTAGGTTTAGGGTTACTGTTAGGGTTAGGGCTAGGGCTATTGTTAGGGTTAGGGCTAGGGCTAGCCTTGGGGTTAGGGTTAGGGCTAGGGCTAGATTTACTGTTAGGGTTATGGTTAGGTCTAGGCCTTAGGCTAGTGTTGGGGTTAGGGTTAGTGTTAGGTTACGGCTAGGGCTAGGTTTAGGGTTAGGGCTAGGGTTAGGGTGAGGTTTAGGGTTATGTCTAGGGCTAGGGCTAGGGTAAGGTTTATTGCTAGGGCTAGGGCAATGGCTAGGTTTAGGGTTTAGGTTTGGGGTTAGGGCTAGGTTTAGTGTTAAGTTTAGTGTTAGGGTTACGGCTAGGGCCATGGCTAGGTCTAGGGTTAGTGTTAGGTTTAGTGTTAGGGCTAGGATTAGGGCTAGGTCTAGGTTTAGGGTTAGGTTCAGGGTTAGGGCTAGGGCTAGGGCTAGGGTTAAGGTTAGGGTTATGGTTAGGCCTAGGGCTAGTTTTGGGTTTGCGTTTAGGTTTAGGGTTAGGGTTAGGGTTAGGTTTAGGTCTATGGCTAGGGCTAGGGTAAGGTTTAGGGTTATGTTTAGGGCTAGGGCTAGGGCTAGGGTTAGGTTTAGTGTTAGGGCTAGGGCTAGGGCAAGGGCTAAGTTTAGGGCTAGGGTTAGGGCTAGGACTAGGGTTAGGGTTAGGTTTAGGGTTAGGGCTAGGGCCACAGCTAGATCAATGTTAAGGTTCGGTTTAGGGCTAGTGCTAGGTCTAGGGTTAGGGTTAGGTTTAGGGTTAGGGCTAGGGCTGGGGCTAGGGTTAAGTTTAGGGTTAGGGTCATGGCTAGGGCCACAGCTAGGTCTAGTGTTAGATTTAGGTTTAGTGTTAGGGCTAGTGCTAGGGCTAGGGTTAGTGTTAGTTTTAGGGTTAGGGCTAGGGCTAGGTCTAGGGCAAGGGTTATATTTTGGGTTAGGTTTAGGGCTAGGGCTATGGCTAGAGTTAGCGTTACGGCTAGGGCTAGGGCTAGGGCTAGGGCAAGGGCTAATGTTAGGGTTAGGGTTACGGCTAGGACTAGGGTTAGGGTTAGGTTTAGGGTTAGGGCTGGGGCCACACCTAGATCTAGGATTAAGGTTCGGTTTAGGGTTAGGTCTAGGGCTAGTGCTAGGGCTAGGTTTAGGGTTAGGTTTAGGGTTAGGGCTAGGGCTGGGGCTAGGGTTAAGTTTAGTGTTAGGGTCACGGCTATGGCCACAGCTAGGTTAGTTTAGGTTTAGTGTTGTGTCTAGGGCTAGGGCTAGGGCTATGGTTAGTGTTAGTTTTATGGTTAGGGCTAGGGCTAGGTCTAGGGCAAGGGTTATATTTAGGGTTATGGTTTAGGGATAGGGCTAGGGCTAGTGATAGGGCTAGGGCTAGGGTTAGCGTTAGGGCTAGGGCAAGTGTTGGGTTTGCAATTAGGGTTATGGTTAGGATTTGGTCGAGTGCTAGGGCTAGTTTAGGGTTAGGGTTAGTGTTAGGGCTAGGGCTAGGTTTAGGGTTAGGGTTAGGGCTAGGGCTAGGGTAAGGGTTATGGCTAGGTGTAGGGCAACGGCTAGGGTTAGGGTTAGGGCTAGGTCTAGGGATACAGTTAGGGTTACGTTTATGTTTAAGGCTAGGGCTAGCGCTAGGGATATGGTTAGTTTTAGGTTTATGGTTATGGCTAGGGCTAGGGTTAAAGCTAGGGTTAGGGTTAGCCTTAGGTCTAGGGCTATGGTTAGGGTTAGGGTTACGGTTATGGTTAGCGCTAGGGTTAGGGTTAGGTTAGATTTATGGTTAGGGTTAGGGCTAGGGCTAGGGCTAGGGCTAGGATCACGGTTAGGGCTAGGGCTAGGGCTAGGATTAGGCTTAAGTTTAGGATTAGGGTTTGTGTTAGAGTTAGGGCTAGGGCTAAGGTTAGGTTTAGGATGTGGGTTAGGGTTGAGGCTAGGGTTAGGGTTTGGTTTATGGTTAGGCCTATGGCTAATCCTAGGGCTAGGTTTAGGGTTAGGGTTAAGGATAGGGCTAGGGCTAGTGTTAGGGTTAGGGTTAGGTTTATGTTTGGAGTTAGAGCTAGGGTTAGGTTTATGCTTAGGGTTAGGGTTAGTGCTAGGGCTATACCTAGTGCTATGGTTAGTGTTAGGGTTAGGGTTAGTGTTAGAGCTAGGGTTAGGTTTATGCTTAGGTTTAGGGTTAGGTCTATGGCTAGGCCTATGGCTAGGGTTAGGGTTAGGTTTAGGGCTAGGGCTAGGGTTAGTGTTAGGGTTATGGTTAGGTCTAGGCCAAGGCTAGTGTTAAGGTTAGGGTTAGTGTTAGGTTTACGGTAAGGGCTAAGGTTAGGGTTAGGCTAGGGCTAGGGTTAGGGTTAGGGTTAGGGATAGGGTTCGGGCTAGGGCTAGGGTTAGGGTTAGGGTTAGGGTTAGGGTTAGGGTTAGGGCCAGGGCTAGGTCTAGGGTTAGGGTTGGGTTTAGGTTAGCGCTAGGGCAGGGTCTAGAGCTAGAGTTAGGTTATTGGTAGCGTTATGGCTAGGGCTAGGTTAGGGTTAGGACTAGAGCTAGGGTTAGGGTTAGGGTTAGGGATAGGGTTAGGGCTAGGGCTAGTGCTAGGGTTTTGTTAGGGTTATGGTTAGGGCTAGGGTTAGGGCTAGGGCTATTGTTAGGTTCACGGCTAGTGATAGGGTTGGGGTTAGGCTTAAGGCTAGGGCTAGGTTTAGTGTTAGATTTGGGGTTAGGTTAACTGCTAGAGCTAGTGTTAGGGTTAGTGTTAGTTTTAGGTTTAGGCTAGGGCTATGGCTAGGGTTAGGGTTTTTACCAGGTCTATGCCTAGGGCTATGGTTATCGTTAGGGTTAGTGTTAGGTTTACGGCTAAGGCTAGTGTTAGGGTTAAGACTAGGGCTAGGGTTAGGGTTAGGGTTAGGGTTAGGGATAGGGTTAGGTGTAGTGTAAGGTTTAGGATTAGGGCAAGGGACAGGGCTAGGTTAGGGTTAGGGTTGGGTTAGGTTTAGGGCTAGGGCTAGGGCTAGAGCTAGGGTTAGGTTTAGGTGTAGGGTTATGGCTAGGATTAGGGCTAGGGCTTTGGTTAGGGTTAGTGTTAGTCTTAGGGCTAGGACTAGGGCTAGCTTTAGGTTAAGGGTTAGGGTTAGGGCTAGGGTTAGGGTTACATTTAGGGTTACAGTTACGGTTAGGGCTAGGGCTAGGGCTAGGGTTAGGGTTAGGGTTATGACGAGGGCTAGGGCTAGGGTAAGGGTTACGGCTAGGGTTAGGGCAAGGACTAGGGTTAGTGTTAAGCCTAGGGATTGGGTTACATTTAGGGTTACGGTTCTGGTTAGGGCTAGGGCTAGGTCTAGGGCTAGGGCTAGGGTTATGTTTAGGTTTAGGGTTAGGGCTAGGGCTAGGGTTAGTGCTAGGGTTAGGGTTAGGGTTAGGACTAGGGATAGGGCTAGTGTTAGTGTTAGGTTTAGGCCTAGGTTTAGGGTTACATCTAGGGTTAGGGTTATGCTTAGGGTTAGGTTTAAGACTAGGGCTAGGCCTAGGGCTAGGGTTAGGGTTATGGATAGTGGTAGGGCTAGAGATAGGGTTAGGGTTTGGGTTAATTTCGGCTATGGCCAGTGTTAGATTTAGGGTTTGGGTTAGGGCTCCGGCTAGGGTTAGTGTTTGGTATGGGGTTGGGGTTGGGTTTGGGGTTCGGGCTAGGGTTAGGGTTAGGATTAGGGTCAGGTGTAGGCCTAGGGCTAGGGTTAGGTTTAGTGTTAGTGCGAGGTCTAGGGCAAGGGCTAAGGTTAGGTTTAGGGTTAGGGTTAGGGCAAGTCTAGGGTTAGGATTAGGGTTAAGGTTAGGGCTAGGGCCACAGCTAGATCTAGGTTAGGGTTCGGTTTAGCGTTAGGTCTAGGTCTAGTGCTAGGGCTATGGTTTGGGTTAGGTTTAGGGTTAGGCCTAGGGCTGTGACTAGGATTAGGTTTAGGGTTAGGGTCACGGCTAGGGCCACAGCTAGGTCTATTGTTAGGGTTAGATTTAGTGTTAGGTCTAGGGCTAGGGCTAGGGCTAGGGTTAGGTTTAGTTTTAGGGTTAGGTCTAGGGCTAGGGCTAGGGCAAGTGTTATATTTAGGGTTAGGGTTAGGTCTAGGGCTAGGGCTAGGGCTAGGGTTTACGTTAGGGCTAAGGCAAGGGTTGGGTTTGCAGTTAGGGTTAGGGTTAGGGTCAGTTCGAGTGCTAGGGCTAGTTTAGTGTTAGGGTTAGTGTTAGGGCTAGGGCTAGGTTTATGTTTAGGGTTATGTCTAGGGCTAGGGTTAGGTTTAGGGTAGGGCTAGGTTACGGCTAGAATTAGGGTTACAGCTAGGACTAGGGCAAGGGCTAGGGTTAGGGTTAGGGCTAGGGCTAGGGTTCCATTTAGGGTTACGGTTATGGTTAGGGCTAGGACTAGGGCTAGGGCTAGGGTTAGGGTTAGTGTTAGTCTTAGGGCTAGGACTAGGTCTAGGGTTAGCGTTAGGGTTAGAGTTAGGGCTAGGGCTAGGGCTAGTGCTAGTGCTATTGTTATGGTTAGGGCTAGGGATAAGGTTGGGGTTAGGGTTAGTTCTAGGGCTAGGGTTAGGTTTAGGGTTATGTCTAGGTTAGGTCTAGGGTAAGGGTTACGGCTAGAGCTAGGGCTACGGCTAGTGCTATGGTTAGGGTTAGGGCTAGGGCTAGGGCTAGGGATAGGGTTAGTGCTAGGGTTAGGGTTAGGGTTAGGGCTAGGGCTAGGGCTAGGGTTAGGTTTTCGATTAGTTTTAGGGTTACGGTTAGGGCTAGGGTTAGGGTTAGTGCTAGGGCTAGGCCTATGGCTAGGGATAGGGTTAGGGTTAGGGTTAGGGATAGTGCTAGGCCTAGGGCTAGGGTTAGGGTTAGGGCTAGGTCTAGACTAGGGTTAGGGTTAAATTTAGGGCTAGGACTAGGGCTAGGGTTAGGGATAGGGTGGGCTAGGGTTAGGGTTAGATCTAGGGTTCAGGTTATGCTTGGGTTAGGGTTAAAGCTAAGGCTAGGACTAGGGCTAGGGTTAGGGTTAGTGCTAGGGCTAGGCCTATGGCTAGGGTCAGGGTTAGGGTTAGGGATAGGGCTAGGCCTAGGGCTAGGGTTAGGGTTTAGGGCTAGGTCTAGACTAGGGTTAGGGTTAAATTTAGGGCTAGGGATAGGGTTAGGGTTTGGGTTAGGGTGAGCTATGGTTAGGGATAGATCTAGGGTTAGGGTTATGCTTAGGGTTAGGGTTAGGGCTCGGGCTTGTACTAGGGCTAGGGTTTGGGTTATGGCTAGGGCTAGGCCTATGGCTAGGGTTAGTGTTTGGGGTAGGATTAGGGCTATGGCTAGTATTAGGTTTAGGTGTGGTTTAGGGCTCGGGCTAGGTTAGTGTTAGTTTTGGGGTTGGGGTTGGGTTTGGGGTTCGGGCTAGAGTTGGGGTTAGGATTAGGATCAGTGCTAGGGCTAGGGCTAGGGTTAGGTTTAGTGTTAGGGCTAGGACTAGGGTTAGGGTTAGGGTTAGGGTCAGGGTTAGGGTTAGGGCTTGGGCCATCGCTAGATCTAGGGTTAAGGTTTGGTTTGGGTTAGGTCTAGGGTTAATGCTAGGGCTAGGGTTAGGGTTAGGTTTAGGGTTAGGGCTAGGGCTGGGGCTAGGGATAGGTCTAGGTTAAGGGTTACGGCTAGGGCTAGGGCAAGGGCTAGGTTTAGGTTTAGGGCTAGTGCTAGGGGTACGTTTAGGGTTACGGTATGGTTAGGTTAGGGCTAGGGCTTGGGCTAGAGTTAGGTTTAGGGTTAGGGTTACTGCTAGGGCTAGGGTTAGTGCTAGGGTTAGGGTTAGGGTTAGGGCTAGGGCTAGTGTTAGGTTTAGGTTTAGGGTTAGGGCTAGGGATAGGGCTAGTGCTATTGTTAGTGTTAGGGCTAGGGATAGGTTTGGGGTTTTGGTTAGGTCTAGGGCTAGGATTAGGTTTAGGGTTATGGCTAGGGTAGGGCTAGGGTAAGGGTTACGAATAGGGCTAAGGCAAGGGCAAGGGTTAGGTTTCGGGCTAGGGCTAGGGTTACATTTAGGGTTACGGTTATGGTTAGGGCTAGGGCTAGGGCTAGGGCTAGGGTTAGGGTTAGGTTTAGAGTTAGAGTTATGGCTAGGGCTAGGGTTAGTGCTAGGGTTAGGGTGAGGGTTAGGTCTAGTGCTAGGGTTAATGTTTGGATTAGCTTTAGGGTTACGGTTAGGTCTAGGGTTCGGTTTAGGGTTAGGGTTAGTGCTTAGGCTAGGCCTAGGGCTAGGGTTAGGTTTAGGGTTAGGGTTAGGGATAGGGCTAGCCTAAGGTTAGGGTTAAAGTTAGGGCTATGGATAGCGCTAGGGTTAGAGTTAGGGTTAGGGTTAGGGCTAGATTTAGGGATAGATCTAGGGTTAGTGTTATGCTTAGGGTTAGGGTTAGAGCTAGGGCTAGGCCTATGTCTAGGGTTAGGGCTAGGGTAAGGGTTATGGCTAGGGCTAGGGCAAGGGCTAGGGCTAGGGCTAGCGTTAGGGCTAGGGCTAGGTCTAGGGCTATGTTTAGGGTTAGGGCTAGGGCTATGGCTAGGGCTAGGGCTAGGTCTAGGGCTGGGGTTAGTGCTAGGGTTAGGGCTAGGGCATGGGCTAGGTCTAGGGTTAGGGTTTTGATTAGTTTTAGGGTTACAGTTAGGGCTACGGTTAGGGTTAGGGTTAGGGTTAGTACTAGGGCTAGGCCTTTGGCTAGGGTTAGGTTTAGGGTTAGGGGTAGCGATAGGGCTAGGCCTAGGGCTAGGGTTAGGGTTAGGGCTAGGGCTAGACTAAGGTTAGGGTTAAAGTTAGGGGTAGGGATAGGGCTAGGGTTAGGGTTATTGTGGGCTAGGGTTAGGGTTAGATCTAGGGTTAGGGTTATGCTTAGTGTTAGGGTTATGGGTAGGGCTAGGACTAGGGCTAGTGTTAGGGTTATGGCTAGGGCTAGGCCTATGGCTAGGGTTAGTGTTTGGGGTAGGGTTAGGACTACGGCTAGTGTTGTGTTTAGGGTGTGGGTTAAGGCTAGGGTTAGGGACAGGTTTGGGGTTAGGTCAACGGCTAGGGCTAGTGTTAGGTTTATGGTTAGTGTAATGGCTAAGGCTAGGTTTAGGGTTAGGGTTAGGTCTAGGGCTAGCGTTATTTTTAGGGTTATGACGAGGGCTGGGGCTCTGGTAAGTGTTATGGCTAGGGCTAGGGCAAGGGCTAGGGTTAGGGTTGGGGCTAGGGCTAGGGATACAGTTAGGGTTACGGTTCTGGTTAGGGCTAGGGCTAGGTCTAGGGCTATGGCTAGGGTTAGGTTTAGGTTTAGGGTTAGGGCTAGGGCTAGGGTTAGTGCTAGGGTTAGGGTTAGGGCTAGGGCTAGGGTTAGGGTTTGGATGATGTTTAGGGTTACAGTTAGGGCTAGGGTTAGTGTTAGGTTTGGGTTGGGCTAGGGCTAGGCCTAGGGCTAGGGTTAGCATTAGGTTTAGGGATTTGGGCTAGGGCTAGACTAGGGTTAGGGTTAAAGTTAGGGCTAGGGTTATGGCTAGGGTTAGGGTTAGGGTTAGGGCTAGGGTTAGGGTTAGATCTAGGGTTAGGGTTATGCTTAGTGTTAGGGTTAAGGCTTGGGCTAGGCCCATTGCTAGTGTTAGGGTTATGGATAGTGCTAGGGCTAGAGCTAGGGTTAGGGTTTGTGTTAGGATTATGTCTATGGCCAGTGTTAGATTATGGTGTGGGTTAGGGCTTGGGCTATTGTTAGGGTTTGGTTTGGGCTGCGGGCTAGTGTTAGGGTTAGTATTAGGGTCAGGGCTAGGTCTATGGCTAGGTTTAGGGTTAGTGTTAGGGATAGGGCTAGGGCAAGGGCTAGGGTTAGGGTTAGGGTTAGGGCTAGGACTAGGTTTAGGTTTAGGGTTAGGGCTAGGGCTTGGGCTAGGGATAGGTTTAGGGTAGGAGTAACAGCTAGGGCCACGGGTAAGTCTAGTGTTAGGGTTAGGTTTAGTGTTAGGGCTAGGGCATGGGCTAGGGCTAGGTTTAGGTTTAGTTTTAGGATTAGGGTTAGGGCTAGGGCTAGGGCAAGTGTTATATTTATTGTTAGGGTTAGGGCTATGGCTATGGCTAGGGTTAGCGTTAGGGCTAGGGCAAGGGTTGGGTTTGCGGTTAGGTTTGGTTTATGGTTAGGTCGAGTGCTAGGGCTAATTTAGGGTTAGGGTTAGTGTTTGGGCTATGGCTATGTTTAGGGTTAGGTTTAGTGCTAGCGCTAGGGTTAGGTTTAGGGTTAGGGCTAAAGCTAGGGCAAGTGCTAGGGTAAGGGTTAGGGCAAGGTGTAGGGCAAGGGCTAGGGTTAGGGTTAGGGCTAGGGCTAGGGTTATGTTTAGGGTTAGGTCTAGGGCTAGGGCTAGTGTTAGGGTTAGGGTTAGTGTTAGGTTTACGGCTATGGCTAGGGTTAGGGTTAGGGCTAGGTCTAGGTCTAGAGCTAGGTTTAGGGTTAGATTTAGCGTTATGGCTAGGGCTAATGCTAGGGCTAGTGTTAGGGTTAGGGTTAGTCTTAAGGCTAGTACTAGGGCTAGGGTTAGGTTTAGAGTTAGGGTTATGACTAGGTCTATTGTTAGGGTCAGGGTTAGGGCTAGGGTTAGGTTTAGGTTTAGGGTTATGGCTAGGGCTAGGGCTCGGGCTAGGGTACGGGTTACTATAGGGCTAGGGCAATGGCTAGGGCTAGGGTTAGGTTTAGGGTTAGGGTTACGGCTAGGGCCACGGCTAGGTCTAGGGTTAGGGTTCGGTCTACGGTTAGGTCTAGGGCTAGGGCAAGGGTTACTGCTAGGGCTAGGGCTAGGGTTAGTTTTAGGGTTAGGGTTAGGGTTACGGCTAGGGCACGACTAGGTTTAGTGTTAGGGTTAGGTTTAGTGTTAGGGCTAGGATTAGCGTTAGGGCTAGGGTTAGGGTTAGGTTCAGGGTTAGGGCTAGGGCTAGGGCTAGGGCTAGGGTTAGGGTTAAGTTTAGTTTTAGGGTTACGGCTAGGGCTAGTGTTGGGTTTGCGGTTAGGATTAGGTTTACGGTTAGGGTTAGGTTTAGGGTTAGGTCTAAGGCTAAGGCTAGGGCTAGGGCTAGGGTAAGGTTGAGGGATAGGGGTAGGGGAAGGGCTATGGTTAGGTTTAGCGCTAGTGCTAGGGAAACGGTTAGGGTTAGGTTTATGTTTTGTGCTAGGGCTAGTGCTAGGGATAGTGTTAGGTTTAGGTTTAGGGTTAGGGCTAGGGCTAGGGTTTGGGTTAGCCTTTGGGCTAGAACTAGTGTTAGGGTTAGGGTTAGTGTTACAGTTAGGTCTAGGGTTAGGTTTAGATTAGGGTTAGGGTAGGGGTTAGGGTTAGGGTTAGAGTTAGGGCTAGGGCTAGTGCTAGGGCTATGGTTAGAGTTAGGGTTAGGGTTACGGTTAGGGCTATGTTTAGGGTTAGGTTTTGGGTTTGGTTACGGTTAGGGTGAGGTTTAAGGTTAGGGTTAGGGCTAGGGCTAGGGCTAGGGCTAGGGTTAGGCTTAGGGTTAGGGTTAGGTTTTGTGTTAGAGTTAGGGCTAGGGCTAAGGTTAGATTTAGAGTGTGGGTTAGGTTTGGGTCTAGGGTTAGGGTTTGGTTTAGGGCTAGTGAAGGGCTAGGGCTAGGGTTAGGTTTAGGTTTAGGGTTTGGGTTTGTGTTTGTGTTAGAGTTAAGGCTAGGGCTAAGGTTAGGTTTAGGGTGTGGGTTAGGGTTGGGGTAAGGGTCAGGGTTAGGTTTAGGGTTAGGGCTATGGCTAGTCCTAGGGCTAGTGTTAGGGTTAGGGTTAGGGATAGGGCTAGGGCTATTGTTAGGGTTAGGCTTAGGGCTATGGTTAGGGTTACAGCTAGTGTTAGGATTATGCTTAGGGTTAGGGTAGGACTAGGGCTATGTCTACGGCTATGTTTAGGGACAGGGTTACGGTTAGTGTTAGAGCTAGGGTTAGTGTTATGCTTAGGTTTAATGTTATGTCTGTGGCTAGGCCTAAGGCTAGGTTTAGGGTTTGGGTTAGGGCTAGGGCTAGGGTTAATTTTAGGGTTATAGTTAGTTCTAGGGCTTAGGATAGTGTTAGGGTAAGTGTTAATGTTAGGTTTATGGCTAGGGCTAGTGTAAGGGTTAGGACTAGGGCTAGGGTTAGGGTTAGGGTTAGGGCTAGAGCTAGGCCTAGGGCTAGGGTTAGGGTAATGGCTCGGGCTCGGGCTAGGGCTAGGGTTAGGTTTTCGTTTATGGTTAGGGCTACGGCTAGTGTTAGGTTTAGTGTGTTGGTTATGGCTCGGGCTAGGGTTAGGGTTAGGGTGGGGTTGTGGTTGGGTTTGGGGTTGGGTCTAGGTTTAGGGTTAGGGATTAGTGTCAGGGCTAGGGCTAGTGCTAGTTTTAGGGTTAGTGTTAGGGCTAGGGCTAGGCAATACTAGGGCTAGTGATAGCCTTAGCGTTAAGGCTAGGGCTAGGGTTAGGTTTAGGGTTAGGGTTAGGGTTAGGGCTCGGTCCACGGCTAGATCTAGGGTTAGGGTTCGATTTAGGGTTAGGTCTAAGTCTAGGGCTAGGGCTAGGGTTAGGGTTAGGTTTAGCGTTAGGACTAGGGCTAGGTTTAGGTTTAGGGTTAGGGTTACGGCTAAGTCCACAGCTAGGTCTAGTGTTAGGGTTAGGTTTAGTGTTAGGGCTAGGGCTAGGGCTAGGGCTAGAGCTAGGGTTATGTTTAGGGTTAGGCTAGGGCTAGGGCTAGTGTTAGGGTTAAGGTTAGGGCTAGGTCCTCGGCTAATTCTAGGGTTAGAGCTCGCTTTAGGGTTAGGTCTAGGGCTAGGGCTAGGGCTAGGGTTAGGGTTTGGTTTAGCGTTAGGACTAAGGCTAGGTTTAGTTTTAGGGTTAGGGTTACGGCTAGGGCCACGGCTATGTCTAGTGTTAGGTTTAGGTTTAGTGTTTGGGTTAGAGCTAGGGTTATGTTTAGGGTTAGGCTAGGGCTATGGCTAGGGCTAGCGCTAGGGCTAGAGTTAGGTTTAGGTTTAGGGCTGGGCTAGGGCTAGAGCTAGGGTTATGGTTAGGGTTAGAGTTAGGGCTAGGGCTAGGGCTAGGGTTAGGGTTAGCGTTAGGGCATGGCCAAGTGTTGGGTTTGCGGTTAGCGTTAGTGTTAGGGTTAGGTCGAGTGCTAGGGTTTTGTTTAGCGTTAGGGTTAGGGTTAGGTTTAGGGCTAGGGTTAGGTTTAGGGCTAGGGCAAGGGTTGGGTTTGTGGTTAGAGTTAGGGTTAGGGTTAGGTCGAGTGCTATGGCTAGTTTAGGGTTAGGGTTAGTGTTAGGGCTAGGGATAGGGTTAGGGTTAGTGTAGGGTTAGGGCTAGGGTTAGTATTAGACTAGGGTTAGGGTTATGCTTAGGGTTAGGTTTAGGGCTAGAGCTAGGCCTAGGGCTAGGGTTTGTTTTACGGCTTGTGCTAGGGCTAGGGCTAGGGTTAGGTTTTCGGTTAGGTTTAGGGCTACAGCTAGTGTTAGGTTTAGGGTGTGGGTTAGGGCTCGGGCTAGGGTTAGGGTTAGGGATGGGGTTTTGGTTGGGTTTGGGGTTGGGTTTCGGGTTAGTGTTCGGATTAGTGTCAGGGCTAGGGCTAGGCTAGGTTTAGGGTTAGGGTTATGGCTAGGGCTAGGGCTCGGGCTATGGTTAGGGTTTGGGTTAGGTTTAGGGCTAGGGCTAGTGTTAGGTTTATGGTGTGGGTTAATGCTCGGGCTAGGGTTAGGTTTAGGTTTGGGGTGATGTTGGGTTTGGGTTTGGGTTTGGCGTTTGGGTTAGGATTAGGGTAAGGTTTAGGGCTAGGGTTAAGGTTATGGTTATGGCTAGTGTTAGGTCTAGTGTCAGGGTTAGGGTTAGAGCTAGGGCTAGACCTAGTGTTAGTGTTCGGGTTAGGGTAAGGGTTGTGGTTGGGGTTGGGGTTAGTGTTAGGGTTAGGGTTAGTGCTAGGGCTAGGGCTAGGGTTTAAATTTAGGTTAAGGGTTAATTCTAGGGCTAGGGTTAGGTCTAGGGCTAGGGTTAGTCTTAGGGTTAGACTAGGGCTAGGGTTAGGTTTAGGGCCAGGGTTAGGGTTAGGGTTCGAGTTAGGATTAGGGTTAATGTTGGAGCTAGGGTTAAGGTTAGGCTTAGGGTTAGGGCTAGGGCTAGGGCTAGGCCTAGGGTTAGGGTTAGGGTTAGTGCTAGGGCTAGGGCTAGGGCTAGGGCTAGATTTAAGGTTAATTTTAGGGCTACAGCTAGGTTTAGGCTTAGGTTTAGGGTTAGGTTTAGGGCTAGGGCTAGGGCTAGGGTTAGGTTTAGGGTTAGAGTTAGGGTTAGGGTGGGGTTTGGGTTTGGGCTCGGGCTAGATTTCAGGTTAGGGCTAGGGCTAGGTCTAGGGCTAGGGCTAGTGTTAGGGTATTGGGATAGGGTTAGTGTTAGAGCTAGGGCCATGGTTAGGTCTCGCGTTAGGTTTAAGTTTGTTTAGGGTTAGGGCTATGGCTAGGTCAAGGGCTAGAGTTAGGGTTAGGGTTAGGGTTAGGGTTAGGGTTAGGTCTAGGCCTAGGTCTAGGGTTTAGGGTTAGTGTTAGGGCTAGGGCTATGGTTAGTGTTAAAGTTAGGGCTAGGGCTAGGGCTAGGGTAATGGTTAGGGTTAGCGCTACGGTTAGGGTTAGAGCGAGGGTTACGGTTTTGCTTAGGGTTAGGGTTATGGCTAGGGCTAGGCTTAGGTTTATGGTTATAGTTAGGTCTAGGGCTAGTGATAGGTTTAGGTGTGGTTTAGGGCTCAGGCTAGGGTTAGAGTTAGGGTTGGGGTTGTGGTTGGGTTTGGGCTGGGGTTAGGGTTAGGGTTAGGATTACGTTCAGGACTAGAGATAGGGCTAGGTTTAGAGTTAGGATTAGGGCTAGGGCTAGTGTTAGGTTTAGGGTTAGGGCTAGGGCTAGGGTTACGTTTAGGGTTAGGGTAGGGCTAGGGCTAGGCTTAGGGTTAGGGTTATGGTTAGGTCTAAAGCTAGGGCTAGTGTTAGGTTTAGGGTTAGTATTATGTTTACGGCTAGGGCTAGGGTTAGGGTTAGGGCTAGGGCAAGGTTAATGGTTAGGGTTAAGGTTAGTGATATGGTCAGGCCTAGGGTTAGGGTTAGGTTTAGGGCTGGGGCTATGGTTAGGTTTAGGGTTAGGGTGAGGGCTAGGGCTAGGGCTAGGACTAGGCCTAGGTTCATTGTTGGGGTTTTGGCTAGGGCTAGGGCTCGGGCTACGGTTAGGGTTTGGTTTAGGGTTAGGGCTAGGGCTAGTGTTAGGTTTAGGGTGTCGGTCAGGGCTCGGGCTAGGGTTAGGTTTAGGTTTGGGGTGATGTTGGGTTCGGGTTTGGGTTTGAGTTAGGATTAGGGTTAGGGTTAGGGTTAGGGTTAGGGTTAAGGTTAGGACTAGGGCTAGGGTTAGGGATAGGTTTAGTGCTAGGGCTAGTGTTATCGTTAGTGTTGGGCTAGGGCTAGAGCTAGGGTTAGGGTAAGGGCTAGGGCTAGGGTTAGTGTTAGGGTTAGCATTAGGGATAGGGTAGGGCTAGGGTTAGGGTTAGGGTTAGGGGTAGGGCTATAGTTTGGGTTAGGGTTAGGGTTAGCTCTATGGCGAGGGTTTAGGTAAGGTTTAGGGTAAGGTTTAGGGCTAGGGTTAGGGTTATGGTTAAGGCTAGTGTTAGTTCTAGTGTCAGGGTTAGGGTTAGGGCTAGGGCTAGACCTAGTGTTAATGTTTGGGTTAGGGTAAGGGTTGTGGTTGGGGTTGGGGTTAGTGTTAGGGTTAGGGTTAGGGCTAGGGCTAGGGCTAGGGTTAAAGTTTAGGTTAAGGGTTAGTTCTAGGGCTAGGGTTAGGTGTAGGGCTAGGGTTAGTCTTAGGGTTAGGGCTAGGGCTAGGGTTAGGGTTAGGGTTACGGTTAGGGCTAGAGTTAGTGTTAGGCTTAGGGTTAGGGTTAGGGCTAGGGCTAGGGCTAGGGGTAGGGCTAGGGTTAGTTTAAAGTTAGGGCTAGGGCTAGGGCTAGGGTAACGGTTAGGGTTAGGGCTAGGGTTAGGGTTAGAGCTAGGGTTACGGTTTTGCTTAGGGTTAGGTTTATGTCTAGGGCTAGGCTTAGGGTTATGGTTATAGTTAGGTCTAGGGCTAGTGTTAGGTTTAGGCCTCAGGCTAGGGTTAGAGTTAAGGCTGGGGTTGTGGTTGGGTTTGGGTTGGGGTTAGGGTTAGGATTAGGTTCAGGGCTAGGGCTAAGGCTAGGCTTAGGGTTAGGATTAGGGCTAGGGCTAGGGTTAGGTTTAGGGTTAGGGCTAGGGTTAGGTTTAGGGTTAGGGTTAGGGTAGGGCTAGGGCTAGGCTTTGGGTTATGGTTAGAGTTAGGTCTAAAGCTAGGGCTAGTGTTAGGTTTAGGGTGTGGGTTAGGGCTCAGGCTAGGGTTAGAGTTAGGGTTGGGGTTGGTGCTGTGTTTGGGTTGGTGTTAGGGTTAGGGTTAGGATTAAGTTCAGGTCTAGGGCTAGTGCTAGGCTTAGGGTTAGGATTAGGGCTAGGGCTAGTGTTAGGGTTAGGGCTAGGGATAGGTTTAGGTTTAGGGTAAGGGTAGGGCTAGGGCTAGGCTTAGGGTTAGGGATATGGTTAGGTCTATGGCTAGGGCTAGTATTAGGTTTAGGGTTAGTATTATGTTTACGGCTAGGGCTAGGTTTAGGGTTAGCGTTAGTGTTAGGAATAGTGTTAGGCCTTGGTTAGGATTAGGTCTAGGGCTATGGTTAGGGTTTGGATTAGGGTTAGGGCTATGTCTAGGGCTAGGCCTAGGGCTAGGGTTAAAGTTAGGGCTGGGGCTAGGGCTACGGCTAGGTTTAGGGTTTGGTTTAGGGTTAGGGCTATGGCTCTCGTTAGGTTTAGGGTGTTTGTTAGGGCTCGGGCTAGGGTTAGGGATAGGGTTGGGGTTTGGGTTAGGGTTAGTGTTAGGATTAGGTCGAGTGCTAGGGTTAGGGTTAGTGTTAGTGCTAGGGCTAGATTTAGGTTTAGGTTTAGGGCTAGGTCTAGGGTTAGGTTTAGGTTTAGGTCTAAGGCTTGGGCTAGGACTAGGGTATGGTTTAGGGCTTGGGCCTGGTTTATGTTTAGGGTTATGGTTATTGTTAGGACTAGGGCTATGTCTAGGGCTAGGTTTTTGGGTTAGGTTTAGGGTTATTGCTAGGGTTAGGGTTTGGGTTAGGGTTAGGGCTAGTGTTAGGTTTAGGGTTAGGGTTAGTGCTAGGATTAGGGTTAGGTTTAGGATTACGGTAGTGACAGGGTTAAGGTTAGGGTTAGGGCTAGGGCTAGGGCTAGGCCTATGGCTAGGTTTAGTGTTAGGTCTAGGTCTAGGGCTAGGGCTAGGGTTAGGGTTATTGTTATGGTTAGTTTTGCTGTGGGTTAGAGTTAGGACTAGGGCTAATGTTAGGTTTAGGGTGTGGGTTAGGGTTAGGGCTAGGGTTAGGTTTAGGTTTAGGGTTAGGGCTATAGCTAGATCTAGGGCTAGGGTTAGGGTTAGGATAGGGCTAGGGCTAGGGTTAGGGTCAGGGTTTAGGGCTAGATCGAGGGCTAGGACTACGGCAAGGTAAGGGCTACGGCTAGGGCAAGGGTCGGTGTTAGGGTTAGAGCTAGGGCTAGTGTTCGGTTTCAGGTTAGGTTTAGGTCGAGTGCTAGGGCTAGTGTTAGGGTTAGGGTTAGGGCTAGGGCTAGGGCGAGGGCTAGGGCTCAGTTTAGATTATGGTTAGAGCTAGTGTTAGGGTTAGGGCTAGGTTTAGGGTTTGGTTTAGAGTTATGGTTAGTGCTAGGGTTAGGGTTAGGGTTAGGGATAAGGCTAGGTTTATGTTTAGTGTTAGGCTTAGTGTTAGGGCTAGGTCTAGGGCTATGGTTATGGTTAGGTTTAGGTCTAGTTCTAGGGTTCGGGTTAGGGTTAGGGTTAAGGTTACGGATAGGGCTAGGTTTACGTTTAGTGTTATTCTTAGTGTTAGGGCTAGGGCTA
>CM027399.1:49418457-49444757 GCA_015711505.1 Sylvilagus bachmani | reverse complement strand
TAGGATTATGGTTAGGATGAGGCTTAGGGCTAGACTATGGTTAGGGATAGGGTTAGGGTTAGGGTAAGGCAAGGGCTAGGGTTAGGGATAGGGTTATGGTTAGGTCCAGGCCTAGGGCTGGTGTTGGGTTAGGGTTAGTGTTTGGTTTACGGCTAGGGCTAGGGTTAGGGTTAGGGCTAGGGCTAGGGTTAGGGTTAGGGTTAGGACATGGCTTAGGGTTAGGGTTAGGGTTAGGGTTAGGGCTAGGGCCATGACTAGGTCTAGGGTTAGGGTTAGGTTTAGGGTTAGGGCTAGGACTAGGTCTAGGTCTAGAGTTATGGTTAGGGTTAGGGTTAGGGCTAGGGCTAGGGCTAGGGTTAGGGTTAGGGCTAGGGCTAGGGCTAGGGCTAGGGCTAGGGCTACGGTTAGGTTTAGCATTAGGGTTAGGGCTAGGGCTTGGACTAAGGCTAGGTTTAGTTAGGTTTATGGCTAGGGCTATGATTATGGTTACGTTTAGTGCTAGGTCTAGGGCTAGGTCTAGGGCTATGTCTGGGCTTATTGTTGGGCTAGAGCTAGGTTTGGTGTTAGGGATAGGGCTAGGTTTAGGGTTAGTTTTAGGGTTAGGTCTAGGGCTAGAGTAAGGTGTAGACCTAGGTCTAAGGCAAAGGCTAGGGTTAAGGTTAGGTCAAGCCCTAGGGTTATGGTTAGGTTATGGTTATGGTTAGGGCTAGGGCTAGGGCTAGTGCTAGGGCTAGGTTTAGGGTTAGGGTTAGGGTTTGGGTTAGGGTTATGGCTAGGCCTAAGTTTAGGCTTAGGGTGTGCGTTAGGGTTAGAGCTAGGGTTATGGCTAGGGATAGTTTTAGGGCTAGGGTTAGGGTTAGGGTTAAGTCTAGGACTAGGGTTCCGGTTAGGGTTACGTTTATGGTTAGTGCTAGGGCTAGGGCTAGGGTTAGGTTTAGTGTTAGGGTTATGCTTAGGGCTAGGTCTTGGTTGGGGTTAGAGTTAGGGCTATGTCTAGGTTTAGATTTAGGGTTAGGGCTAGGGCTACGTTTAGGTTTATGGTTAGGGCTAGGGCTAGGGTTAGGTTTAGTGTTGTGGTTAGGCTTAGGGCTAATTCTAGGGCTAGGGCTAGGGTTAGGGCTAGGGCTAGGGCAAGGGTTGGGGTTAGGGTTAGGGTTAGGGCTAGGGCTTGTGTTAGGGTTAGGATTAGGTTTAGGTCGAGTCCTAGGGCTAGTGTTAGAGTTTGGGTTAGCGTTAGGTCTAGGACTAGGTTTAGATTTAGGGTTAGGGCTAGGGCTAGGTTTAGGTTTATGGTTACGGCTAGGGCTACGGCTAGGATTAGTGTTAAGTCTAGGGCTAGGGTTACGGTTAGAGTTAAGGTTATGGTTAGGGCTAGGGTTAGGGTTAGGTTTAGTGTTAGGGTTAGGGTTAGGGCTAGGGCTAGGGCTAGGTTTAGGGTTTGAGTTATTGTTAGGGCCAGAGCTAGTGTTAGTTTTAGGGTGTGGGTTAGGGCTCGGGCTTGGATTAGGTTTAGGGTTGGGGTTGGGTTGGGGTTGGGGTTGGGGTTGGGGTTAGGGTTAGGGTTAGTCCTAGGGCTTGGGCTAGGATTAAGGTTAGGGTTAGTGTTTGTGTTAGGGCTATGTTTATGGTTAGATTTAAGGCTAGGGCTAGGTTAAGGGTTAGGTTTAGGGCTAGGGCTAGGGATAGGGATAGGGCAAATGCTAGGGTTAGGGCTAGGGCTGGGGCCAGGGCTAGGGCTAGGGCTAGGGTTAGGGCAAGGGCTAGCACAAGGGTTGGGATTAGGTTTAGGCCTAGGGCCAGAGATAGGTTTAGGGCTAGGGTTAGGGTTAGGGTTAGGGCTTGGCTTAGGGTTAGATTTAGGGTAAGGGCTAGGGCCACGGCTAGGTCTAGGGTTAGTGTTAGGTTTAGGGTTAGGGCTAGGACTAGGTCTAGGTCTAGTTATGGTTAGGGTTAGGGTTAGGGCTAGGGCTAGGGCTAGGGTTTGGGTTAGGGTTAGGGTTAGGTTTAGGGTTAGGGCTAGGGCTAGGGCTAGGGCTAGGTTTAGGTTTAGCGTTAGGGTTAGGGCTAAGGCTTGACTAAGGCTAGGGTTAGGTTTATGGCTAGGGCTATGGTTGGGGTTAGGTTTAGTGCCAAGTCTAGGGCTAAGGCTAGGGCTATGTCTGGGCTTATTGTTAGGGCTAGGGCTAGGTTTGGTGTTAGGGATAGAGCTAGGGTTAGGGTTAGTTTTAGGGTTAGTCCTAGGGCTAGGGTAAAGTTTATGCCTAGGGCTAAGGCAAGGGCTAGGGTTAGGGTTAGGGCAAGGCCTAGGGTTATGGTTAGGGTTATGGTTAGGGTTAGGGCTAGGGCTAGGGCTAGGTTTAGGGCTAGGTTTAGGGTTAGGGTTAGGGTTTGGGTTAGGGTTATGGCTAGGCCTAAGTTTAGACTTAGGGTGTGCATTAGGGTTAGAGCTAGGGTTATGGCTCGGGTTAAGGTAGGGCTAGGGCTAGGCCTAGGTCTAGGGCTAGGGTTAGTGCTAGGGTTAGGGCTAGGGCTAGGGTTATGGTTAGGGCTAGGGTTAGGGTTAGTGTTAAGTCTAGGACTAGGGTTACGGATAGGTTTATGGTTATGGTTAGTCCTAGGGCTAGGGTTAGTTTTAGTGTTAGTGTTAGGCTTAGTGCTAGGGTCTGGGCTAGGGTTAGGGCTAGGGCTAGGGCTAGGGTTGGGGTTAGGGTTTGGGCTAGGGCTAGTGTTAGGTTTAGGATTAGGTTTAGGTCAAGTGCTAGGGCTAGAGTTAGAGTTAGGGTTAGTGTTAGGGCTAGGACTAGGTTTAGATTTAGAGTTAGGGCTAGGGCTAGGTTTAGGTTTATGGTTACGGCTAGGGCTAGGGCTAGGGCTAGTGTAAGGTTAAGTACTAGGGCTAGTGCTAAGTTTAGGGTTAGGGTTATGGCTAGGGTTTGCGTTAGGGCTATGGTAAGGTTGGGTTTTGGGTTAGGGTTAGAACTAGGGTAAGGGTTAGTTTTAGGGTTAGGGCTACGGCTAGTCCTAGTGCTAGCATTAGGTTTAGGGTTAGGGCTAGGGCTAGGTCTAGGTTTAGGGTTAGATTTAGGATTAGAGTTAGGGCTAGGGCTAGGGCTAGTGTTAGGGTTACGGTTAGGGCTACGGCTAGTCGTAGTGCTAGCGTTAGGTTTAGGGTTAGGGCTAGGGCTAGGTCTAGGTTTAGGGTTAGGTTTAGGATTAGAGTTAGGGCTAGGGCTAGGGCTAGGGTTAGAGTTAGGGTTAGGGTTAGGGCTAGGGCTAGGACTAGGGCTAGGGTTATGGTTAGATCTAGGGCTAGGGTGTGGGTTAGGGGTAGGGCTAGATTAGGGCTAGGGTCAGGTATAGGGTTAGGTCGAGGGCTAGGGCTAGTGTTAGGGTTAGCATTATGTTTAGGTCTTGGGCTAGGGTTGGGGTTAGGATTAGGTCTAGGGCTAGGGCTAGAGTTAGGTTTAGGGTTAGGGCTAGGGCTAAGGTTAGGGCTAGGGTTAAGTTTAGGGTTAGGGATAGGGCAAGGGTTAGGGTTAGGATTAGGGTTATGGTAAGGTCTAGGGCTATTAGTGTTAGGGCTAGGGCTAGGCTTAGGGTTAGGGTTAGGACTAGGGACGGGCTAAGGGCTATGCTTAGGGTTAGGGTTAGGACTAGGGCTAGGGCTAGGTTTAGGTTTAGGGTTAGCGGCAGGGCTAGGGTTAGGTTTAGGGTTAGGTTTAGGGTTAGGTTTAGTGCTAGGACCACAGCTAGGTCTAGGGCTAGGGTTAGGGTTAGGGTTAGGTTTAGGGTTAGGGTTAGGGAAAGGTTTAGTGTTAGGGGTAAGGATAGGGCTAGGGCTAGGGTTACGGTTAGGGCTAGGGTCAGGGCTAGGTCTAGGGTTAGGGATAGGTTTAGTGTTTGGGCTAGTGCTTGGGCTAGGGCTAGGGTTAGGGTTAGTGTTAGGGTTATGGCTAGGGCTAGGGCTAGGGCTAGGGCTAGGGTTAGGGTTAGGTTTAGGTTTAGGGCTAGAGCTATTTTTAGGGTTAGTGTTAGAGTTAGTGCTAGGTTTAGGTTTAGGTTTAGGGTTAAAGCTAGGGCTAGGGTTAGGTTTAGGGTTAGCTCTAGAGCTACAAATAGGGCTAGGGTAAGGTTTAGAGCTAGGGCTAGGGCTAGGGCTAGGATTAGGATTAGGGTTAGGACTACGGTTATGGTTAGAATTACGGTTATGGTTAGGTCCAGGGCAAGGCTAGGTCTAGGGCTGGTGTTAGGGTTAGGTTTAGGGTTAGGTTTTGGGTTAGGGTTAGGGCTAGGGCTAAGGTTAGGTTTAGGGTGTGGGTTAGGGTTAGGGCTAGTGTTAGGGTTAGGGTTAGGGTTAGGGTTAAGGCTATGGCTAGGCCTAGTGCCTGGGTTAGGGTTAGGTTTAGGTCTAGGGCTAGGGTTAGGGTTAGGGTTAGGGTTAGTGTTAGGTTTAGTGTTAGTGTTAGGGTTAGGGTTAGGGTTAGGATTAGAGCTAGGTTTAGGTTTAGGCTTAGGGTTAGGGTTATTGCTAGGACCACGGCTTGGTCTAGGCTTAGGGTTAGGGTTAGGGTTAGCTCTAGGGCTAAGGTTATTGTTAGGGTTAGGTTTAGGTTTAGTATTAGGGCTAGGGCTAGGGCTAGGGCTAGGGTTACGTTTAGGGTTAGGGTTAGTGCTAGGGCCAGGGCTAGGGCTAGGGTTAGGGTTAGTGCTAGGGCTAGGCCTCAGGCTAGTGTTAAGGTTAGGTTTAGGGTTCAACCAAGGGTTAGGTTAGGAGCTACGATTAGCTTTACTGTTAGGTTTAGGGTTAGGGCTAGGGCTAGGGTTAGAGCTAGGGTTAGCATTAGGCTTAGGTTTAGGGCTAGGTTTAGGGTTAGGGTTAGGAGTAGACTTGGGTTAGGGTTAGGGTTAGGGTTAGAGTTAGGGCTAGGGCCAGAGCTAGGTCTAGGGTTAGGGTTAGGGCTAGGGCTAGGGCTAGGCTTAGGTTTAGGGTTAGGGTTAGGGTTAGGTTTAGGGTTCAGGCAAGGGTTAGGTTAGGAGCTATGGTTAGGGTTAGCCTTAAGGTTAGATTTAGGGATAGGGCTAGGGTTAGTGTTAGGGTTAGTGTTAGGCTTAGGGTTAGGGCTATGTTTAGGGTTCGGGTTAGTGCTAGGACTAGGGCTAGGGCTAGGCCTAGGGCTAGATTTAAGGTTAATTTTAGGGCTACAGCTAGGGTTAGGCTTAGGTATAGGGTTAGGTTTAGGGCTAGGTCTAGGGTAGGGCTAGGGCTAGGGAAGGCTTTAGGGTTAGGGTTTTGTCTAGGGCTATGGTTAGGGTTAGGTCTAGAGCTAAGCTTATTGTTAGGGTTAGGGTTAGGGCTAGGGTTAGCTTTTGGGCTAGTGTTGTGTTAACAGTTAGAGCTGTGACTAAATCTATGGCTATGGTTAAGTTTAGGTGTATGATAAGGATTAGGGTTAGGGTTAGGGTCCAGTTTCGATTCGGGATAGGGTTATGTTTAGCGTTCGGGTTCGGGTTCGGGTTCGGGTTCGGGTTAGGGTTAGGGTTAGGGTTAGTGTTATGGTTAGGGATAGGGTTAGGTTTTGGATTAGGGTTAGGGTTACGGTTAGGGCTAGGGTTAGGTTTTGGATTAGGGTTAGGGTTACGGTTAGGGCTAGGGTTAGGTTTAGGGTTAGGACTAGGGCTGGGGCAAGGTCTAGGACTAGGCTTAGGCTGAGGGTTAAGGCTAGGACTAGGGCTAGGGCTAGTTTTAGGGTTAGGGTTAGGGTTAGGTTTTGGGTTAGGGTTAGTGCTAGGGCTAAGGTTAGATTTAGGATGTGGGTTAGGGTTAGGGCTAGGACTAGGGTTAGGGTTAGGGTTAGGGTTAGGTCTAGGGTGAAGGCTGGTGTTAGATTTAGGGTTAGTGTTTGATTTACGGCTAGGTCTAGGGTTACGTTTACGGCTAGGGTTAGGGATAGGGATAGGGTTAGGTTTAGGGTTATGATTATGGCTTGGGCTAGGGCTAGGTATAGGTTTGGGTTAGTTTTATGTCTAGGGCTAGGGTTAGGTTTAGGGCTAGGGCTAGGGCTAGGGCAAGGGCTAGTGTTAAGGTTGGTGCTAGGGCTAGGGCTACGTTTAGGGCTAGGGTTAGCGTTAGGGTTAGGGTTAGTGTTACAGTTAGGGATAGGGTTAGGGTTTGTGTTAGGGTTATGGTTACGGTTAGGGCTAGGGTTAGGGTTAGGGTTAGGACTAGGGCTGGGGCAAGGGCTAGGACTAGGCTTAGGCTGAGGGTTAGGGTTAGGACTAGAGCTAGGGCTAGTTTTAGGCTTAGGGTAAGGATTAGGTTTTGGGTTAGGGTTAGGGCTAGAGCTAAGGTTAGGTTTAGGGTGTGGGTTAGGTTTAGAGCTAGGACTAGGGTTAGGGTTAGGGTTAGGTCTAGTGTGAGGGCTGGTGTTAGATTTAGGGTTAGTGTTTGATTTACGGCTAGGGCTAGGGTTACGTTTACCGCTAGGTCTAGGGTTAGGGTTAGGTTTAGGGTTAGGGCTAAGGCTAGGGCCAGGGCTAGGTCTAGGGTTAGGGTTCGGTTTAGGGTTAGGGCTAGTGCTTGGGCTCAGGCTAGGGTTAGGGTTAGGGTTAGGGTTACGGCTAGGGCTAGGGCTACGTCTAAGGTTATGGTTAGGGTTAGGGTTAGGGTTAGGGTTAGGGTTAGGGTTAGGGGTAGGGCAGAGGCTAGGGTTAGGTTTAGGGTTAATGTTAGGGCTAGGGCTAGGGCTATGGCTAGGGTTAGGATTAGGGCTAGGGCTATGTTTGGGGTTAGGGTTTGGGCTAGGTCTGGGGTTAGGGTTAGGTTTGGGGTTTGGTCGAGGGCTGGGGCTAGTGTTAGGGTTAGGGTTAGTGTTAGGGCTAGAGTTAGGTTTAAGGATATGTTTAGAGCTAGGGCTAGGGTGAGGTTTAGGGTTAGCTCTAGGGCTAGGGCTAGTGCTAGGGTAAGGGTCAGGGCTAGGGCAGGGCTAGGTCTAGGATTAGGTTTAGGGTTAGGGTTAGGGTTCGGGTTGGGGTTGGGTTTGGGGTTGGGGTTGTGGTTAGTGTTAGGTTAAGGGCTAGGGCTAGGGCTAGGGTTAGGTTTAGGTTTAGCTTTATGGCTATGGCTAGGAGTAGGTCTATGGTTAGGGTTTGGGTTAAGGTTAGGTCTAGGGTGTTTGTTAGGGAACGGGGTAGGTTTAGGGTTAGGGTTGGGGTTGGGGTTGGCATTGTGGTTAGGGTTAGAGTTAGGGTTAGGTCTAGGGCTAGGGTTAGATTTAGGGTTAGGGTAGGGCTAGGGTTAGGGTTTGGGCTAGTGTTAAGGTTAGGTTTACGGCTAGGTCTGGTGTTAGGATTAGGGTTAGTGTTAGGTTTACGGCTAGGGCTAGGGTTAGGGTTAGGGTTAGGTTTAGGTCTAGGGCTAGGGCTAGTGTTAGGGTATAGGGGTAGGGTAAGGGTTAGGTTTAGGTTTAGGGTTATGGTTAGGGTTAGGGCTAAGTGTAGGGCTAGGGCAAGGGATAGGGTTAGGGTCAGGGCTAGGGCTAGGGTTCGGGTTAGGGTTTTGTTAGGGCTAGGGCCAGTGCTATTTGTAGGGTAAGCGTTAGGTTTAGGTTTAGGGTTAGGGTTAGGGCTATGTCTATGCCTAGGGCTAGGGTTAGGATTAGGGTTAGGGTTAGTGTTAGGGCTAGGGTTAGGGCTAGTGTTAGGTTAAGGTTTAGGATAAGGGCTAGGGCTAGGGTTAGGATTTGGGTTAGGTTTAGGGTTAGGGCTAGGCCTAGGGCTATGGTTAGGTTTAAGGTTTTTTTAGGGCTACAGCTAGCGTTAGGCTTAGGGTTATTGTTAGGGTTAGGGCTAGGACTAGGTTCAGGTTTAGGGTTAGTGTTAGGGTTAGGGTGGGGTTAGGTTTAGGGTTCGGGCTAGGGTTAGGGTTAGGGTTAGGGTTAGGGTTAGGTCTGGGGCAAGGGCTAGTGTTAGGGTACAGGGGTAGGGTAATGGTTAGGACTAGGGCTAGGCTTAGGGTTAGGGTTAGGACTAGGGCTTGGGCTAGTGTTAGGTTTAGGGTTAGGGTTAGGGTTAGGGCTGGGTCTAGGGTTAGTTTTAGGGTTAGAGTTAGTGTAAGGTTTGGGGTTAGGGTTAGTTCTAGAGCTAGGGTTAGGGTTAGGGTTAGGTTTAGGTCAAGGCGAGTTCTAGTGTTAGGGTTAGGGTTAGTGTTAGGGCTAGGGCTAGGGTTGCTTTAGGGTTAGGGCTAAGGCTAGGGCGAGGGCTAGGGCCAAGGTAAGGTTAAGGGCTAGGGCTAGTGTTTGGACTAGGGTTTATTGCTAGGGTTAGGGCTAGGGTTATTGTTAGGTCTAGGGTAAGGGTTGGGGTTAGGGTTAGGGCTAGGGCTAGGGTTAGGTTTAGGTTTAGTGTTAGGTCGAGTGCTAAGGCTCGTGTTAGGGTTAGGGTTAGTGTTAGGGCTAGGGCTTGGTTTACGGTTAGGTTTAGGGCTAGGGCTAGTGTTAGGTTTAGGGTTAAGGCTAGGGCTAGTGCTAGGGCTAGGGTAAGGTTTAGGGCTTAGGGCTAGGGCAAGGGCTATGGTTAGGGTTAGGTCTAGGGCTAGGGTTACGGTTAGGGTTATATTTAGGGGTAGGGTTACTGTTACGGTGAGGGCTAGGTTTAGGGCTAGGCCTAGGTTTAGGTCTAGGGCTAGAGTTAGGATTAGGACTAGGGCTAGGTTTATGGTCAGGGATACTGTTACGGTTAGGGCTAGGTATAGGGTTAGGGTAAGGGTTAGGGTTATGGTTAGTGCTAGGTTTAGGTTTAGGGTCAGGTTTAGAGCTAGGGCTAGGGCTTGTTCCAGGGCTAGGGGTAGGGTTAGGGTTAGGGCTAGCGCTAGGGATAGGGCTAGGGCTACGGTTAGGTTTAGGGTTAGGTTTTTGGTTATGTTTAGGGCTAGAGCTAAGGATAGGTTTAGGGTGTGGGTTAGGCTTAGGGCTAGGGTTAGGGTTAGGGTTAGAGTTAGGGCTAGGGCTAGTCCTGGGGCTAGGGTTAGGTTTAGGGTTAGGGCTACGGCTAGGGCTAGTTTTAGGGTTAGGGTTAGGGCTAGGGTAAGGGTTAGGCTTAGGGTTAGGGTTAGTACTAGGGCTAGGCCTAAGGCTATGGTTATGTTTAGGGTTAGTGCTAGTGCTAGGATTAGGTTTAGGGTTAGGGCTATGGCTAGGGCTAGGGTTATGGTTAGGGTTTGGGTTAGGGTTAGGTCTAGGGCTAGTGTTAGGTTTGGGGTGTGGGTTAGGTTTCGGCCTAGATTTAGGGTTAGGGTAGGGGTTGGGGTTGGTATTGGGTTTAGGGTTAGGGTTAGGTTTAGGGTTAGGATTAGGGTAAGGGCTAGGGTTAGATTTAGGGTTAGGACTAGGGCTAGGTTTAGGATTAGGGTTAGGGTAGGGCTAGGGCTAGAGTCAGTGCTAGGGTTAAGGTTAGGTCTACATTAGGGCTGGTGTTAGGATTAGGGTTAGTGTTAGGTTTTCGGCTAAGGCTAGGGTTAGGTTTACGTTTAGGTGTAGTGCTAGGGTCCGTTTTATGGTTAGGGTTAGTGTTAGGGCTGGGGTAGGTTTAGGGTTAGGGTTATGGCTAGGGCTACAGCTAGGGCTAGGTCTAGGTTTAGGGTTAGGTTAAGGGTTACTGCAACTTTTAAGGTTAGGGTTAGTGTTAGGGCTAGGGCTACGTTTAGGGTTAAGGTTAGGGATAGGGCTAGGGTTAGGGTTAGGGTTAGGGCTAGGGCTAGGTTAAGGTTTAGGGCCAAGGGCTAAGGCAAGGGCCAGGATTAGGGTTAGGACTAGGGCTAGGGTTACATTTAGAGTTACTGTTATGGTTAGGGCTAAGGCTAGGGCTAGGGCTAGGGCTACATCTAGAGCTAGGGCTAGGGCTAGGTCTAGTGTTAGGGTTAGGGCTAGGGCTAGGGCTAGGGTTAGGGTTAGGGTTAGGTTTCGGGTTAGGGTTAGGTCTAGGCTAAGGTTAGGTTTAGGGTGTGGGTTAGGGTGAAGGCTAGGGTTAGGGTTAGGGATAGGGTTAGGGCTAGGTCTAGGGCTAAGGTTAGTGTTAGGGGTAGGGCTAGGTCTAGGAGTATGGTTAGGTTTAGGCTTAGAGTTAGGGCTAGGGCTAGGGTTAGGTTTAGGGTGTGGGTTAGGGTTAGGGCTAGGGTTAGGTTTAGGTTTAATGTTAGGGCTACGGCTAGGTGTAGGGCTAGGGTTAGGGTTTGGGGTAGGGCTAGGGGTAGAGCTAGGGTTAGGGTTAAGGTTACGGCTAGGGCTAGGGTTAGGTTTAGGGTTAGGGTTAGGGCTAGGGCAAGGTTTAGGGCTAGGTTTAGGCTGAGAGTTAGGTTTAGGGTTAGGCTTAGGGTTAGGCTTATGGCTAGGGCTAGGCCTAGGACTAGGGTTAGGGTTAGGGTTAGGGTTAGGGCTAGGGCTAGGGTTAGGGCTGGATTTAAGGTTAATTTTAGGGCTTGGGCTAGGTTTAGGTTTAGAGTTAGCGTTAGGGTTACGGTGGGTTTAGGGTTAGGTCTAGTGCTAGGGCTATTGTTAGGGTTAGGGTTAGTGTTAGGGTTAGGTCTAGGTTTAGGGTTAATGTTATGGCTAGGTCTAGGGTTGGTTTAGGGTTAGGGCTAGGGTTAGGGTTAGAGTTAAGGTTAAGGTTAGCGTTAAAGCTAGGCCTAGGGCTAGAGTGAGGGTTAGGATTAGGGCTAGTGCTAGGGCTAGGGTTAGGGTTACCGCTAGAGCTAGGGTTAGGGTTAGGTTTAGGGTTAGGGCTAGGGCTAGTGTTAGGGTTAGTGTTAGAGTCAGGGCTAGTCTAGGGTTAAGGTTAGGGTTATGGTTAGGTCTAGGTCTAGGGCTAGTGTTCAGGTTAGGGTTATTGTTAAGTTTACAGCTAGGGCTAGGATTAGGGTTAGGTCTAGGGCTAGGGTTAGTGATAGGGTTAGGGTTAGGGTTTGGGTTAGGGGTAGTGTTAGGGTTAGGGTTAGGGTTAGGGCCTGGGTTAGCGCTAGGTTTAGGGTTAGGGCTAGGGCCAGTGCCAGGGCTAGGGTTAGGTTAGGATTAGGGTTAGGGATACGGCTAGCGCTCGGGCTAGGTTTAGGGTATTGTTAGGGTTAGGGCTAGGGCAAGGGCTAGTGTTATGTTTAGAGCAAGGCCTAGGGTTAGGTTTATTGTTAGCTCTAGGGCTAGGTCTAGGGTAAGGGTTTGGGCTAGGGCTAGGGCAAGGGCTGGGGTTAGGTTTAGGACTAGGACTAGGCTTACGGTTAGGGTTACGGTTATGGTTAAGGCTAGGGCAAGGCTAGGTCTAGGGTTAGGGTTAGGGTTCGGGTTAGGGTTAGGTTTACGGTTATGGTTAGGGCTAGGGCAACGCTCGGTTTAGGGTTTGGGTTAGGGTTAGAGCTAGGTCTAGTGTTAGGGTTAGGGCTAGGGCTAGGGCTAGGGCTAGGGCTAGGGCTAGGGTTTTGGTTAGGGTTATGTTTAGGGCTAGGGCTATGGTTAGGGTTATGTTTAGGGCTAGGGCTATGGTTAGGGTTAGGGTAGGGGTAGGGCCATGGTTCGGTTTAGAGTTAGGGTAGGGCTAGGGCTAGGATTAGGGCTAGTGTTACAGTTAGGTCTAGGGCTTAGGCTGGTGTTAGATTAGGGTTAGTGTTAGGTTTACGGCTAGGGCTAGGGTTAGGCTTAGGTTTAGGGTTAGGTATAGGGCTAGGGCTAGGGTTAATGTATAGGTGTAGGTTAAGGATTAGAGTTAGCTTTAGGGTTATGGTTAGGGCTAGGGAGGGCTAGGGCAAGGGTTAGGTTTAGGCTTAGGGCTAGTGCTAGGGTTAGGTTTAGATTTAGCATTTCGGTTAGTGTGGGGTTAGGGTTTCGTCTAGTGCTAAGGCTAGTGTTAGGGTTAGGGTTAGAGCTAGGGATAGGGTTGGTTAAGATTTAGGGCTAGGGATAGGGCTAGGGCCAGGGTAAGGGCTAGGGCTAGGTCTAGGTCTAGTGTTAGGGTTAGGGTTATGGCTAGGGCTAGGGTTAGGTTTAGGGTTAGGTTTAGGGTTAGGGTTAGGGCTAGGGCTACGGCAAAGGTTACGGTTAGATTTAGGGCTAGGGCTAGGTTTAGGGTTATGTTTAGGGTTAGGGATAGTTTTAGGGCTAGGGCCAGGGCTAGGTCTAGGGTTAGTGTTAGGTTTAGGGTTAGTGTTACGCCTATGGCTAGGGCTAGGGTTAGGGTTAGGGTTAGGGTTAGGTCTAGGGCTAGGCCTAGGGCTAGTGTTAGGGTTAGGGTTAGGATTAGGGATAGGGCTAGGGTAAGGTTTGGGTTTAGGGTTAGGGCTAGGCTTAGGTTTAGGTGTAGGGTTAGGTCTAGGGCTAGAGCTAGGTCTAGGGCTTGGGCTTGGTCTAGGGTTAATGTTAGGGTTAGGCCTAAGGCTAGGTCTATGGCTAGGGTTAGGGTTAGGGTTAGGTCTAGGGCTAGGATTTGGCTTACGGTTACGGATAGGGCTAGGTTTATATTTAGTGTTAGGGTTAGTGTTAGGGCTATGGCTAGGGCTAGGGTTAGGTTTAGGGTTTGTCTAGGGCTAGGGTTTGGTTTAGGGTTAGGGTTAGGTCTAGGGCTAGGGTTAGGATTAGGGTTAGGGTTAGGTCTAGAGCTAGGGTTAGGGTTAGGGCTCTGGTTAGCTTTATGACTAGTGTTGTGTTAACAGTTAGGATTGTGACTAAATCTAAGGCTATGGTTATGTTTTGGTGTACGATAAGGATTAGCGTTAGGGTGAGGGTTCCTGTTCAGTTCGGGATAGGGTTAGGTTTAGCATTCGGGATCAGGTTCGGGTTATGGCTAGGGTTAGAATTAGGGTTAGGATTAGTGTTAGGGTGAGGCTAGGGCTAGGACTAAACTGTGGTTAGGGTTAGGTTTAGGGTCTGGCAAGGGCTAGGGTTAGGGTTAGGGCTTTGGTTAGGTCTAGGGCTAGGGCTGGTGTTAGGGTTAGGTTTAGTGTTTTGTTTACGGCTAGGGCTAGGGTTAGGGTTAGGGCTAGGGTTAGGTTTAGGGCTAGGGTTAGAGTTAGGGTTCGGGCTAGGGTTAGCTTTTGGGCTAGTGTTGTGTTAATAGTAAGGACAATGACTAAATATAAGTCTATGGTTAAGTTCAGGTGTATGATAAGGATTAGGGTTAGGGTTAGGTTTCGGGTTGTGTTCGGGATAGGGTTAGTGTTATGGCTAGGGTTAGGATTAGGGTTAGGGTGAGACTAGGGCTAGGACTAGGGCTATGGTTAGGGTTAGGGTTATGGTTAGGGTTAGGGTGAGGGCAGGGCAAGGGCTAGGTTTAGGGTTAGGGTTATGGTTAGGTCTAGGGCTAGGTCTGGTGTTAGGGTTAGGGTTAGTGTTTGGTTTACAGCTAGGGCTAGGGTTAGGGTTAGGGCTAGGGCTAGAGATAGGTTTAGGGCTATGTTTAGGGTTACGGTTAGGGCTTGGCTTATGGTTAGAGTTAGGGTTAGGTCTAGGGCTAGGGTTAGGGTTAGGCTTAGGGCTAGAGATAGGTTTAGGGCTATGTTTAGGGTTAGGGTTAGGGCTTGGCTTAGGGTTAGAGTTAGGGTTAGGGCTAGGGCCACGGGTAGGTCTAGGGTTATGGTTAGGTTTAGGGTTAGGTCTAGGACTAGGTCTAGGTCTAGAGTTATGGTTAGGGTTAGGGTTAGTGTTAGGGCTAGGGCTAGGGTTAGGGTTAGGGTTAGGGTAGGGTTAGGGCTAGGGCTAGGGCTAGGGCTAGGGTTAGGTTTAGCATTAGGCTTAGGGCCTGGGCTTGGACTAAGGCTAGGGTTAATTAGGTTTATGGCTATGGCTATGGTTGGGGTTAGGTTTAGTGCTAGGTCCAGGGCTAGGGTAGGGCTATGTCTGGGGTTATTGTTAGGGCTAGGGCTAGATTTGGTGTTAGGGATAAGGGTAGGTTTAGGGTTAGTTTTAGGGTTAGGTCTAGGACTAGGGTAAGATTTAGGCCAGGTCTAAGGCTTGGGCTAGGGTTAGGGTTTTGGCAAGGCCTAGTGTTATGGTTATGGTTATGTTTATTGTTAGGGCTCGGGCTAGGGCTAGGGCTAGTGCTAGGGCTAGGGCTAGGGCTAGGTTGAGGGTTAGAGTTAGGGTTTGGGTTAGGATTATGGCTAGGCCTAAGTTTAGGCTTAGGGTGTGCATTAGGTTTAGAGCTAGCGTTATGGCTAGGGTTAAGGTTAGGGCTAGGGTTAGGGTTAGAGCTAGGGCTAGTGTTAGGGTTAGGAATAGTGCTAGGGCTAGGGTTAGGGTTAGGGCTAGGGTTAGGGTTAGGGTTAAGTCTATGACTAGGGTTGCGGTTAGGGTTTCGGTTATGGTTAGTGCTAGGGCTAGGGTTAGGTTTAGTGTTAGGGTTAGGCTTAGGGCTAGGGCTAGGGCTAGGGCTAGGGTTAGGGCTAGGGCTAGGGCAAGGGTTGGGGTAAGGGTTAGGGCTAGGGCTAGTGTTAGGTTTAGGATTAGGTTTAGGTCGAGTGCTATGGCTAGTGTTAGAGTTAGGGTTAGCGTTAGTGATAGGACTAGCTTTAGGTGGTGGGTTAGGGCTAGGGCTAGGTTTAGGTTTATGGTCACAGCTAGGGCTAGGGCTAGGATTAGTGTTAAGTCTAGGGCTAGGGTTACAGTTAGGTTTACTGTTATGGTTTCAGGCTAGGGTTAGGGTTAGGTTTAGTGTTAGGGTTAGGGTTAGGGCGAGGGCTAGGGCTAGCGTTAGGGTTAGGTTTAGGGTTAGGTCTAGGGCTATGGTTAGGGTTAGGGTTAGGGTTAGGGTTAGGGTTAGGGTTAGGGTTAGGGTTACGGTTAGTCCTAGGTCTATGGCTAGGTTTAGGGTTAGGGTTAGGAATAGGGCTAGGGTGAGGGTTATATTTAGGGTGTGGGTTAGGGTTAGGGCTAGGGTCAGGTTTAGGGTTAGGGCTACAGCTAGTCCTAGGGCTAGTTTGAGTGTTTGTGTCAGGGTAGGGCTCGGGTTAGGTTAGGGTTAGCGTAGGTCTATGGCTAGGGTTAGGATTGGGGTTAGGCATATGGTTAGGTCTAGGGCTAGGGCTAGTGTTAGGGTTGGGGTTAGTGTTATTTGTACAGCTAGTGCTAAGTTTAGGGTTAGCGCTAGGGATAGGGTTAGGGTTAGGGTTAGGGATAGGGTTAGGGCTATTGTTAGGTTTCGGGGTAGGGCTAGGTTAGGGTTTGGGTTAGGGTTATGGCTAGGGCCAGGGCTAGGGCTAGGTTTAGGGTTAGGGTTAGTTTTAAGGTTATGGCTAGGGCTAGGACTATGGCTAGGATTAGAGTTAGTGTTAGGGTTATGGCTAGGGTAGGTCTAGGGCTAGGGCTAGGGTTTGGGGAAGGGCTAGGGCTAGGGCTACAGTTAGGCCTGGGTTAGGGCTAGGGCTAAGGTTAGGTTTAGGGTGTGTGTTAGTGTTAGGGCTAGGGTTAGGGTTAGGGTTAGGGTTAGTGTTAGTGTTAAAGCTAGGCCTAGGCCTAGAGTTAGGGTTACATTAGGGCTAGGGCTAGGGTTAGCGTTAGGGTTAGGGCTAGGTTTAGGATTAGAGCTAGGGTTAGGGTTAAGATTAGTGTTATGGTTAGTGGTAGGGCTAGGCCGTGGGCTAGTTTTAGGGTTAGGGTTAGGGCTAGGGCTAGGGTTAGGGTTAGGGTTAGGGCTAGGGCTAGGGATAGGGCTACGGCTAGGGCAAAGGTTATTGCTAGGGTTAGGGCTAGGGCTAGGGTTAGGTTTAGGTTTAGGGCTAGGGCTATGGTTTGGCTTCGGGTTAGGGTTAGATAGGGCTTGGCCTAGGGCTAGGGTTAGGTTTAAGTTTAATTTTAGGGCTATAGTAGGGTTAGGTTTAGGATTATTGTTAGGGTTAGGGCTAGGACTAGGATCTGGTTTAGGGTTACCTTTAGGGTTATGGTTAGGGTAAGGTCTAGGGCTAGGGCTAGTGTTAGGGTATAGGGGTAGGGTAAGTGTTAGGGCTAGGGCTAGGCTTAGGGTTTGGGTTAGGACTAGTTCTTTGATTAGGGTTAGCTTTACAGTTAGGGTTAGGTTAGGGCTAGGGCTAGAGTTAGGTTTAGGTTTAATGTTATTGTAAGGTTTGAGGTTTGGGTAATTCTAGGGCTAAGGTTAGGGTTAGGGTTAGTGTTAGGTTTAGGTCGAGGGCTAAGGCTAGGTTTAGGGTTAGGGTTATGGCTAGGGCTAGGGTTGGTTTAGGGTTAGGGCTAGGGTTAGGTTTGGTTTAGGGTTAGGGCTAGGGCTAGGGCTAGGGCTAGGGCCAGGGTAAGGGTAAGGTCTAGGGCTAGGGCTTGGACTAGGGTTACGGTTAGGGTTAAGGCTAGGGCTAGGCTTATGGTTAGGGTTATGGTTAGGGCTAAGGCCAGGGCTAGGTCTAGGGTTAGCGTTAGGGTTAGGGTTAGGGTTAGGTCTAGGGCTAAGGCTAGTGTTAGGGTATAGGGGTAGCGTAAGTGTTAGGACTAGTGTTAGGCTTAGGGTAAGGTCTAGGTCAAGGGTTAGGGCCAGGGTTAAGGTTAGGGTTAGGTTTAGGGATAGGGCTAGGGCTAGGCCTAGGGTTAGGGTTAGGTCTAGGCTAAGGGTTTGGGTTAGGGTTAGGGCTAGGGCTATGGTTAGGTTTAGGTTTAGGGTTATGTCGAGTGCTAAGGCTAGTGTTAGGGTTAGGGTTAGTGTTAGGGCTAGGGCTAGGTTATGATTAGGTTTAGGGCTAGGGCTAGGGTTAGGTTTAGGTTTAGGGCTAGGGCTAGGGCTAGGACTAGAGTAAGGTTTAGGGCTTAAGGCTAGGGCAAGGGCTAGGGTTAGGGTTAGGTCTAGTGCTAGGGTTACGTTTTGGGTTAGGGTTAGCTTTATATTTAGGGGTAAGGTTAGTGTTACAGTTAGGGCTAGGTTTAGGGCTAGGCCTGGGGTTAGGGCTAGGGTTAGAGTTTGGGTTAGGATGAGGGCTGTGGTTATCGTTAGGGATACTGTTACTGTTAGGCCTAGGTATAGGTTTAGGTTTAGGGTTAGGTTTACAGTTAGGGCTAGGGTTAGGGTTAGGGTTAGGGCTAGGGCTAGGGCTAGTGCTAGGTTTAGGTTTAGGGTTAGGTTTTTGGTTATGGTTAGGTCTAGGCTAAGGTTAGGTTTAGTGTGTGGGTTAGGCTTAGTACTAGGTTTAGGGTTAGGGTTAGGGTTAGGCCTAGGGCTAGGCCTAGGGCTAGAGTTAGGGTTAGGGTTAGGGCTAGGGCTAGGGCTAGGTTTAGGTTTAGGGTTAGGGTTATGGTTATGCCTAGGGCTAGGGCTATGGTTAGGGATTGGGTGAGAGTTAGGTCCTGGGCTAATGTTAAGTTTAGGATGTGGGTTAGGGTTCGGGCTAAGTTTAGGGTTAGTGTTGGGGTTGGGGTTCGCATTGGGTTTATGGTTAGGGTTAGGGTTAGGGTTAGGGCTAGGGCTACGGGTAGGGTTAGGGTTAGCTTTACGGCTAGGGCTAGGGTTAGATTTAGGGTTAGGACTAGGGCTAGGTTTAGGATTAGGGTTAGGGTAGGGCTAGGGCTAGGGTCAGGGCTATGGTTAAGGTTAGGTCTACGGCTAGGGCTGGTGTTAAGATTAGGTTTAGTGTTAGGTTTATGGCTAAGGCTAGGTTTAGGGTTAGGTTTAGGGTTAGGTCTAGGGCTAGTGCTAGTATTATATTATTAGGGTAGGGTAAGATTTATGGTTAGGTTTAGGGTTAGGGTTAGTTCGATTGCTAGGGCCAGTTTTAGTGTTAGGGTTAGTGTTAGGGCTAGGCATATGTTTAGGGTTAGGGTTAGGGTTAGGGCTAGGGCTAGGGCTAGGGCTAGTGTTAGGCTATGGTTAGGGTTAGGGTTAGTTTTTGGTTTAGGGTTAGGGCTAGAGCTAAGATTAGGTTTAAGTTGTGGGTTAGGCTTAGGGCTAGGGTTAGGGTTAGGGTTAGTTTAGGGCTAGCATTATGTCTAGGGCTAGGCTTAGGGTTAGGGTTAGCGCTAGGGTTAGGGCTAGGGCTACGTTTAGGGTTAGGGATAGCTAGGCCTAGGGCTAGAGTTAGGGTTAGATTATGGCTAGGGCTAGGGTTAAGGTTAGTGTATGTTTAGGGCTATGGTTAGGATTAGAGCTAGGGTTAGGGTTAAGATTAGGGTGATGGTTAGTGCTAGGGCTAGGCCTAGGGCTAGTGTTAGGGTTATGGTTAGGGCTAGGTCTAGGGTTATGGTCAGGGTTAGGGTAGGGCTAGGGCTAGGGCTAGGGTTAGGGCTGGGGTTAAGGTTAGGTCTATGGCTAGAACTGGTGTTAGGATTAGGGTTATTGTTAGGTTTACTGCTCGGGCTGGGGTAGGGTTAGGTTTAGGGTTAGGTCTAGGGCTAGGGCTAGTTTTAGGGATAGGGGTAAGGTAAGGGTTAGGGTTAGGTTTAGGGTTAGGGTTAGGGCTAAGTGTAGGGCTAGAGTAAGTGTTAGTGTTGGGGTAAGGGTTAGGGATAGGGCTAGGGTTGTTAGGGTTAGGGTTAGGATTAGGGTTAGGGCTGGGCCAGGGCTAGGTGTAGGGTTAGCGTTAGGTTTAGGGCTAAGGCTAGGGCTAGTGCTAGTGCTAGGGGTAGGTTTAGGATAGGGTTAGGGCTACGGTTAGGGATAGTGCTAGGGTTAGGGTTAGGGCTAGCACTAGGGCTAGGGCTAGGGCTAGTTAGGGCTAGGGCTAATGCTAGGGCTAGAGCTAGGGCTAGGTCTAAGGTTAGTGTTATTGTAAGGGCTAGGTTAACTTTTAAGGTTAGGGTTAGTGTTAGTGCTAGGGCTAGGCTAGGGCTAGGGTTAGGGCTAGGGCTAGGGTTACGTTTAGGATTAGGGCTAGGGCTAGGGCTAAGCTAAGTGTTAGGGCTAAGGGCTAAGGCAAGGGCCACGGTTAGGGTTAGGACTAGGGCTAGGGATACAGTTAGATTTACGGTTATGGTAGGGCTAGGGCTAGGGCTAGGTCTAGTGTTAGGGTCAGGGTTAGGGATAGGTGTAGGGTTAGGATAACAGTTAGGGTTAGGCTTAGCGCTAGGGCTAGGGTTAGGGTTAGGGTTAGGATTACGGTTAGGGCAGGGTTAGGGTTAGAGTTAGAGTTAGAGTTACAGTTAGGGCTAGGGTTAGGGTTAGGGTTATGGTTAGGGCTAGGGCTATGTCTAGGGCTAGGTCTAGGGTTAGGGTTAGGGCTAGGGCTAGGGCTAGTGCTAGGGCTAGGGCTAGGGTTAGGTTTAGGGTTAGGGTTAGGGTTAGGGCTAGGGTTAGGGTTAGGGTTAGTTGTAGTGTTAGGGTTTGGTTTAGGGTTAGCTTTAAGGCAAGGCCAGGTCTAGGTCTAGGGTTAGGGTTAGGTTTAGGTTTAGGGCTAGGGCTAGGGCTAGGGTTAGGTTTAGGGTTAGGGTTCGAGCTAGGGCTAGGGCTAGGGGTAGGGCTAGGTTTATGTTGAGGGTTAGGGTTATAGTTAGGGCTAGGGCTAGCGTTAGGGTTAGAGGTAGGGTTTGGGTTAGGCTTAGGGTTAGGCTTAGGGCTAGGGCTAGGCCTAGGGCTAGTGTTAGGGTTAGGGTTAGGGATAGGTCTAGTGTTAGGGTTTGGATTAGGTCTAGGACTAGGGCTAGGGCTAGGGCTAGATTTAAGGTTAAATTTAGGGCTACAGCTAGGGTTAGGCTTAGGGTTAGGGTTAGGGTTGGGGCTAGGGTTAGGGTTAGGGTTAGGGCTAGTGCTCAGCTTAGGGTTAGGGTTAGGGTTAGTGTTACCTTAGGGCTAGGTTTAGGGTTAGTATTTTGGTTAGGTTTACAGTTAGAGCTAGAGTTAGGGTTAGGGATAGCGTTAGGGCTAGGTTTAGGGTTAGGGTTAGGTTTAGGGCTAGGGCTATTGTTAGGGTTGGGGAAGGGTTAGGGCTAGAGGGAGGGTTAGGGTAAGGGTTAGGGTTAGGGTTAGCATTAGGGTTAGGTTTAGGGATGGGCTCAGTTATGTATAGTGTTAGGGTTAGGGTTAGGGCTAGGGCTAGACCTAGGGTTAGGTTTCGGGTTGGGGTTGGGTTTGGGGTTGCGGTTGGGGTTGGGGATAGTGTTACGGTTACGGTCAGGAATATGACTAGTTCTAGGGTTAGGGTTAGGGCTAGGGCTAGTTTTAAGTTCACGGTTAGGAAAATGGCTAGGGCTAGGGCTAGGGCTAAGGCTAGATTTAAGGTTAATTTTAGGTCTACAGCTAGGGTTAGGCTTAGGGTTAGGGCTAGGGTTAGGGTTAGGTTTAGGGCTAGGACTAGGGCTAGGGCTACGGCTATATTTAACGTTAATTTTAGGTCTACAGCTAGGGTTAGGCTTTAGGTTTAGGGTTAGGGCTAGGGCTAGTATTAGGGTTTGGTTTAGGGTTAGGGCTAGGGCAAGGGTTCATTAGAGTTAGGGCTAGGGCTAGTGTTAGCGTTAGGTTTATGGATAGGTCGAGTGCTAGGGCTCATGTTAGGGTTAGGGTTAGGCTAGGGCTAGGGCTAGGTTTACGTTTAGGGTTAGGGTTAGGCTAGGGCTAGGGTTAGGTTTAGGGTTACGGGTAGGGCTAGGGTTAGGGTTAGGGCTAGGGCTAGGGTTACGGTTAGGGTTATGGTTATGTTTAGGGCTAGGCCTCGGCTAGGGCTAGTGCTAGTGTTAGGTTTAGGTTTAGGTTTAGGTTTAGGGTTAGGGCTAGGGCTAGGATTAGGTTTAGGGTTAGGGTTAGGTGTAGGGCTAGGGTTATGTTTAGGGATAGGGTTAGTGTTACAGTTAGGGCTAGGTTTAGCGTTATGCTTAGGGTTAGGGTTAGGGCTAGGGTTAGGTCTATGGCTAGGGCTAGGGCAAGGGTTACTTTGGGTAAGGGCTAGGGCTAGTGATAGGGCTAGGGTTAGGGTTAGGTTTAGGGTTAGGGCTACGGCTTGGGCTAGGGCTAGGTTTAGGTTTATGGTTAGTGTTAGGGCTAGGGCTAGGCTAAGGCTAAGGTTAGGTTTAGGGTTAGGTTTAGGGCTAGGGCTAGGACTTGGGCTAGGCCTAGGTTAATTGTTATGGCTAAGGCCTATGGCAAGGGCTAGTTTTATGGTTAGAGCTAGGTCTAGGGCTAGGGCTAGGGTTAGTGTTAGGGTTAGTGTTAGGGCTAGTGTTAGGATTTTGGTTAGGGTTAGGTTTAGGGTTAGGGCTAGGGCTAGGCCTAGGGCTAGGGTTAGGTTAGGGTTAGGCTAAGGTTTAGGGCTAGGGTTAGGTTTCAGTCTAGGGCTAGGGCTAGGGCTAGGGCTAGGGCTAGGGCTAGATTTAAGGTTAATTTTAGGGCTAGAGTAGGGTTAAGCTTAGGGTATTGTTAGGGTTAGGCTTAGAAGTAGGGTCAGGTTTAGGGTTAGCTTTAGGTTTAGGGATAGGCTTAGGGCTAGGGCCAGTGCTACTGTTAGGGTATAGGGGTAGAGTTAGGTATAGGGCTAGGGCTAGAGTTAGGTTTAGGGTTAATGTTAGTGTAAGGTTTGGGGTTAGGGTTAGTTCTAGGGCTAGGGTTAGGGTTAGGGTTAGGTTTAGGTCGAAGGTTAGGGCTAGTGTCAGGGTTAGGGTTAGTGTTAGGGCTAGGGCTAGGGCTAGGTTTAGGTTTACGGTTAGGGCTAGGGCTAGGGTTGGTTTAGGGCTAGGGCTAGGGCTAGGGCTAGGGCTACGGCCAGGGTAAGGGTAAGGGTAAGGGTAAGGGTAAGGGTAAGGGTAAGGTCTAGGGCTAGGGCTTGGACTAGGGTTACGGTTAGAGTTAAGGCTAGGGCTAGGCTTATGGTTAGGGTTATGTTTAGGGCTAGGGCCAGGGCTAGGTCTAGGGTTAGCGTTAGGGTTGGGATTAGGGTTAGTTCTAGGGCTAAGGCTAGTGTTAGGGTATAGGGTTAGAGTAAGTGTTAGGGCTAGTGCTAGGCTTAGGGTAAGGGCTAGGTCGAGGGCTAGGGCTAGATTAAGGTTAGGGTTAGGGATAGGGCTAGGGCTAGGACTAGGATTAGGGTTAGGTCTAGGGTAAGGTTTGTGATTAGGGTTAGGGCTAGGGCTAGGTTTAGGTTTAGGGTTATGTCGAGTGCTAAGGCTAGTGTAGGGTTAGGGTTAGTGTTAGGGCTAGGGCTAGGTTTACGGTTAGGTTTAGGGCTAAGGCTTGGGTTAGGTTTAGGGTTAGGGCTAGGGCTAGGGCTAGGACTAGGGTAAGGTTTAGGGCTTAGGGCTTAGGGCTAGGGCAAGGGCTAGGGTTAGGGTTAGGTCTAGGCCTAGGGTTACGGTTAGGATTAGGGTTAGGTTTACATTTAGGGGTAGGGTTAGTGTTACGGTTAGAGTTAGATTTAGGGCTAGGCCTGGGGTTAGGGTTAGGGTTAGGGTTAGGGTTAGGGTTAGGGTTAGGGTTAGGGTTAGGGTTAGGGCTGGGCTTGGCCTAGGGCTAGGGTTAGTGTTAGGGTTCGCGTTATTGCTATGGCTAGGCCTAGGGCTATGTTTAGGGTTTTGGTTAGGGTTAGGTCTAGGGCTGTTGTTAGGTTTAGGGCGTTGTGTAGTGTTCATGCTAGGTTTAGGGTTAGGTTTGGGGTTGGAGTTGGCGTTGTGGTTACGGTTAGGGTTAGGGTTAGGGCTAGGGCTAGGGCTGGGGTTAAGGTTAGGTCTACAGCTAGAACTGGTGTTAGGATTAGGGTTAGTGTTAGGTTTACTGCTAGGGCTTGGGTTAGGGTTAGGTTTAGGGTTAGGTCTAGGGCTAGGGCTAGTGTTAGGGCATGGGGTAAGGTAAGGGTTAGGGTTAGGTTTAGGGTTAGGGTTAGGGCTAAGTGTAGGGCTAGTGCAAGTGTTAGGGTTAGGGTTAGGGCTAGGATTAGGTTTAGGGTTAGGGCTAGGGTTGTTAGGGTTAGGGTTAGGATTAGGGTTAGGGCTGGGCCAGGGCTAGGTGTAGGGTTAGCGTTAGGTTTAGGGCTAAGGCTTGGGCTAGTGCTAGGGCTAGGGGTAGGTTTAGGCTTAGGGCTACGGCTAGGGCTAGTGCTAGGGTTAGGGTTAGGGTTAGGGTTAGGGTTAGGGCTAGGGCTAGGTCTAGGGCTAGGGCTTAGTTAGGGCTAGGTCTAGGGCTAGGTCTAGGGTTAGGTTTATGGTTAGTGTTATTGTAAGGGCTAGGGTACTTTTAAGGTTAGGGTTAGTGTTAGGGCTAGGGCTAGGTCTAGGCTAAGGGTTAGGGCTAGGGCTAGGGTTAGGTTTAGGGTTAGGGCTAGGGCTAGGGCTAGGCTAAGGGCTAAGGCAAGGACCAGGGGTAGGGTTAGGGCTAGGGCTAGGGATACGGTTAGATTTACGGTTATGGTAGGGCTAGGTCTAGGGCTAGGTCTTGTGTTAGGGTTAGGGTTAGGTCTAGGTGTAGGGTTATGACTACGATTAGGGTTAGGGTTAGTGCTAGGGCTAGGGTTAGGGTAAGGGTTAGGATTATGGTTATGGCTAGGTTTAGGGTTAGAGTTAGGTTTGGAGTTACATCTAGGGCTAGGGTTAGGGTTAGGGTTAGGGCTAGGGCTAGGGCTACGTCTAGGACTAGGTCTAGGGCTAGGGCTAGGGTTAGGTTTAGGGTTAGGGTTAGGGTTAGTGTTAGGTTTGGGTTAGGGTTAGTGCTAAGCTAAGGTTAGGTTAAGGGTGTGGGTAAGGGCTAGGGCTAGGGTTAGGGTTAGGGTGAGTGCTATGGCTAGGGCGAGGGCTAGTGTTAGGGTTAGGGGTAGGGCTAGGTCTATGGCTAGGGCTGGGGTTATGGTTATGGTTATGGCTAGGGCTAGGGTTCGTTTTAGGGTGTTGGTTAGGTTTCGGGCTAGGGTTAGGTTTCGTGTTAGGGTTAGGGTTAGGGTTAGGGTTATTGTTAAAGCTAGGCCTAGGGCTAGAGTTAGGGTTAGATTATGGCTAGGGCTTGGGTTAGGGTTAGTGTATGTTTAGGGCTATGGTTAGGATTAGAGCTAGGGTTAGGGTTAAGATTAGGGTGATGGTTAGTGCTAGGGCTAGGCCTAGGGCTAGTGTTAGGGTTATGGTTAGGGCTAGGGCTAGGGTTAGGGTTAGGGTTAGGGCTAGGGCTAGGGCTAGGGCTAGAGCTAGGGCTAGGGCAAAGGTTAGTGTTAGGGTTAGGGCTAGGACTAGGTTTCGGGTTAGGGTTAGGGATAGGGTGAGGGATAGGGCTAGAGCCAGTGCTAGGTCTAGGGTTAGTGTTAGGTTTAGGGTTAGGACTTTTAAGGTTAGGGTTAGTGTTCGGGCTTGGGCTAGGTTCAGGTTAGGGCTAGGGCTAGGGCTAGGCTAAGGGTTAGGGCTAAGGGCTAAGGTAAGGTCCAGGGTTAGGTTTAGGGTTAGGGTTAGGGTTATGGTTAGGTTTAGAGTTATGCTTAGGGCTAGGGTTATGGTTAGGGTTAGTGTTAGGGCTAGTGCTACTGCTAGGGCCAGGGCTAGGTGTAGGGATTCGGGTAGGTTTAGGTCTAGGGCTAGTGTTAGCTTTAGGGTGTTTGTTATAGTTCAGACTAGGGTTAGGGTTAGGGTTTTGGTTGTAGTTTGTGTTGGGGTTAGGGTTAGGTTTAGGTTTAGGGTTTGGGCTAGGGCTAGTGCTAGGGTTAGGGTTAGCTTTAGGGCTATGGCTTGGGTTAGGGTTAGAGTTAGGGCTAGGGCTGGTTTTAGGGTTAGGGTTAGGGTAGGGCTAGAGCTAGGGTTAGGGCTAGAGTTAGGGTTAGGTCTAGGGCTAGGGCTGGTGTTAGGATTAGGGTTAGTGTTAGGTTTACGGCTAGGGCTAGGGTTAGGCTTAGGTTTACTGCTAGGGCTAGGGTTAGGGTATGGTTAGGGTTAGGGCTAGGGCTAGTGTAGGGCTAGGATTAGGATAAGGGTTAGGTTTAGGGCTCGTGCTAGGGCTAGTGTTGGGTTAGGGCCAGGGTAAGTGTTGGGGTTAGGATTAGGGCTAGGGCTAGGGATAGTTTTAGAGTTAGGGTTAATTCGAGTGCTAGGGCTAGTGTTAGGGTTATGGTTTGTGTTAGGGCTAGGTCTAGGGTTAGGGTTAGTGTTAAGTCTAGGGCTACATTTACGGCTAGGGTTAGGGTTTGGGTTAGGGCTAGGGCTAGGGTGAGGTTTATGGTTAGGGTTACGGTTAGGGGTAGGATTAGGGTTAGGGTTAGTGTTAGGGATATGGTTAGGGCTAGAGTTAGGTTTAGGGTGAGGGCTAGGGCTGTTGCCAGGGCTGGGACTAGGCTTATGATTAGGGTTAGGGCTAGGCTTAGGGCTAGTGCTAGGGTTAGGGTTAGGGTTAGGTTTAGGTCTAGGGCTAGGATAGTGTTAGGGTATAGGGGTAGAATAGTGTTAGGGGTAGTGCTAGGCTTAGGGTTCGTGTTAGGACTAGGGCTCGGGCTATGGTTAGGTTTAGGATTAGGGTTAGGGTTAGGGCTAGGGCTAGGGTTAAGTTTAGGTTTAAGGTTAGTGTTATGGTTGGGTTTAGGGTTAGGGCTAAGTGTAGGGTTCGTTTTTGGGTTAGGGTTAGGTCGAGGGTTAGGGCCAGTGTTAGGGTTAGGGTTACTGATAGGGCTAGGGCTAGGTTTAGGTTTAGGGTTAGGGCTACAGCTATGGTTAGGATTTGGTTTAGGGCTACGGCTAGGGCCAGGTATAGCGTAAGGGTTAGGTCTAGGGTTAGGGAATTGTTAGGGTTAGGGTTAGGTTTAGGGTTAGGGTTAGGGTTAGGGCTAGTCCTGGGGTAGTGTTAGGGTTAGCGTTAGGTTTAGGGTTAAGTCTAGGGCTAGGGCCAGGCTTAGGGCTAGGCTTAGGGTTAGGTTTAGGGTTAGGTTTCCGGCTATGGCTAGGGTTAGGGTAGAGTTAGCGTTAGGGTTAAATTTAGGGCTAGGGCTAGGGCTAGGGCTAGGGTTGGGTTAGGGCTATGGTAAGGGTTGGTTATTTTTAGGGCTAGGGCTAGGTTTAGGTTTAGTGTTAGGGTTAGGTCGAGTGCTAGGGCTAGCGTTAGGGTTATGGTTAGTGTTAGGGCTAGACTAGGTTTAGTGTTAGGGTTAGGGATAGGGATAGGGTTAGGTTTAGGTATAGAGCTAGGGCTAGGACTAGGGCTAGAGCAAGGTCTAGGGTTAGGGTTAGGGCTAGGGCTAGGGTTACGGTTAGGTGTACGGTTATGGTTAGGGCTAGGGCTAGAGTTAGGTCTAGGATTATGGTTAAGTTTAGGGCTAGGGCTTCGTTTAGGGCCAGGGTTAGGGTTAGGGTTATGGTTACGGATAGGTCTAGTATTAGGGTTAGGGTTTGGTTTAGGGTTAGGGCTAGGCCTAGGGCTAGGGCTAGGACTAGGGCTAGGGTTAGGGTTAGGGTTAGGGC
>CM027399.1:49410957-49415957 GCA_015711505.1 Sylvilagus bachmani | reverse complement strand
GGTTAGGTTTAGGGCTAGTTTGAGGGCTAGGGCTAGGGCAAGCGTTAGGTTTAGGGTTAGGGCTATGTTTAGGGTTAGGGTTACGGCCAGTGATAGGGTTAGGTTTAGGGTTAGGTCTAAGGCTAGGGTTAGGGCTAGGATAAGGGTTAGGGCTAGGGCTAGGGCAAGGGCTAGGGTTAGGGTAATGCTAGCGCCAGGGTTACAGTTAGGGTTATGGCTTTGGGCAGGGCTAGGGCTATGGCTAGGGCTCTGCCTAGGTTTAGGGTTAGGGCTAGGTTGAGGGTTAGGGTTAGAGCTAGTGTTAGGGTTAGGGTTAGGGCTAGGGCAAGGGCTAGGGCTAGAATTGGTGTTAGGGTAAGGGTTAGGATTTCGGTTAGGGCTAGATTTAGGGTTAGAGTTAGGGTTAGGGTTACGGTTGGTGCTAGGGTTAGTGTACGGCTAGGGCTAGGTCTAGGGATAGGGATAGGCTTAGGGTTCGGTTTAGGTCGATTGCTAGGGATATTGTTAGGGTTAGGGTTAGTGTTAGGGCTAGGGCTAGGTTTAGGGTTAGGGTTAGGGCTAGTGCTAGAGTTAGGTTTACGGTTATGGCTAGGTCTAGGGCTAGGTCTAGGGCTAGGATTAGGATTTGGGGTTGGGGTTAAAATTAGGGTTAGGGTTAGGGCTAGGGCTAGGTTTGTGGTTCGTGTTAGGGTTAGGGCTAGGGCTAGGATTAGGGTTAGGGTCAGGGCTAGGGCTAGGGCTAGGGTTAGGGTTAGGGTCAGGGCTAGGTCTAGGGCTAAGGCTATTTTTAGGGTTAGTGTTAGGCTTATGGCTAAGGCTAGGCCTAGGGCTAGTGTTAGGGTTTCGGTTAGGGTTAGGGCTAGGGCTAGATTTAGGTTTAGGGTGTGGGTTAGGGTTCGGGGTTGGGTTAGGGTTAGGGCTAAGGCTAGGGTTAGGGTTAGGGCTAAAGCTAGGGTTAGGTTTAGGGTTAGGGTTAGGGTTAGGGTTAGGGCTTGGGCTAGGGTAAGGGTTAGTGCTAGGGCTAGGGTAAGGGCTAGGGTTAGGTTTTGGGCTTAAGCTAGGGTTACGGTTAGGATTATGGTTATGGTTAGGGCTAGGGCTAGGGCTAGGGTTAGGTGTAGGTTTAGGGTTAGGATTAGGGCTAGGGCTAGGGTTAGGGCTAGGTTTAGGGTTAGGTTTAGGGTAGGGCTAGGGTTAGGGTTAGGGTTAGGGTAGGGCTAGGGTTAGGGTTAGGGTTAGGATTATTTTTAGGTCCAGTGCCAGGGCTAGTGTTATGGTTTGTGTCAGTGTTAGGGTTACGACTAGGGCTAGTGTTAAGGTAAGGTCTAGGGTTAGGGCCTGGGATGTGTTAGGCTTAGGGCTAAGGCTACGTTTAGGGTTAGGGTTAGTGCCAGGGCTAGGTTTAGGGTTAGGTTTAGGGCTAGGAAAATTTAGTTTTAGGGTTAGGGCTAGGTCTAGGGTAGTGTAGGGTAAGGGTTAGGGCTTGGGCTAGGGCCAGGGCTATGGTGAGGGTTAGGGTTTAATCTAGGATACGGTTAGGGTTACGGTTATGGTTAGGGTTAGGGCTAGGACTAGGGTTCGGGTTCAGGTTAGCGTAAGGTTTGGGGTTAGGGTTAGGGCTAGGACTAGGGTTCGGGTTCAGGTTAGCGTAAGGTTTGGGGTTAGGGTTAGGCCTAGGGCTAGGGTTTGGGTTAGGGTTAGGGTTAGGTCGAGTGCTAGGGCTAGTGTTAGAGTTAGGGTTAGGGTTAGGGTTAGGGCTAGTTTTAGGGCTAGGGCTAGGCCAAGCGTTAGGCTAAGGGTTAGGGCTAGGTTTAGGGTTAGGTTTAGGGCTAGTGATAGGGTTAGGTTTAGGGCTAGTGATAGGGTTAGATTTAGGGTTAGGTCTAAGGCTAGGGCTAGGGCTAGGGTAAAGTTTAGGGCTAGGGCTAGGTCAAGGGCTATGGTTAGGGTAGGGCTGGAGCCAGGGTTACAGTTAGGGTTACGGCTATGGGCAGGGCTAGGGCTAGGGCTAGGGCTAGGGGTAGGGCTAGGTTTAGGGCTAAGGCTAGGTTGAGGGTTAGGGTTAGGGCTAGGGTTAGGGTTAGGGTTAGGGCTAGGGCAAGGGCTAGGCCTAGAATAGGTGTTAGGGTAAGGCTTAGGGTTTCGGTTAGGGCTAGATTTAGGGTTAGAGTTAGGGTTAGGGTTACGGTTGGGGCTAGGCTTAGGTTTAGGGTTAGGGCTAGGGGGATGGCTTGGGCTTGTGTTATTGTGAATGTTAGGGTTAGGGTTTGGGTTAGAGTTAGGGCTACGGCCAAGGTTAGGTTTAGGGTGAGGGTTAGAGTTAGTGCTAGGGTTATGTTTAGGTTTAGGGTTAGGGCTATTGCTTGACCTAGGGCTATTTTTAGGGTTAGGGTTGGGGTTAGTGTTAGGGCTAGGGCTAGTTTTACTGTTAGGGTTAGGGCTAGGGCTAGGGCAAGCGTTAGGGTTAGGGTTAGTGCTAGGTTTAGGGTGAGTGTTAGGGCTAGTGATAGGGATAGGTTTAGGGTTAGGTCTAAGGCTAGGGCTAGGGCTAGGGCAAGGGCTAGGGTTACGGTAGGGCTAGTGCCAGGGTTACGGTTAGTGTTACGGCTATGGGCAGGGCTAGGTCTAGGTCTAGGTCTAGGCCTAGGTTTAGCGTTAGCGCTAGGTTGAGGCTTAGTGTTAGGGCTAAGGTTAGGGCAAGGGCTAGGGCTAGAATAGTTGTTAGGGTAAGGGTTATTGTTTCGGTTAGGGCTAGATTTAGGGTTAGAGTTAGGGTTAGGTTTAGGGTTGGGGCTAGGGTTAGGGTTAGGGTTAGGTTTAGGGCTAGGGAGAGGGCCAGGGCTAGTGATATTGTGAGGGTTAGTGTTAAGGTTTGGGTTAGAGTTAGGGCTAGGGCTAAGTTTAGGTTTACGGTAAGGGTTAGGGTTAATGCTAGGGTTATGTTTAGGTTTAGGGTTAGGGCTATTTCTTGGCCTAGGGCTATGGTTAGGGTTAGGGTTGGCGTTAGTGTTAGGGCTAGGGTTAATTTTACTGTTAGGGTTAGGGCTAGGGCTAGGTGAATCATTAGGATTAGGGTTAGGGCTAGGTTTAGCTTTAGGGTTAGGGCTCGTGATAGGGTTAGGTTTTGGGTTAGGTCTAAGGCTAGGGCTAGGGCCAAGGTAAGGGTTAGGGCTAGGGGTAGTGCAAGGGCTAGGGTTAGGGTAGGGCTAGCGCCAGGGTTATGGTTAGGGTTACGTCTATGGGCAGTGCTAGGGCTAGGGCTAGGGTTAGGGCTAGGGTTAGGGTTAGGGTTAGTGCTAGGGCAAGGGCTAGGGCTAGAATAGGTGTTAGGGTAAGGGTTAGGGTTTCGGTTAGGGCTAGATTTAGGGTTAGAGTTAGGGTTAGGTTTACCGTTGGGGCTAGGGTTAGGGTTACGGTTAGGGCTAGGGCTAGGGCTAGGGCTAGGGTTAGGATTAGGTTTAGGGCTAGGGGGAGGGCCAGGGCTAGTGTTATTGTGAGGGTTAGGGTTAAGGTTTGGGTTAGAGTTAGGGCTAGGGCTAAGGTTAGGTTTAGTGTGAGGGTTAAGGTTAGGGCTAGTGTTAGGTTTAGGTTTAGGGTTAGGGCTATTGCTTGGCCTAGGGCTAGGGTTAGGGTTAGGGTTGTGGTTAGTGTTAGGGCTAGGGCTAGTTTTACTGTTAGGGTTAGGGCTAGGCCAGGGTCCGGTTTAGGTTTAGGGCTAGGGCTAGGGCTAGGGCTAGAGGTAGGGCAGGGGCTAGCTTAAGTGTTAGGGCTAGGGCTACGGCAAGGGCTAGGTTTAGGGCTAGGGCTAGGGCTAGGGCTAGGGTTTCGGTCATGGTTACGGTTATGGTTAGGGCTCGGACTAGGGCCAGGGCTAGTGTTAGGGTTAGGGTTAGGGTTAGGGCTAGGGCTAGTGTTAGGGCTAGGGTTAGGATTAGGTTAGGGCTAGGGCTAGGGTTAGGGTTAGGATTAGGGTTAGGGTTACGATTAGGGCTAGAGTTTGGGTTAGCGTTAGGTTTAGGGCTAGGGCTAGGGTTAGGGTTGGGGTTAGGACTAGGGTTATGGTTAGAGCTAGGGTTAGGGTAGGCTTAGGTTTAGGTGTAGGGCTAGGGCTAGGCCTAGGGCTTGAGTTAAGTTTATGGCTATGGCTAGGGCTAGAGCTAGGATTAGGTTTAGGGTTAGGTCTAAGGCTAGGGCTAGTGTTAGGTTTAGGGTGTGGGTTAGGACTCGGGCTAGGGTTAGGGTTAGTGCTAGGGCTAGGGCTAGGTCTAGGGCTAGGGTTAGGGCTATGTTTAGGGTTAGGTTTAAGGTTAGGTTTACAGTTATGGTTAGTGCTATGGCTAGGGTAAGGGTTAGGTTTTGGGCTAGGGCTAGGCCTAGGGATAGGGCAAGGGCTAGGTTTAGGGCTTGGGCTGGGGCTAGGGCTAGGGTAAGGTTTAGGGCTAGGGCAAGTGTTGTGGATAGGGTTATGTCTAGGGTTAGTGTTAGGGTTAGGTTTCGGTTTAGGTCGAGTGCTAGGGCTAGGTTTAGGGTTAGGGTTAGGACTAGGGCTAGAGTTAGGTTTATGGTTACTGCTAGGGCTATGGTTATGGTTAGGGTTACGGTTATGGTTAGGGCCAGGGCTAGGGCTAGGGTTAGAGCTAGGTCAAGGGCTAGTGTTAGTGTTAGGGCTAGGGAAAGGGTTGGGGTGAGAGTTAGGGCTAGGGCTAGGGGTAGGTTTGGGGTTAGGATTAGCGTTAGGGCTAGGGCTAGGTTTAGGTTTAGGGTTAGGGCTCGGGCTAGTTTTAGGTTGAGGGTTAGGGCTAAGGCTATGGCTAGGTCTAGGGTAAGGTTTAGGGTTAGTGCTATGGCGAGGGCTAGGTCTAGGGCTATGGTTATTGCTATGGTAAGGGTTAGGTTTTGGGTTAGAGTTATGGCTAGGGCTAAGGTTAGGTTTAGGGTGTGGGTTAGGGTTCGGTCTAGGGTTAGGGTTGGGGTTGGGGTTGGGGTTGGGGTTGGGGTTA